>QEPC01008046.1:116309-153303 GCA_003113815.1 Sphenodon punctatus | reverse complement strand
AGCGTGCGTCACTCAAAAGCACAGCGGCGCTGCAGCAGCAGCACAAAATAGTACAGTATGACTCATACTCCCTTCGCAGAACCGCGATAAGCGCTCATGCCTGTGTCTCATATATATTAAATTGGCGGAATGTGGGGAAAGACCGCTGATTGTATACGGCAACGGTAACGATTAAGAAATTGGCAAAACACATACATTCCGCATCTGCGAATTCTTGTAGCGAAAGAAACGCAGAATTGCGGAGTACCGCGCGGAATTCTGCGAGGCGCAATGTGGGATGCCGAGGTTTAGGAATGGAATCGCGGAGCGGTAACAGCTGCTGCCGCATCAGCCCTAATTCTGTCCGTTCTCCTGTTCAACGTGTATATGCAGCCGCTTGGCAAGGTGATTAGGCAGTTTAGTATACGGTGTCATCAATATGCTGATGACATCCAACTGTATCTGTCTTTTTCAATAGGCCCAGGCCCGGCAGTCTCGGTGCTCACTCAGTGCCTGGCAGCTGTGAGGGACTGGATGAGGACTAATCGACTGCAGCTGAATTGTGACAAGATGGAGGTGATGTTAGTAGGTAAGGCGATGGAATTGGTGACCCCCATCACTGACGGGGTCTGTCCTCCATTGACCTCCCAGGTATGAAGTCTAGGGGTGCTCCTCGATGCGCAGCTCCGCCTGGATCTCCAGGTGGAGGCTGTGGCGAGGAGTGCTTTCCTCCAGTTGCATCTAGTGCGACAGCTTTGGCCATTGGTTTCGGACTCTGACCTGGCCACAGTCATCCATACTTTCATCACCTCTCAACTAGACTACTGTAACACGCCCTTCATGGGGCTACATGGTGATGGCTTGGAAATTGCAGCTGGTGAAGAATACGGCGGCCTGTCGCCTAGTGAGACTGGGCCACCAGGAGCCAGTGCTCCACTCTCTGCACTGGTTGCCAGTAGTTTTCCAGGCCCGATTCAAAGTGCTGGTTTTAACCTATAAATCCCTAAACTGTCTGGGCCCTACCTATCTGTGAGACCACCTCACTCCCCATTTCCTGGATTGGCCCCTGAGGTCATCTGGGGATGCCCTGCTCAAGGTCCCCCAAGTTTCTCGGGTGGCCACGCAGGAGAGGGCATTCTCGGTGGCTGTGCCGCACCTCTGGAACTCCCTTCTGGTGGGGGCCCGGCTGGCCCCAGACCTCCCGTCTTTTTGGAAAAGTTGCAAGACCTTCCTGTTCTGCCCGTAGTTTGGCGGGGGAGAGGGATGATGGGAGGGGTTAGGGGTGTTGTTTTCTCTGTTGCCTCCTTTTAATGTGTTTTAACTGTTTTTATTGTTGCAAGCCACCCCGAGCTGCCTGTGGCAGGAGGGGTGGGGTAATAAGTTTTTAAAATGAATAAATAAATAAATAAAATAGTACGGTGATATTTTATTTAACCCACTACAGTTGGTAAATTATAAATAGTGTGTTACGGGTTTACAATTGGTCTCTGGTATAAGAGAGTTATGACAGCTAATTAAAGATTACTTCTGTAATTAAAATGAATAAATCCTGGATCTGGCTTCTTCTGAGGTAATTAGTCTAATAGTTCTGTTCGTCAATGAAAGGTATTTTGAAGGCTTCCCCCTGAGTGAAAGCTGCCCCCTCAGTGCCTCTGGATTCATACCACTGTACCCCAGAAAGTGGGGTGGGGTGGAAATCTGTTCAAGAACTTGCCATTCTCTTTTTTTATGTAAAATCAAGATGAGATTTTTACATCTCCTTTTATGCCTCTGAGGGAGATATGAAGCATATCTACTTTCCTGCCATATAGTATTCAACATTTGAATATAATATTCAAATCTGATTGAAGCATTTCACTTATTTTCTGTAAGGGTACTATTGTTTTGCTTAGTTCTATTGAGAAATCAGGGGAAAGTGACATTTTATATCCTATAAAATTTCCTATCTTCCTAGCTGATGTCACAAGATCAGCCTTGTCAGGGAATCTCAGAAGATTAAATACAATTGACTTGGGCTTGTTCTGGTTAGGATTTGATCCTATGTGGTGACCTCATTCAATCTCTCAGGTAAAGGCAATGATAGATCTTATTTCAGTATTTCTGTTGACATGCTATAGGAAACAAATCCTATTTCTTCTTTCACAAACCTCAGGAATCCCAATTAATATTAAGTTATTTCTATGAAAATGATTTTCTAGTTTATCTTCTTCTTGTTCTAATTTGCTGATCCTTTCTTTTCTTTTAGTTTCCATATCAATTAGGGGTGGGATGCCAGGGGGATTATCAGACATCAGATTTACTGGTATCGGATCTCCCAGTATCGGATCTATCAGTATCAGAATATCAGATTTTTAACATTGCCAGTTTTATCAGATCTTTAACATTGCAGCCACTGACTTCAATGGTCAATGTTAAAAATAAGATTAAAAACAGCAATGTTAAAAATCTGATATTCTGATACTGACAATTATCGGTATTATTGGATTGATTTGACACCGGCCATTATCGGTGTTATCGGATTACTCCGATACCGATAGTCCCACCCCTAATATCAATTCTGTTCTTATCTACACCAGTTTCCAGCACTGTAATGCGAATTTTTCTCTGTAGAAAGCACAAGTATATCCTGAGAAATTATTTGTAGTTCCTCTGACAAAAACTTCAGCCGAGACTGTAATAGGTAGGGGTGGGAATTCCAGTTCTCCTGAGATCCGATATTGTTGGTACTTGGGTGTATCAACTTAATCCGATAAATCCGATGTTTACCTGTACCGGCATACCGGATTTTAACATTGGCCGCGGTACCGGATTTTTACATTGTGGCCATTGAAGTCAATAGCCGTAATGTAAAAAGTCCGGTACTGCGGTCAGTGTTAAAAATCTGGTATGCCGATACCGGTAAATCCGGTACCAGGGAGATCTGATACTGGTACATCGGGTATCCGGTATTCTCCCCAGTGTCCCACCCCTAGTAACAGGGTTTCCATCTCTTTCCACCTCAGGAATATCAGCAACCTCTGACTCACCAGCTGGGTCACACCGAGGTGCTTTAAATCTAATCTCCTCCTCCCCTACAGCAAGCCCTGTCTTCTTGGCAGGGACCTCTACCACTGTCTGGTGGTTTTCCTGGAGGGTTTTACTCTCAACATAAAAAACTTTAACAGGTTTTAACTTTAACAGGTCGACAAGCCCACATGCCTCCAGTTGTCTCAGAGTACAGCATGAGTTCCCACTCTCTGTTCGCCACAGCCGCTGCCAGTCAGGCTTCAATCAGACACTCGCCCTCCAAGAGCCTCTTCTCTTTTCTCTCTCCTTTCATTCCCCTCCCTTGCTTCCGGGCCTTTAAACATGCTGCCAAGCCGAGGTATTGCTGCTCAGGTGTTTGGCAGGCTCTCCTCTCCAAGTCCTTAAAAGGCCAGCAGCCCTCACCTACTATATCCTGCCACAGAGGTGATCTCTTATGAAGACTGAGGCATCTCAATCTCATCTCCAGGGCTCCTAGTTTTCTCTGCCAAAAAACTGGAAATTCTCTGACAAAAGCCTCCTAAGTTCTCTGCTTAAAAAGACAAAAATCTTCAGTTTTTGGTGATTAAAATTAGAAAGTATTTATTGCAAATTATTCATTTTTGGTGATAATTTTATGCACTGTTTGCCACTGCCACTCAAACAACAAAATAAAACCACATCCCATACCATCCAGCCCCAGCACAGAGCCAAACTCTCTCCCTCTGCAGGTGTGTGTGTACCTTCTCCCAAAGCCATCTGATTGGTTGTGGGAGGCAGCAGGCATTGGGCAATCACAGAGTACCATCAGACTGCTGGGACCTGCTTGCACTGCTCATTGGTCAGTGATTTATTTATTTATTTATTTATTTATTTTGTAATTTATACCCCGCACCCTCCTGTAACCAGCTCGGGGCGGCTTCCAACAATTTACGCATGTAAAACACTATAAAAACAGTTTAAAACAATCACAATATTAAAAACAAGACACGGAAGTTTAAAACAATAAAGCAGGATGGGGGCGAAAAAAAACCCATAACCCTAACCCACCCACCCACCCACAAAGGCCTGGGTGAACAGACAGGTATTACAACACCGCTGAAATGACAATAGGCTTGGGGCCAGGCGGGCTTCCTCTGGAAAGGAGTTCCAAAGGTGCGGCGTGGCCACCGAGAATGCTCTCTCCATTGTGGCCCCCCGCTTTACGTGGGGGACCTCCAAGAAGGCACCCCCGGCAGACCAAAGGAGCCAGTCCGGGGCATGGAGGGTGAGGCGGTCCCTGAGGTACGAGGGGACCAGACCATAGAGGGCTTTATAAATCAACAACAACACCTTGAACCTGGCTCGGCACGCTGTTGGCAGCCAGTGCATCACATCCATCAGATACTGCTGAACTTCTTGCCCCTCCCAGCAAAGGCACAGTTGAAGAGGCCAATCCTGTTTAGGGCTCTGATATGTCTGCTCTCTCCTCCCCTCTCCACATTTTCCCTCCAAAACCCAACTGCCACAGCACTAATAACGACAACAGTAACGCCATTGTCAATTTCATAATTATTGTCATTATTATTGCCGTTTTCATTGTTGCAATAACAATAACAAAACAATTGTCATTATCATTATTGTAATAACGAAAATGACATGCACACCCCTATGTGGCTGTGTTGGAGCCAAATCTCTTCTCCACGGAGCTTCTATCTACTTTAAATTACCGCTTCTGTCAGTGAGTTTTTGCAGGTGGAAATTTTCCAGAAAAAACTGAAATTCAGTGTACTTCTCTGATAAATGGGGATTCCACATTTTTCTCTGATAAAAGAGGAATTCCATGCTTTTCTCTGGTTTTAAATGGAAAACCAAGAACCCTGCTCATCTCTGACCTGTTTGGGGAATCCAGATTTCGTCCTCTTTATGTGCTTGGATTTACTTTTGGAGCTTGCTTTTGCCATTTATGTATATATAAAGAGTCCACAGTCTTCACCATTAAAAATTAAATAAAGTAAATAAAATCACTTTAATGCTGACAGGATATAAAAGTAGTGTGGATAGCTGAGGAGCTCAGTGATTAGGCAGCCATCTTGTTCCATGGTACCATGTAACCTCCTTGAGTAGTACCTTATTCCATGAGAATTTTCATTGATTTCAATGAGATTCATTTTGGAATACTATATTAATTGGCATGAGAAAACCTGGCAGAATCTGGCCATATATGATCCCTTTAGAGTCAATGAGATTACTCATACAGAAAAAATTGCAGAATCATGCCCAAATTGTTACTCATAATATTATTTATTTGGACTATGGCCCTTTTCATATGGGCCGCTGTGTGTGTTGCAGGATGGGTGTGTGAGGGTGCATTTCCATGGACCCCCACACTCCTCCACCCATCTCCACACATGGAGCATCCACCATTGGCGCCCATTGCTTTGTGCGTGAGTGATGAGTGGAGGTAGGTGGAGCGCAGGATCGTGCATGCACTCACCTCCACTGACCATCTGTGGCATTCCCACAGATGCCTTCCCATCCCCCTGCACCTGCTATGGTGATTGTATGTATGTCCCTCCCCCACATGTATGCAAGGAGCGGGAGTCCATGTGAAAAAGCCCTATGATATTAGCCCATGGTCCCAGGCCACATTGTACTAGCTATTCTCCAAATACATAACAAAACCACAATCTCCTCACCAAAGAGCTTACAGTCTAAGAGAAAGATAGTAGACAACAAGAGGTGTAAACACAAGACAACTCTGTTTTGCTATCTTACTATAAATGTTAATTTTAATGGGCCTACTCCAAGAGCAACATAAGGCAGAACAACCCTTAGCTTCTATGGTTTGAACTGTGTTTTCAAATACCTCTTTGTAAACCCACAGTAAATCCACTGAGGTGCATTGGATAACTAAGTAGAATTTGGAACTACAAGTGTAGAAAATATTTGTGTGGTCTTTCTTGTCTTTTTGAATTATTGTTAATATTAGACCACAATATGTTCCATTATTATTTACATAAATACATATTTCATGACCATACTGATAGGGTTTTAATATTTAGAAAGCAACTGCTTCTAAATATCTTGGCAGTCAAAGAGCCTGAAAGTGGTGAGGGAAAGATCTGCGGCCATCTGGAGATGGCTAAAAGGTTAAATAAAATGTATGTTCCTTGGTCTCAGAGATACCAGAACGTGCATACATTTGCATGGGATGCATGATAAAAATAATAATGGAAATGCACACTTGTCCTTCAAGTGGCTGAAACTACATTAAATTAAGGAATGAAACCTTATCATAAATAAAACACCCATTCTCTGCAGGTGATAAAATATTTTTACAGCAACAGCCAATCACTTTTCTCATGCAAGATCCCTAAATAAATTTGACAATATAATCAGTAAACACATTTACTACTTTTTGTCAAAGTGCGGTTAAAGGATTAGTCATTTTTAATATGTTGCATCAAAATGCATAGAAACTATAGTTAGCAGCACTTGTTTGTCACTGAAAACAGTAAATTTGCAAACTATTGGGAATAACTTTAATACCAGAAAGGCTTATCTGAATAGATAAGAAAGGGGAAATGAGAGTTATAGTTTTAAAAAGGTCAGATTTCATATTGGTAAACAGTTTTATTCAATATAAGAAATGGCTATAATTGCTTTGTAATCTTTAAGAATTGTGAATCAAATTTAAGGAAAGAAGAATTATAGACTATCAAAATATATGCAGGTTTCGTTCCATATTTCAAGGACAGAGTCAATAGGTATTTTTTTAGATGGCTGCAAGTGCACCCACACATCCACCTGCTTCCAGTCCCACCTGGGTCCACTTTAGATGGACCCAGCAAGTTCCCCTGGCCATGGTCTGTCCACGCAGAACCGCCCCCACACAAACAAAATAGTGTTGCGGGAAATCACCTGACACTCTAGGCTGGAGTCCGCAATGCTATGATGTTGTCAGGGCAATAATTGCCCTGGCCCCCAGCCTGTTGTCATTCCGGTGAAGTTGCAAAATCTGGCTGTTTGCCCAGGCCTTTGGGGGAGGGTGGGAGGGGGAGGTAAGGTGTTTTTTTTAGCCCCCCACCTTATTTATTCATTGTTTATTTATTAGTCCTGTTTTAATGATTTGTATGGTTATTGATGGTTTTAAATTGTTTTCATGTATACTGGTTTTATTGTTGGAAGCCGCCCCGGGCTGCTTGCAGGAGGGGAGGGGTATAAAATGATTAAATAAATAAATAAATAAATAATTGGAAGTGGAGTTGCAGCATGGGTCCGCTGAGTAGATGGACAGCAGCTCTACCTCAGGCCACTGACCCGGGGTTGGCCAGCCCACTATGCTGGCAGCACTCTGAGGCATTTTGGAGTGCTGAAAATAGGGCTGCCTTGAAGCAGGAACAACCTGCTCTGCTCTGCTCCAACATCTATTCATTCATCTATCTATTCATTCAACATTCATTTAGATGGACTTTCAACCCATCTGTTTACACTCAATGATTTGGCCAAGTGAAACTGACAGGAGGTATTTAGTTACTGTGTAACAATACCAAGACTGGCAGTGAACAGACATGAGGCTCCTTGATATCCAGGTGAGGAGTAAGTTCCTCCTCAAGTAATGAAAGCCAGACAGACATAGGTAATGTAAAAGGCTATGTGAATTGAACAGGAGCAACTTGTTGCTGCTGATGTTGTTGTAGTAATATTAATAATGATATCACTCCTTATGCTAGGTACAGTATAAGCATTTAGTAAGAGAAAAGTTGTGTGTAGCAAGGTGCAACCTCATTGAGACACTGGTTGTGTAATAGGAGTAGTGCCCGCAAGGGTGAAGCAGGTGCTACTTGAGGTGCAGACACTGAATGAAATGAAGGACAGCACCTGATTTCCTCCTAACCGGGCTTGGGCATGGTTGAGCCAGCCCAAAGTCTGAGCTGAGACCTCAGGAGAGAAGAGCCCAGTGAAGGAAAGTTGCTAAGAAGAGAAAGCATGAGAAACAGAGCTTATATTTTTATATTTTTAATATGTTGTGAGCCACCCTGAACTGCAGTGGCAGAAGGCAATGACCTCTAAATCTAAGAAAATCAATTAATTGATTATTTATTTAATTAGTTAATCATTTAATTAATTAATTAAACAATTAAACAATTAATTAATTAAATGATTAATTAAACAATTAATTAATTAAATGATTAAATAAACATTAATTAATGGCTGCTCTGTAGAGAAGTTGGGGAAGAGTTGCTGAGGGGACGGTATGGTGAAGGAACAGAACTTAATGGTAGCAGTGGAGAGAATTACTTGAGGAAGTTACTTGGTAGTCGCATTTGCTAAGCGTGAGAGATTGGGGCAGAGCTTAGCAGCAGCTCTGGAGAAAGACTGGGAGCTGAAAGAGACCTGAAGCAGATAGGGGCTGCATGGACTCAGACTCTAAAAGAAACCCAGCTCAGAGGGTGTTGCCTGAGGTGAGGGCTTAGCTGGCTACAGAAGGGATCTGTGCCTGGCCCGCCAAGCTGTGAGTAATAAGGCTTACTGGCGACTAAGACTATGCCAGGGGAAACATTTTTGTTATTTCATTTATGTTTTTTAAACAAATCTGTTTCCTTTTTTTGTTTCATTTTTATTTTATGTTTAAAATTTCATTTTCTATTCATTTCAGTGGGCATTCATAGCTTTGTTAGGGTATGGGGAATGCAGTGAGATCTACTGCCGGGGGACGGGGAGTAGAGGAGCACTGTAAGGGAAGAAAAAGCTGCCTTCAACATGGAAGGCAGGCTTGGCTCAGCCAAATTATAAGAAGATTGATAAACCAGAAATAAAATAGATCCAATTAAGTTGAATATCAACAATATGACAACTGGGGTAAAAACCGACAACTACCCCCCCCCCGCCCCATCCCTTTCCTTCCACCCTTATTCTCTTGTTTCTTGTCTGTTGGGGTCATAAAAGTGCTGCAGAAATTCCACCCCCCAGCTCAGTGTATGAAAGGGTCAACTTTCTTAGAGGTCCCCCTGGTTTCCTGGAGGACTGCATTTGAGAGGGTGTTCTCGGGGGCTGCACTGCGGCTGTGGAATTCTCTCCTGGTAGAGATTTGCCTTTCGCAGATATCCTCTCCTTCCACAGACTCTGAGTATTTTCAGACGTTACGTGGTCAATGTCAACCACAGTCAATTCCCTGTGGTGGCTTGGACCACGTAACGTCTGTTGGGGGGAACGGAAATTCCCCCCCAGACGTTACCACGGCGGGGAATCACATTCACCACGCGAGCGGCAGAATCGGCGGGACCGGAGGCTGTCACGTGGTGAAGGCAATTCCCCGCCGTGGTGAACCCCGCCGTCACGTATGGACGGCGGCCACGGCCCGGAATCCCCACAGGGATTCCGACCCGTGGCCATAGCAGGTGAGCACTGCGGAGGCATTGGCCGTGGCGGCCGCCCATCTCCCCCGAGGGCGGGAGGCGGGGAGTGTGGAGAGGGCGGGGCCGTGCGGCCGCAGGCTGCGCTGCGTGGCCCCTCCCCGATTCCCCGCCCGTCTGTTAGGGCATTACAGGTCATCCCGGCGGGGGATCAATACATTGATTTCGTGACAGGGCCAATTGGCCCCGTCACATCTGAAAACACCCAATGTAAAACCTGACTGGCATTTGATGAGGGGGATGGGTAGCGGGGGGGGGGGTAGGGTTAAGGGTATTTTTCTCTCAGACTTCTGATAGGTTATTGTTTTTAATTGTTATCTTATTGTGTAGGTTATTTTATATTTTTTGTATTTTACTATGTTGTTCACTGTCCTCGGCTGCCGTTGGGTAGGCAGGGGCGGTATATACATTGTTTTGTAAATAAATAAATAAATATATAATTAAATGTTGTTGGACACCCACACAGGAAAGTTTGGTGTGTGCATGTTAAGTGCCTCCTTGCATTCAATAGATCGCTGTGGCTCATATTCTACAGCGGGTCCTAAATAATCTTCTCCACCCTTTCCATAACTAAGCCAAATATCTCCTGCCTCTTTTAGTGATCTGAACATCTGGTTTATACATTCTCAAATGGGGGCTGCGCCATGTTACCGCCAGACAAACTAGCTAGGGGAAGTAGCTGCTATAAAACTCAATACTTGTGGCTGCAATACTACTAATAATTATAATAGAAAGGGACAATCACAATCTGGAATCAAGTACCAATGCAAATTGAGTCACATTCAAATACTTGTCCATGTTTGATTTTACACACAATTAACTTTTCTCAGAAAGTTGCATGTGAAAAGTTAAGTGTGAGTTTAGCATTTTTTCAAACATTTAAATACAGGGAATGCAATGACTTTTTAAATGCTCTCTCCCAAGTGATTGTTTATATACATCTGCCCTGCGTCGGTCAGTCTATAGGCCTGGTGAAGAGCCCTGGTGAAGTTGTCGTGTCTCCTGCCGTGTTGTCTTCTGCCACTTGTTCTGGATGCCTGTGCCACTGAGGCCAGGTAAGTGACAGAAAGAAGAGAGGCCTGACTTCCAGCACGTTCCTCAACTCTCTGGCTCTCACTTCCTGTTGCTTCCAGCCCTCCACTTCCTGTTGCTTCCCCTGCTTTCTTGGGCCCACCTTCTTGCTGCTGCCACTACCAGGGTTGGGATCCCTGTGGCTACTGCTACTTAGTCACTGGATTTTTTTAAGTATGGGTCATAGATATTTTTTTAAAAAAAATTGGTGGGTCTCATCCAGAACCACTAGTGTAAACTAAATAGGGACATAAAAATAGAACTTTGGGAATTTAGAATTGAGATTCTTGTTAACACCAAGTTTTTGTTTTCTTTTAGCAGTTTGTATTTTTGCATTTAGCCGTCTTGAAGTATTGTATTTAATGGAACGATTATTTTGTGCTGAATGAGCATTCATTTCCATGAAAATGTATTGATCTTTGAAATTAAACAGGCATTAGTAGGCAGCACTGATGTACCTGGTTTAAGAGAGAAATCCTATTTAGAATTAATTAAGTCAGACATACCACTCAGAAATGTAAATTATTGTACATGTGGATTGCAGTCTCATTTGATATGCCAGATATAATTGAGACCATATTCATTAAAACTGCTTGTTTTGTTTCAAAAGCAGAGTGGAGAGTACATTTGTCCGTCTCTTGTAATTTATAATTCCAGTAATTTTACTCTATGCCTCACATGCAAAAGTGTTCTTTGAGACTCCTTGTCTATAAACATATGCATTAAATAATGACATATTTTCTAAAATAAGACTCTAGTTATTACCTCTGGGACAATAATCAGTAGTGTCATTTTTATTCTATAAAAGTAAGGCAGTGTCTCATATCAAAGATTAAAGTCACTCTCTTTTCCTTTTTCTTTTTCTATTTTGAGCAGATTCCCCATGGGATATAGCGCGTAGCAGTGCAATTTCCATCATTACAGTGGAAGGAGAAAGGTGTTAATAAATAAATTAGTATGTTAAATATCTTTGTCTGTATTTCTTTTCCTCTTTCACAGCATGAGAGAGAGTGAGAGGGAGGATGAATTCCCAAAGCAAAGTATTTGGCAAGCACAAGTTCAACTAAGACATGAAAAGGTTTCATTTGTTTTTCTTGTCTTCCTTTTAGTTTTAACCACTCCAGGGGCTCCAGTCTCCCCCTGCAGGGTAGGAGTACCTACCTTTGACTTCAGTACGAGAAACTTCTATCATCTTGCATGGTAAGAATACGGCCCTAGGAAGTTAAAGCAAGAGAAGTAGCAACAAGGGTGCTGATGTTTGATTAAACTCTAACCATTGTATTTGACCGTGCCTTCGCTAGAAATAGTGAGAGGGATAAAAAAGAACTATCCCTAGGGCTCACATTTTTTCCTCCATGAAACTGATTATAGTGTGTTACAACAGGCACAACACATGAACAGCTTAACTGAATACACCCCAGCAAAGAAAAATAGAGCTGAAAACATCAAAGCACTTAGAATAACTCCTGCCACCTGCAGTCAAGTTTTATTTTACCTAAACAGCTAGAACGCGAGCTCCAGTAGTGACCTAAACACCTGCAGCTTATGGATTGATTTCATAAGGTGAGCTGAAGAAGGGACCCTAGGTTTTAAGCCATCTTCTAGCAATGGGTATTTTCAGACGTTACAATCCCATGCTCAACCACGGTGAATGCCCACATGGTGAGCAAGGGACCGTAACGTCTATTGGCCTGACAAGAGATTCCCGCCGGATGTTCACCCCCATGAATCATGGGCAGGAATCTCTTTGACCACGCAAATGGTTGTCCTACCCAGACCATCATCGTTTGCGTGGTCAAAGAGATTCCCGCCCGTGATTCACGGGGGTGAACACCCAGCGGGAAGCTTATGTTTGGGCCAGCAAACGTTACGATCCCATGCTCAACCACGGTGAATTCACCCTGGTTGAGCATGGGATTGTAACGTCTGTCCCCTGACCATGGCCCGGAATCAGCGGCCGTGTCAGCCGCTGATTCCGGGCTGTGATCAATGCTCCTGGGGGTGGGCGGCCGCTGCGGCCACATTGGCCGCAGCACCCACCCATCTCCCAGAGGACCGCCGGCCTGGGCAGCATGGGGGGTTGGGGCTGTGCAGCCGCACATTGAGCCACGCAGCCTGCCCCTCCCCCAATTCCCCGCCGGGATCAGCCGGCATGTCTGTTGGCCGTGCCGTTTTGATCCCAGTGGGGGATCAATAGGTGATTCCATGACGGGGTCAATACTGGCCCCATCAAGTCTGAAAATATCCAAAGTCCTAAATTTCATGAATTTCTCAGTTTTTCTCAGCACATTTCTTAGTAGATAATAGGTTTGTGACAATGCAGAATGCGCTTTGCTTCTACATGACAAAAGATGGACACAATTTCAAATCTTTTTATTTGACGCTATCTAAATTTAGGTCGTCACTATAGAATGAAATCTAGATCACACTCAGTTTTGCTTCTTCTAAATCCAAATACACATTTGTAGCCTGTTGGTGCCACTTAGTTAATTTGTCTCTAAACTTCCCCTTTCTGAGCTTATTTGTGCCTTTAACAAGTCACTCTGGCCAGTTTTGGATTCCATAATCCTTTCTTTTCTAGACTGACAGAAGTGTAGGGTGTATTAGTCAACAGATTCTCAGATCTTTGTAGACCTCTTACTGTGAGAATTAAGGCTGAAATGAGAATCATTCTTTATTCTCACGGGATATCTTGCAAGATTTTGGTCAGGACCAAGATCTCACCAAGATCTTGGCCCCAGTGTGAAATCTCATGATATATCTTGCAAAAAAAATAAACAAATCCCCAAATCCCAAACACTGCACTTGTGCAAAATGGCCACTCGGGCTATTCTGTGCATATGCAGTCCTTTTTTTAAAAGGTGCTGGCAGCGTCGGTGCCATTTTTGGAAAAGGACAGCCAGTCTGCACATGCACAGTGTAGTTTGCAGATGCACACACCAGCTGCCTTTTTCCAAAATGACGCTGACACTTCTGGCTGACTCGTATTCTCACCTGCCCCCACAGAGAAGCGGAGAGCAATCCCAGACAAAGAGAGAGGCAGCCAGCCGAGTAAAAGGTTTTTTGTTTTGTTTTTAAAAAGTACTAGGAAAGGCAAGGTTCTTGCTTTTCTCAATAAGAATCAAGGTAATTCTTGGCTCATTCTCATTTTCAATAATGAGCCCAAGAACCCCGATTCTTATTGAGAAACACGAGAATCTGAGAATCGTGTTTCAGTCCTAGTGAGGTTAACTGTGGGTAAAAACAGACATGGCAGTGGTCTACTGTGGCTTGGACCCACCAGCACATCTGATTAGGTGCTGGCAGGCTATGTTCTCAGAAAACCTCTGAGGTCATAAACCAGACTAAGGGCCACCTAAGCTTGCCAATACAGGCTAGCACCTTTGTTTTGCTCTGCCATACCCATCCTGGGGTATGGGCTGCAATGACCAGATGCCATGACTGTCTGTCATGGTGGTGGTGGAGCTCTGGAAGCAGGGCATAGATGAGGCCAACCACCCACATGTTTATTTAGCTCCCCACCCTACCTGTCCCCACCCTGGTCCAGGTCAAAGAGTCAACACGCTGGCCATACTTTTGTTTTTACCCTGTGTGGTCTTCACCTATCAAAAATAAAAGACAATGGGTGCTTTTAGATGGATGACAGCCCTGGTTCTGCTTGTGCCAGCCAGTTTCACCCCCGAGTTGGGTGGTCTGTTTAAAAGTGCCCCACCAGATGTACAATTGGAGGAGGAGGAAGAAACCCTGGCAGCAGCGTTTTGGAACATCCCAAAGCACCACCAGCAGAGCAGGCCAGGAAAAGCCAGGACATTGGTCTGAAGTAGAACTGCTGTCCTCCTGCTGGGTGTGTCACATTGTGCCTCAGTTTCCTCAAAAGGAATTTGCGCTTAGTTGTCCAGACCTGACATGATCTGGTCTGGATCTAGGGTGCTCTTTTCCAATATGTGGAAACTCAGTTTACACTTTGCTAATAAGCCAGCAAGCCAGCTCAGCAAAGTACAGTAAATACCATTTATTTATATAAATGAAGCAATGAGACAAGGAATATTATAAAAATATGAAGCAATAGTTTACTTAAGTTCAAATAAAGACATAGTACAAAAGAAACAGTGTTAGTTAAACATACATAACTTAGAAAGACATGTCTTGTTCAAAGAACAGCTTTGTTACAAATTCAAAGATCTTAACATGTATAAGATATAACATATGCTCTAAGTATTATTGCTATGGTTGGCTCAATGCATCATATAGGATATAACATATTACTAAGTCTTTTACCTGATTCTGCCAGATGGATATGAGAAAAGCTCCAAAGAAGGAACTGTTTCTGAAAAATCCATTTCTCCTCTCCTATCTTATGGAGGGGAAAATGCTTGGAGGTCAGCTAAAAATGACATCAGGTGAAAACTGCTGCCAGGGAGGGGTTTTCTCAAAATACATAGTAAGAAGCCTGTTGATACATTCTAAAACAGGTTGCTGTCATATAAGATAGGATCAACAATGAGTAAACTCCGAACAAACAAGGCCTTTTCCTGCCCTGCCAGGGAGTCACATATCTTGAGACTGGCCAACAGAAAATGTGGATTTTAAGAGACAGACTTGATTATATCTTCTATTCCAGTATACAAGCTGATATTCCAGTATCTGGACAAGAGTTCAGTAGAAAGCTCACTATAGGACAGGTGTTTAGGAAGTCATCATGCAGAGAGGCTAATTCTGATTTCCAATATATTGAAACAGATGGTAAAAAATATATGCCTATATACAGGATACATGACAGGTGGATCCATGATTTAGCTCTGCACCCAGCTGGCCATTGCCCCTGACAGGACCATAAAGTTGCGGGTGCCAGCCTAGAGGATTGGGCAATCACAAACAACTGTACGGTGCAGAACAAGTACTGAATGTGCTTGGGAAACCATTGGGTCCATCTAAAGTAGACCTAGATGGGGTTGGAAGTGGATGAAGTAGCTCCAGGGGCTGACAGCCTCTGCGTCTATTTGTTTACTCCCAGTATTTCTCTCCAAGATAGAGGCTCCACTTCTTACCGCGCCAGCCCACTTCACCCCTGTGTTGGCCAGTCCATCCATCTAAAGGCACCCCATTACATGTGCAAACAGAACAAGCAATGCCTGCTCTGGAGCAACCCCATGCAATACTTTGGAGCATCCTGGAGTGCACTGCATGGAGTAGGGTGGCTAAATCTGGGGCACTAACCAGAAATTGAGCTGCTGTTCATGTGTTGGGCAGATCCATGGTGCAGCTCCATATCTGTCTGACCATTGCCCCAGTCAGCACCATGAAGTGGCAGTCGCCAGCCTAGAGTATTGGCTGAAAGTCCACAATTCTATGGTGTGGTGGGCAGCACTGCACGGAAGGTCCATGGCTCGGGAAGACCCGCCAGTTCATCTAAAGTGGACTCCGGCAGGACTAGAAGTGGGCAGACACAGGGTTGAACCCCCAGGGGCAGCTCAGCTCCACATCCATCTAAAAGCACCCAATGACAACAGGTTTTTGTTAAAATCAGGTTTTCATAGTTTCTAAGGTCAGAAATGGTCACTGAAATCGTCAAGTTTGACATCTTGAGTAACAGCCAAATCATTACTATATCATCAACATAATATATAAACTTCCCAGGCACATCTAGATCAACGGAAGTTGTAGAATCTGATGAACCCATTTACATTGTGTAAAAAGCAAATGTCCTTTTGGACCTTCTTTGCATTTTTATTTATTTATTTTATTTTATTTAATGGATTTCTATACCGCCCCATCCTGCAATGCAGCTCGGGGCGGTTTACAACAATAAAAACAATTTAAAACTTTTAAAATACAAATATAAAACATATAAAACAGGGCAACATATAATAATGAGTAAATAAAAGGTGGGGGATTAAAAATCACCCCCCCCTCCCTCCCTCCCAAAGGCCTGGGCAAACAGCCAGGTCTTACAGTTTCGCCGAAATATCAAAAGGCTTGGGGCCAGGCGAGCTTCCTCCGGAAGGGAGTTCCACAGCCGCGGCCCTACCACCGAGAATGCCCGCTCCATCGTGGCCCCCCGCTTAACACGGGGGATCTCCAGGAGGGCACCCCCGGCAGACCGCAGGAGTCGTTCCGGGGCGCGAAGGGCGAGGCGGTCCCTAAGGTAAGAGGGGCCAAGGCCGTATAGGGCTTTATAGATCATTACTAGGACCTTGAACTTGGCCCGGCACACTATCGGCAGCCAGTGCAGCGCTCGGAGCACCGGTGTAATGTGCTCCCGGCGACCCGTCCCCGTAAGAAGACGGGCCGCCGCATTCTGCACCAGCTGCAGCCTCCGGGCCAAGAACAAGGGAAGCCCCACGTAGAGCGCGTTACAGTAGTCGAGCCGCGAGGTGACGAAGGCATGGATGAGGGAGGCCAGGTCCGGGCCAGAGACATACGGACGCAGCCTACGTACCAGATAAAGCTGGCGGAAGGCAGCCTTAGCGACTGCCTCCACCTGCCGCTCCAGCCGCAGGTCTGCGTCCAATATGACCCCCAGACTCCGGACCTGCTGAGCTACAGGGGGGCAAACCCCCCCAATCAGGGGGGCCACCACCCCCTTCGCCCTCCCCACCACCATCACCTCCGTCTTATCTGGGTTGAGCTTCAGTCTGCTCCGCCGCATCCAATCCGCCACGGCCTCCAAACATTGGGATAGCACCGAGACAGCAGGGTCTGGGTCGGTAGAAAACGAGAGGTACAGCTGAGTATCATCAGCATACTGGTGACATCGCACCCCGAACCCTCTCACGACCTCCCCCAAGGGCTGCATATAGATGTTAAATAATAATGGAGACAAGATCGATCCCTGCGGAACGCCACACGGTAAGGCGCGGGGGCTCGATGTTTCCTCCCCCAACACCACCCGCTGGCTCCTCCCCGAGAGGAATGAACGGAACCATTCAAGAACAGTCCCGTCCAGACCCCCCCGGTCACGCAGTCGTCTCAACAGCAGCCCATGGTCCACGGTGTCAAAAGCGGCCGAGAGATCGAGCAGGATGAGAAATGTCGAACATCCCGCATCCATCTCCCGGCGGAGGTCGTCCACCAAGGCCACCAACGCCGTCTCGGTGCCATAGCCGGGGCGGAACCCAGATTGAAAAGGGTCAAGGAGCCCGATATTATCTAGATGACCCTGGAGCTGGAGCGCCACTGCCCGCTCAATAACCTTCCCTAAAAAGGGAAGGTTAGAGACAGGTCGGTAGCTGGCGAGCGCGTCTACGTCCAACGATGGTTTTTTCAGCAGGGGGCGCACCACAGCCTCTTTTAAGCAAGGCGACAACCTCCCCTGCCGAAGGGACGCATTCACCACCCTCGCCAGCACCGTCCCCAACGTCTCCCCGGAAGCTTTTATTAACCAGGACGGGCATGGATCTAGTTGACAACACGTGGCCCTCACAGACCCCAGGACATCCACCACATCGGCTGGCGTCACTTCCTGAAACTCACCCCATAAAGATGGACCAGACGGACCCTCCGCCCCCCCGCGCTCTTCCCCTACTGCTATCAACCCAGCGTCGAAATCGGCCTGAATCCGAGCGATCTTGTCTGCGAAGTAGATGACAAACTCCTCACAGCGGGCCCGGGACAAGTCCCCATCCAGGCGGAGGGAGGCCGGACTAACCAGCCCCCGCACCACCCGAAACAGCTCCGCTGGACGCGACTTCGCAGACGCTATGAGGACGGCGAGGAATTCCTTCCTCGCCGTCCTCACAGCCTCCACATAGGACCGCAAATGGGCCCTATGGAGAAGACGATCGGAGACAGACCGAGTCCGACGCCAGCGTCGCTCTAGCCTCCTGCCCACACGCTTCATACACCGCAGCCCCTCAGTAAACCAAGGGGTCCTGCGGTGACGAGACCGAGGCAGAAGGCGCCTCGGAGCCACCCTGTCAATGGCCTCCTCCAGCAAGATGTTCCAATGCCGGACCAGCTCATCCACAGAGTGACCGTCCACATCCAGGGTAAGCTCCCTCAGGACCTCCTGGAACCGCTGGGGTTCCATCAGCCTCCGAGGGCGGACCATCCTAACTGGTCCCTTCCCCTTCTGGAGGGGGCGCGCTAAAAGACCGGCCTGAAGGAGGTAATGGTCCGTCCACGACAAGGGCACCGCTGTCACCTCCCCCACAACCGGACCCCCCGCCTCAAGGCCAGAGCCGAAGATCAGGTCGAGGATATGTCCCCCCACGTGGGTCGGGCAGATCACCTCCTGGGACAAGTTCATAGTTGCCATGGCGGCCATGAACTCCCGCTCCGCCCCAACAAGGCCGGCATCGGCGTGGACGTTGAAGTCCCCCAGAACCAAAGTCCTGGGGGAGCCCAACACCACCTCCGAGGCCAGCTCCGCTAGAGCGGTAAGGGATGCCGCCGGGCATGAAGGGGCCCGGTACACCAGCAGCACCCCTAGCTTGCCCCCAGCCAAATCGATCACCACGTGCAGAGCCTCTACACCCACAATCTCCGGCACTGGATACCTCCTAACAGGCCAGTCTTCCCTAAAAACAATAGCTACGCCTCCTCCCCGGCCGCTCATGCGGGGCTGATGCTGCACGGCATACCCAGCTGGAACCAGATCCGCCAAAGTTGGACCGGCCAGATCATCCAGCCAGGTCTCCGTGATGCATGCGAGGTCCACGGCCCCATCCACGATCAGATCGTGGATAATCGGGGCCTTGTTGACCACGGACCTCGCATTCATCAGCACCAGCCCCCCACGGGCGGACCCTGGACCCGGCACCTCCCTCCCCCTTAGTTTTGATGAACAAGTCATGCCGTTTTCTTACATACACCCTTTTCAGCCCAGTCTCTCTGCGAGTATCTTTAAAAAGCTTGTCCACTGTGTCTGCACATCAGCTACAGAATATTCTGGCATATCTTTTATCTCAAATAGGTCTGGTTGGTTTTTAAGAGCTCTGTTTTCAGCACCCACCCATTAATAGGTTCCTAATGACCACTGAGCCAAAAGCTTTCTGCATTATCATCTACCATTCCTCTCACTGTTGGCAGCTACTGAAATTCATCCATGTGTAATATGAGAAAATACCTCTGGAAATGAGCTTAAGCTGTTATGGTGTGTGTACATTTTCAAGAATAGGAACATCTGTATTCCAAAGCTTCTTTCCTTGTGTTCTTCATCTGCTTTATCTATGTGGCAGGGAGAAGTGAGGAAGAAACAATAAGCTTCAGCCTTTCAAAAGCATAACTGATTTCCCTATATTGTAGAAACCCATTGGGTCTATCTGTATAGTTTCTCATCAATCAACTCCACCTCAGAGGCTGTCCCTGTAATACAATCCTTAGCCTTAATGCAGGCCTGATCTCTGATCATAACTTCCAAGGAAGTGGCTAAGGCAGAAGTCCACTTAACCGACAAGTGCTTGGTCACAGGTGATAAATTACAAGGGTTGTCTACAGGCCAGGACAACCCAAAAGTAGGCAAATCAAGGTATAAGATCAGAGGCATATGGTCACTAATGGTGCTCAGACTGATTGAAAAATCCTTAACAAGCCCCAAAATGCCAGGGGACTACCATATAGTCAACTACACTGGAACCTTGGTGGCCAATAAAGGTATATTGACCTTCAGGATCATTAAAACCAGATCCATTCAAAATATAAAGATGCTGCCCCTGGACCAAATTAGCAAATCTAATACCAGAAGAGGTAATCCTCCCATCCTTAGATTGCCTAGAACTTAAATAGTCAGAAGAGCTAGAGGCAGGAACATCACAGTAAATGGCTAAGACCTCATCGTCATGGCCAAGTCTGGCATTAAAGTATCCTGCCATAATCAGCAGACCCAAAGGGTACTCAACTAAAAGGTCCTCCACTAATACTTCCAATTTGCCCAATCATATAAGTACTTATATGAGTACAATCATATACGTTTTTTTATTCAGCAACATATTCTTTTCTCATCAGCTCCTCCTACTAGATCAAATTCAAGCCAAAAGAGGAGTCAGGCTTGGTTTGATCTAGAATGCTGTCAATTAAGGATGAAGGTGATTTCTATCTATAGGGCCTGTCTGAAAGGCCAGTTTTCTCATTTGCCATCTTATTTATTTTTGCTTAAAAAGGAATATAGAGACCTTATTAGAGTAAAAAAGAGGAAATATATGGAGTCTAAGTGGGAGAGTCTACTTGAAGTGACTGACAGTAAAGATTCTTTGCATTTTTGGCTGTTGATCAATGGCTCTATAGCTAGGGAGAAAAGTGTATGGATGTTTCCTATTCCTCCACTGACTTGGGTTGAATATTTTAACCAATTGTATTCTCCGGTGGTGGAATGCTCTCAAACCTTTAAGTTTGAAGCTGATATTGGGGATACTCCTAGCTGGCCTTTGGTGTAAGAATTGGAGGTAGTTTCCCTCATTGGATCATTTAAAAACAACAAGGCTCCTGGATTAGTTTTGATTCAGGTTGAATTTATTAAATCCCATATGGATTGGTGGGTCTCTCTTCTTGCTGCATTGTTCTCAGTGATTGATACATCTGGGATATTTCCTTCTATCTGGGGAAAAGCTCTTGTTATCCCAATTTATAAGAAAGGGTTTCACTCTAATCCAGCTAATTATAGATCGATAAGCCTTCTAAGCATTGTCAGTCAAATATATGCTAAGCATTAACTAGATAGATTAACATCATGGATTGCTGAAACTAAAATAATTCACCAGGAACAAGAGGACTTCCAGAAAGGGAGGTCCACTGTGGAATTAACCCTTATCCTCTCTCATCTAATAGGTAAATATATAGCCCTAAATGGCCAACTTTTTGCAGTTTTTTAGATCTAAGAGCAGCTTTCGATTCAGTTGACAGAAACATCTTATGGAATAAACTGTGTAAGTCATCTATTGATAGGCAGTTATTATGCCTTCTCAAATCCCTACATCATGACTCCTCTTTAGTTGTCAAGATTAATAGGGTAGACCACGTTGCCGATAGAGTTTAGGGGTGAGACAGGGCTGTGTTTTGGCAACAGCCTTGTTTTATCTTTTTATTAATAATCAAATTCTTCTCTGGCCCAACACAAGTTTTTCCCCCCTAAACTAGCTCTGCGTTCTGTGGGTTGTCTCCTCTATGTCGATGATATTGTATTGCTGTCCCAGACTTACATTGGGCTCAGTAGACAATTAAATGCCTTCGCGACCTATTATAGGGCTAATAAATTGGCCATTAATTACTCCAAGTCGAAAGTTGTTATTTTCTCTAACAAAAGGAAGTCTTATGGAAAGTCTTAACAAAAGGAAAACCATCGTCTTTGGATGGCCAATCTATACAGCAAGTGAAGACCTTTAAATATTCAGGTCTCCACTTTCATTCATCAGGACAGTGGAAGGAGCACTACCAGAGGCTGGTGCTAGCAGTTAAGGGCTCAGCCTTGGCAATCCAAAAGGTTTTTAGCTCCTCAGGGAGAAATGCTCTAGAGGCGGCACTTAGAGTATTTGATAGTAAAGTTAGGACCCAATTTCTTTATGGTGCAGAGCTCTGGGCCCGTCTTTCTGTTATAATTTGAATAAGATCCAAACCAAGTTCCTTCAAGGTTTAGTTAGGACTCCTAAGGGTAATCCTGCTGCCACAATAAGATTAGAGGTAAGGCAAAGGAGCTGGCAAGCAGTTGCTAAAGTTCAAACATTACATTTTTGGATTAAACTTATTAAGCTCCCTGCTTCTGATCTACTTAAACATCTTTTGGAGGACTCGTATAAGAGTTCTTGGGCTAAGGCTATCAAAGACTGGATATACAGAATGGGTTTTTCCCAATCTTACCTGGATAGTAAAGATCTTAGATCTGCAAAAAAAGAGATCCTTCAGCAATCAAGGGATATTGAGAGGCAGGATGAGTTGGATGATATAAGACACTCTCCCCATATGGTAGGCTATTTACAGTGGACTCCTGCTTTGGGGGATATGGCAGGCTATTTAAAGTCACAAATTTCATTTAGAGGGAAATATCTTATTTTGTGTGTCCGTTTTAACGCTCTTCCCTCCAAGGTTTTGGAAGGGCGTTTCAGTAGAATCTCATTTGTTGACCACTTGTGCCCTTTTGATCAGTTTTCAGTTGAAACATCTGAACATATTCTCTTTAGCTGTCATCTATATGACAGCTAAAATATTTGCATTCTTTTCTTACTAAATTTTTGGGGTGTTCAGACTCATGTTTGTTGAGCCTGCTTTTGACTAGCTCTTCTCCCCAATTGAATAGAGATTTGGACCATTTTTGGATTAAAGCCTTTATGTTGTGGAAACACTTCCTGGAATATAAACCACTGATTGGAGACTGAGTTAAAATTTGGGTTATGACATTGGATAATATTGGATGTGGCCTTGTGATTTCTATTGGATTCTTTGGAGAATCACAGGATTCTTTGTATATTGTATACTTGTTTTAATATATTTTTATTTTTGTATTCTATCTTCTTTTTTATGTGACTTTACTGGTTCTTTTTTTCTTGCTTGTGTATTTTTGCAATGGCCTTTGGCCACGCATAATAAATTGAATTGAATTGGATAGTTTCGCCAGGCTAATCAGTGGAATGATGTTCTCCTTGTGAAAAAATATCAGGATTAGCTAGTTTGAATACAGGAACAATTGACAAGCTCTGAAGTACCAATGTATTTATAGGCATGAAAGGCCAAAAGAACTAAAGAGAGGTATCTTTTCTAGTGCCTTAATTGACATGTTTTTGGCATAGCACTGGAAATTAGAGCTATGGGACATGCTTGAATACTGGAAAGATGATCTTGCAGAACTTTTGGTTGAATTTGTAAGTCAATTTGATTTTATTGTATTCATGCATTTTTAATGAGTCAGCTTGCTGCCAGATTTAATGAAAATATTAGAGGACATAAATGAAAAGAAATTTTAAATGCCTAAATATATAGGTAACCCAAAACCAGAGTGAGGCCCTGATTCAAGAAAGTACCCCAATCCAGCAAAGTCCTTAAATGCATGCTTAAATCACGGTGGAGTCAGTGGGACATCAGCGCATGCATAAAGCTAAGCACATTCTAAAGTGTTTTCCTGAATCATGCTGGAAGCATCACACTTGCCTGAAAAATTTCAAATAAAAATGATTCAAAATAATTATTTTCTGGATTTTTCATCTTCTCCCCGGGGTCTCAGAGTTCCATCTTGTCCCCTCTCTTGTTCAATGTGTATATGCAGCCTTTGGGGGAGGTTGTTAGGTAGCTTGGTGTACGGTGTCATCAATATACTGATGAAAGCCAACTATATCTCTCATTTTCATCTGACACAGGCTTGGCAGCCATGGTGCTTACCCGGTGTTTGGCTGCTGTGGGGGATTGGATGAGGGCAAGTCACCTGAAATTAAATCCCACCAAGATGGAGGTGATGGTGGTGGGGAAGGCTGGGGGGAGTGGTGACCCCCATCGTTGATGGGGTCCATCCAGCCCTGGTATCTCAGGTTCAAAGTCTGGGGGTGCTCCTGGACCCACAGCTCTGCCTGGATGTCCAGGTGGCAGCTGTGGTGAAGGGGGCATTTCATCAGTTACATCTGGTACGTCGGCTTCAGCCGTATGTCTCAGACTCTGATCTGGCCATGATTGTCCATGCTTTTATTACCTCGAGACTGGACTACTGTAACGCACTCTATGTGGGGCTACCCTTGTTACTGGTTCATAGACTGTAGCTGGTGCAGAACACAGCGGCTCATCTCCTAACGGGGATGGGCCAAGACGAGCACATTACACTGATGCTTCACTCTCTGCACTGGCTGCCAATAGTCTTCCAGACCCAATTCATGGTGTTGGTGTTGACCTTTAAAGCCCTAAATGGCCTGGGTCCCACCTACCTGCAGGACTGCCTCACCCTCCGGGTCCTGGATTGGCCCCTGTGGTCAATCCTTGCGGTCCCCCAGGTTTCTCGGGTGTCAACCTTGCAGAGGGCATTCTTTGTGGCCATGCTGTGGCTGTGGAACTCCCTCCCACCGGGGATCCACTTGACCACCAACCTCCCCTCTTTCCATAGACAATGTAAGACCTCGCTGTTCCACCATGCCTTCCCCGAGGGAGATGGGGTGGGGTAGACAGTAAATTGTTTTTATTGTGTGGTTTTTAATTGTATTTGCTGTCGTTTATTTTAATTTGTTTTAAACATGTTGTTAGCCACCCCAAGATGTTTTAAGCAGGAGGGGGCAGCATACAAATTTTATAATAAATAAATAAAATAAATAATTAGGATGTTGCAATTTTAAAAAAACAATTGAGAAAGAAAAGAGAGATTAAATTAGTTAGTAAATTATTCTGAATTATTCATCCAGCTGTGGTTATTATTCTTTTTCAAATGGATAGTTTCATACCAGTAAATAGACTTGCCTCTTGTTGTTAATTCCAAATTGCTGGTGTCCTATTTTTTTTTTTTCCGGCAATGCTGTCAAAGGTCAACCCATTGATTTTAAATCACTTGCTTTTGCAATCCCATTGCTCAATATTATTCCTCTCAGAAGGTGCTCGGTTTAATGGATAGGAGGTGATTTCTGCAGGATTCATCTCTATGTAAGTCTTGACATGGAACATCTTTTCAGTGTTCTTTAGAATATATGTTAAACTCCACTTCATCATATGTTCCACAGAACTGGGATTAGTGCCATGCTAAAAAATAAATACGTAAATAAAAAAATAAGCAAATGTATTGCCTCAAGCCTGCTGCCCAAGCAGGAAAACACTTATTTTGTTTAAATATTCAATTTTCTGTTCTTAAAGGTCAAATAAAATCCTTGTGCTAGGATAATCACATAAAAATACTGGCAATTTTGCATAGATATGACTAGGAATGCATGTGACTGCATAGATGCGACTAGGAATGAGGTATTTGTGGTCCTCATGTTTAAAAAAAGCCCTTCATTTTCAAACACAGGAACCCAAATCAATACTGTTCAGTCTGCATTTAGATACCTCTTAAACCTTTTTTGATACTAGATGTTTTCCCTTAAAGTTTCCACCATTATTACCACTGTGCTTCAGGAAGAAGTCATATGGATGATCAAAACAATAGCATAATTCAGCCAAAGCCATTTTTATCACTGTACCATTTAGACTTATTCTAAGAAGCACAGTGGTGAAAATATTAATGGCCACAGTACCTTGATTACTCTAGTGTTTACCCCCATGGGCATACTGGGAAATGGTAGGAAATTTCATCATGGACATAAAAGTTGTGTGATTTTCAGTGAAATCTACAGGGAAGAATACCAGTTACAATAAGAAAATATTCATGTAAGGTTGATGCTTGGTAAAGCTGGAAGCGCACTCATTGGGGAGCCATCTTTATAACTGCATGCACCTTGTGCATATTAAAAATCAAACAAATCCTCCTAAACCGTTAAAGTAAAGCAACTGTTTTGTATTGTATTTGATATTTCAGCTAGTGAGAGGTGGTTAGTGAGTTAATTGAACATTTGATTTTGTTATGAAATAGTTACCATAAAGTTAAATTGCACATCTGAGACTTTGAGGTAAAAGTACAAGAACAGCATTAGATTTTGCCAGCTTGGTAACCTTTTGTGCAACCAAGGCCAGAGAGTAGGCTCTGTCTTGCAGATGTTATCTAAGCCTACAGAGCCTGCTCGCCTGCCACTGAATATATACACTAGAAAAGCTGAATCACTGGGACTGCTGTAGAGAGAGAGCTGGAGTGCCATTTATCCTATCCAGCTGAGCTGAAGACGCAATGAGGGAGAAAAGCATCTGCATAGTAGTGTCTGCACCTGTGAAATCTGTTCTCATCTGAGGACCCAACTCAGCCAGCTTTCAAGCATCTGCCAGAGGGCAGCAAGTGCAGGGCTGTCCTGCAGCAATGAGAGAAGCAGCATACAGCTACTGGTGAGCTTTGCTTACTTGGGGGTAAATCGAGAGTCTCTTGAGATCCAGGGAGAGGGGTTGCCAAAAGGTGGTGTTCTCCTAGCTAGTGAAGGCCTGAGACTAATAAGTTGCAACATCATGACTGACCTTGGCTCCAAACAGTTTGGACACTTTATGGGACATTAATTTGTGTATTTTTAAATACCTTGCATTAGTTTCTTTGCCCTTTCATTTTTCTCAGTACCTTTTGGGGGAGAGAGCAAAAATAAAGTGACTGTTGGTAATGTTAGGCCTCTGATGCATTAAGTATTTACCAGCAGATTTATGTGCTTTGTAGGATGCTCCTAAGGGGAGACTTGACCTTTAAAGCTGCCCTGTTACCTTCTAGAAAGTCAGATTGAGGGGTTATGATCTAGAAAATACCAATTATTGGAAATGGTTCTGAGAACAGAGTCTGAAGAAACAACTGAAGTGGGTTTTTTTGAGGAGAGCAGCTGTAATAGCACAGTTGAGTTATAACAGTTAACCAGCTTTGGTTCCTTTCTTTATTACAGCCAAGCTCAAAGGATGTGCAACAAAGAAAATGGGTTACTTTAAAATACTCATGTTAAATAGCTGTGCTCTTCCCCGACGCCTTTTTCGAGGGAAGTTGCAGGTAGGCAATGCCTCTGAAAAAACAGACAACTTTTTAAATGTAGGTTGCCTCACTATGAATTAAATTGCATCTTGTCTAGAAAAAAAAAGGGTCCCCCAAAAATTTTTTGGAAAGTGATATCCACTTCCTTGGGAGTTGTAAAGGCAGAAGAGAGCACCATTTGTATTCCTGGTATACATGTTGGTGTGTGATTTATAAAGCAATGACATCAGTACATAATAAGGTAAGTGTCACAGATAATACTGTTAATAGGGAACAAAGATAAGGTCCAGAGTGACAAAGGATGAAATTAGAAGGGGAAAAAAAAGAAACAAAAAGAGAAAGGACATTACAAAAGGGAAAAACAGACATATGGGTGGTGTGGCGGCTCCCCAGGTCAGGAAACAGTGGCCACCCCTCCCTGGGTCAAGGAAGGGCACCAAATGAATGTGACCGTGACCAGAGAACTGTCGTGACACCTGCCCACCTCAGGTAGGGCGATGAGCTGAACAAACATTCAGGCAGCTCACTCCGCCCCACTCCCAGTGTCCCACCCTCCACCATTTTATTGATTTATTGATTTATTTTTGCATTTATATGCCGCCCGCTCCTGCACAAGCATCTTGGGGCAGGTAACCGCCACGATGGACAGCCATGATGGACAGCCATGATGGACAGCCATGACAACTAGCCACGGCACTTGGCCATGGAAACCCCTGTCCAGAGGTGGGGATGGCATGGCCAAACAATTGTGCTAGCCTGCATTGGCTCACATGGGTGGCCGTGGGCTAGGCTGCATCCTTGGAGATTTTCCGAGGATGCAGCCAGGCCTAGCTGCCTACTTGCCCGGGGACAGTCCCAGGCCTCTGTCACATCTGCTTTTACCCATATTCTCAAGAAATTTCACCAAGTTTGACTGAAACTTCACCAAATCCAGATACTTGTTTAAGTAAAAGGAATTGATGTTTTTGTTTTATTTTTACTGCTATTTAAGTAATTCACAATTACATAGGCTTTATAAAGTCTATATGTTTCTCTGTGCTGTGATGTATAGGTCATAGGTTCCCATAAGATGCAAAGGTAAGGAGAAGTAAAAAGGCAGAACATTACAAAATGGAGTTAGGTGCAAGCACCCCTTGTTCATGCTCTTTTGACAAAAATGTAATTCTGCAGGTTAAAATTATTATTGACTATGTTGTAATTTCAGATAAGTAATTTTATTGCCCAAACAGAAATAACTACTACTCTGTAGAATCTGCATATCAGGAGTGCATCTTGTGCTTTTATTTAGGTGGGAGATATTGTTCCTAGCTGCTTCAATGGCCAACATTTTCCATCAGCTATTACACAGTGGTATGTGACACCACACTTCACTCATCACTAAAAATAGGAAATGAAGACATTATCCAGTGATAGTGAAATGAATTGGAATTTGTTACAATAGGTGATAATAAGCCACAAAGTGTGGTATTTGTTGCAACTGTTTTCATTTTTAATTCATGACCACAGTATGAAGAGAGAGGTATATAATCCGCATAAGTAATTTAGGCCTTGATCCTGTGGAGGGGAAAGTGGTGTAGTGGACACTTGCTAAGGACTATGTCATCTTTCTGAACGTGACAGCTGGATCATGCACAAGCACATCTTATGGAGCTCTGTACACTCAGCCCATCCAGTACCACCACCTAGTAGCCTGCACCCACCTCCACAGTCTCATAAAAATGGCAGAGGACATATGCCAGGTGTAAAGTGAAGTTGTGGCACCACTCTTACAAATGCCATAGTATCATGAGTTTGGTTCATGTGGGCCAGAATTCATCTCTACCATTGATAATGCCACATTTCACAGATTTCTAAAACCATATTCATATCTGCCTCTACTGGATTCTTAATAGGGTACTGCAGTAGCAAGTGTAGATTCAGCAGCCTCGGGGATCTACATGTATTGGAAAGGAAGATCTGGTCGGCAAGACTTTATTTTGCCACTAAAAAGAATTTCTACTTCTTGTGATTTTCCTCACTAGTTCTGGTGTGAATTTTACACAAAGCTTGGTGGGGTTGTATATGTATATATGTGTGTGAATCTTTCCAACACACTCTGGACACCTTCATCTTCTCTGGTGATGAAGGGAAGAAACTCTAGGCGTTGCAGTTCACTTCATTTTCTTTTGGGGAAAGCTATAACTTCTGTTCCATTATGGATTGGAAAAAACCTCCACAGAAGTTCTATTCCTTATTCACATCCTCCAAACACCCTTAGGGTGTCCTCTGAAGTCAAGAAGAAACATGTAGTCCTTTCAGACTACTATATATCTAGCAACGGGTATTTTCAGATGTTACGAGATCACGGTGAACCACAGTCAATTCCCATATGGTGACCGTGATCTCATAACATCCGTTGGGGCCAACCGTGATTCCTGTCAGATGTTCACCCCCGTGAATCATGGGCAGGAATCGCTTTGACCACGCAAACGGTCCTCCTACCCAGATGAGGGCCGTTTGCATGGTCAAAGCGATTCCCGCCTGTGATCAACAGGGGCATCACGTCTGTCCCCTGACCACGGACAGGAATCAGAGCCGCTGTTTTCGGGCCGTGGTCAATGCCCCGGGAGGCGGGCGGGCGGGCGCTGCAGCCGCATTGGCCACAGTGCCCGCCCATCTCCTGGATGGCGGGTGACCGGGGGAGCATGGGGTGGTGGTGCTGTGCAGCTGCATGTTGCAACGCACAGCCCCCCCCCCCAGATTCCCCACCGCCGTGATGGAGGGATTCCGGTGGGAAATCATTTGGGTGATTCTGTGGCAGGGTGAACGCCGCCCCGTCACGTCTGAAAGTACCCAACCTCTAGACATCACATTTCAATAGATTCACACTACCAGAGGCTCTCCCAGATCTAGAAAGCTTGCAAATCTCTGGCAAAAGGTAGCAGGGGGTACATAATGAAGAGTCTGATAAGTCTAACTCATTGAAACATCTGTGAAGAATCCAATATGACCATTTTCAACCAGCACCCTCTCTATTCCCTGCAGATACACAGGCAATGAAGCTGGCTAGAGCTGAAATGGGTAATTAATTTAGTACCTGCAGGTAATACTCGCATTTTTAGATACTACATCAGTTACCTGATGGGTTACCCAGGTAATGATAGAGGACCCAGAAACCTAAAAAGTCAATAACATTCAGTACTGATTTTCAATTTTCTGATTATCAATAAGTATATCAGGTCAGAAAACTGAGTATATTGGGTCAGAAATTCAAAACTCGGGACTGGAAGTCAAAATACAGGAACTAGAAGTCAACATACAGGGACATCAGATATCAGGTTGCAATTTGGTACTGATCAGTACTCGATGGAGCCGATCCCATGGCCCATAGATCCTGTGCACAAGCTCCCCCACACGTGCATATACATGGTTTTCATACAGCACAGTGTGCCTTCAATAGTGGTGGAAGTGTTTCCTGCATGGGTGAACACAGGATCTGCTGACCATGGGATCAGCCCCCGTGTTGTTGGGTTTATTCAGATACTGGAAATTTTTCAGGTATATCCATTTTTGTAGCTATTCATTTCAGCTCTAAGCTCACCCAGTTGTATGCTCAAGGGCAGGGCCAGCCCCAGGCATTATTATTATTATTATTATTATTATTATTAAACATTTATAAAGCGCCAGTTGCAACCTGGCGCTGTACAGAACATAGAATCAGACGCGGTCCCTGCCTGTGGCTTACAATCTAAAAGACAAGGAGGGGGAGACAAGGAGAGGGGACAGCGGGAGAGACATGGGAGAAGACAAACAAACATTCAGGCGGATGCGAAGTCTCAGGTGCGTGTACTTGGCTTGGTTACAAGGTGGTCGGTAGCAGCAGTCAGCAGAGGAGGGCTGACAGTAAGAGCAAGGGGAAAGACTAGAGGGCATTGGGAAAGGCAGCATGGAAAAGGTGGGTCTTGAGGAGGGATTTGAAGGAGCGGAGGGAGGAGGCAAGGCGGATGTCGGCAGGGAGGGAGTTCCAGGCATGCGGGGCAGCGAGGGAGAAGGGACGAAGGCGGTTGGGCGAGCAGGAGAAGCGAGGGAGAGCGAGGGAGGGGACAGCGGAAGAGCGGAGAGCGCGCGCAGGAGCGCGTAGGGCGATTAGGTCCGAGAGGTAAGGGGGAGCTTGGTCATGGAGCGATTTGAACGTGAAAACCAGGAGTTTGAACAGGATACGTTCAGGAAGGGGGAGCCAGTGAAGGGAGAGGAGGAGAGGCGTCACATGGTCGAAGCGACGGGCAGAGTGAATGACCTTGGCGGCAGAGTTTTGGATCGCCACAAGGGGGGACAGGTGGGAGCGAGGGAGGCCAGCAAGGAGGAGGTTGCAGTAGTCGAGGCGAGAGATAACCATGGCATGAACAAGGATTTTGGCCGAGGAGACAGATAGAAAGGGGCGAATGCGGGCAATGTTGAGGAGAGCGAATCGGCAGGATTTGGCCACAGAGTCAATGTAAGGTTTAAAGGAGAGGTGCGTGTCAAAAATGAAGCCCAAGCTGCGGGCACGGAGAACAGGACGGATGGTGACCCCATCAATGCAGACGGTCAGGTCAGAGGGAGAGGAGGGGGATGGAGGAAAAATGAGGAGTTCAGTCTTGGCCATGTTCAGTTTGAGTTGGCGTCGGGACATCCAGGCGGAGATATCAGAGAGGCAGTCGACGAGGCGTGAGCGGACAGAGGAGGAGAGAGAGGGGGTAGAGAGATAGAGTTGGGTGTCATCAGCATAGAGATGGTATTGGAACCCGTGGGAGGCAATAATTTCACCAAGGGACCGGGTGTAGATAGAGAAGAGGAGAGGGCCAAGGACAGAACCTTGGGGAACCCCAACCGAGAGGGGAAGGGAGGGGGAGGTCGACTCGGGGAGGGAGACATTAAAGGAGCGGTCAGAGAGGTAGGAGGAGAACCAGTCAAAGACAGAGCCACGGAAGCCCAAAGAGTAAAGCGAGTCCAAGAGGAGCGAGTGGTCGACAGTGTCAAAGGCAGCAGAGAGGTCAAGGAGGACAAGAACGGAGTAGTGGCGCTTCGATTTAGCGACAAGTAGATCATTGGTGATCTTGGCCAGGGCAGTTTCAGTAGAGTGGAGGGGGCGGAAGCCGGACTGGAGAGGGTCGAGGGAGGAGTTGGCAGAGAGGAGGTTCAGGCAGCGGGAGTAGACGACACGTTCCAGGAGCTTCGAAGCAAAGGGAAGGAGGGAGACCGGCCGGTAACTAGAGGGATCGAAAGGGTCCAGGGTAGGCTTTTTGAGGATGGGGGAGACAGTGGCATGTTTGAAGGCAGAGGGGAAGGAGCCTGTGGAAAGGGAGAGATTGACAACATGCAGAAGGGGGGGAGCGACAGTGGGAGCAATAGAGGTCAGGAGGCGGGAGGGGATCGGGTCAAGGGGGCAGGTGGAGGGGTTGGATGAAGAGAGAAGAGCAGAGATTTCCTGGAGAGAGGCAGGAGGGAAGGATGCGAGGAGGGAGGGGGGCGGGGGGTGGAGGGAGGCAATATCCCGACGGATCTTGTCAATCTTGGAGGTGAAGAACGACGCAAGATCCTGAGCAGCAAGGGAAGAGGGCGGAGGAGGGCAGGGGGGTTTGAGAAGGGAGTCGAAAGTAGAGAAAAGGCGGCGAGGGTCGCGGGAGAAAGATTCGATCCTAGAGGCATAATAGCGATGCCTAGCTAGGGAGATAGCCGAGGAGAGGGAGGAGAGGGAGAATTTGTAATGGAGGAAGTCAGGGAGGGAGCGGGATTTGCGCCAGAGGCGTTCGGCAGCCCGGGCGCAGGAGCGGAGGTAGCGGATGGCAGGGGTAAGCCAGGGGCGGGGGTCGAGGGGGCGGACGGGGCGAGCAGAGGGGGGGGCAAGAGAGTCAAGGGTCGAGGAGAGAGAAGCGTTGAGAGCAGAGACAGCAGAGTCAGGGGAGGAGGAGGCGAAAACGGGGGGGAGAAGGGGGGAAAGATGTGCGGCAAACTCCGAGGGAGTAAGGGCCTGCATATTGCGGAAGGGGCGCATAGAGGGGGAGGAGGAGGTAGGTCGGTGGGAAAGGCTGAAGGAGGCGAGGAAGTGATCAGAATTAGGGCAGGGGTCAAAGGAGAGGTCAGTAAGAGAACAGTTTCGAGTGAAGATGAGGTCGAGGGAATGGCCGTCAGTATGAGTGGGGGAGTCGGTCCAGAGTCGGAGATTAAAGGAGGAAGTGAGAGAGAGAAAGCGGGAAACAGAGGGGGCGGAAGGCGTGTCAACGTGAATGTTGAAATCACCAAGGATAAGAGTGGGGATATCATCGGAGAGGAAGAAGGTGAGCCAGGATTCAAAGTCCGGGAGGAAAGAGGAGAGGGAACCCGGGGGGCGGTAGATGACAGCAACCCGAAGGTGTAGAGGGGAGTATAAGCGCACAGAGTGGGCCTCAAAGGAAGGGAAGGAGGAGGAGGGGGGAGGGGAGAGGGTTTTGAATTGGCAGTGCTTAGCAAGGAGCAAGCCCACACCACCACCCAGGCCCTCAGGGCGGGGGCGGTGAGAGAACGACAGGCCCCCGGAGGATAGAGCAGCCGGGGTAACAGAGTTGGAGGGCGTGATCCAGGTTTCCGTAAGAGCCAGGAGTTGAAAGGGGCGAGAGAGGAAGAGATCGTGGATGAAGGGAGCTTTAGCCACGGACGAGCGGCAGTTCCAGAGGGAGCAGGAAAAAGGCAATTGGTGTTTGGGAAGGCAGGGGATGCGGATGAGGTTGGGGGATGGGGAACGGCCGGGTTTGCGGGGCGGGAGTCGTGCACTGGCCTCGTATTGGCCACAATGGTCTGTGGAACACCTGGGTGTCGCGGGTTTGGGCCTAGGGGGAATGGGTAAGGGGGGATGAGGGTGGGGAGGGGGGATGGGCGTGGGTGAGAATAAGGGGTAGGTTGGCTGGAGAAAGGCCGCTGGTGATGGAAGAGGGAGAAGGAGGGGGTGCGTGAGAAAGGCTAGAAGGAGGGAGGTGATAGAGGGCGAGGAGGTGAGGGAGGTATAGGGAGGCATCATAGGTCCTCACTCCGGCCTCACAACGGCCACAAAACGGCCAGCGCCCTTTTGTCGCCGCCCTTCGGGCGCCGCCCAAGGGCTGCCGCCCGCTGGGCGCGGGCGTGCACCTTTGGCTTGTGGCTGTGGGGTGGAGCCCTGCTCACCTGGAGGGGATGAGCGCTGCAATGGCTGCTGGGGGCTTCTGGGGGTGGGCGTGCACCTTTGGCTTGTGGCTGTGGGGTGGAGCCCTGCTCACCTGGAGGGGATGAGCGCTGCAAATGGCCCCATTGCACATGGCTCCATGACCAGCTGGGGCTCCACGCTTGCCTAGCTAGGAAGCAGACTGCAGCCAGATTTTCCACCAATACGTTCTTCTGCCTCCCCTCCCTAGCTCTAGTCTCGACCCCTCACCAGCCTCTGTCTGTTAGTAGTGCTGCTGCTGCTGCTGCTGCAGCAGCAGCAGCAGCAGGAGCAGCGGGACATTCGTTGGGACTGGGAGATAAAGATGTTTGTTTACAAACAACTTCTCCTCATGCGAGTGATCAGAAGGTTGTTACTTTGTGAAGAAGGTTGTTTTAGATGGCTCCTAACATTCTCACAACTGGGTTGTTGTGCATGCTCACCCTATTCAAATGATAGACCACGTGATGGTCTCGAGCTCCTCTAGTATAAAAAACACTCTTCCCCTCAGAATGACAGTTTCTTCCAACCCTTTCCAGGAATATAAGAAAATTCCATGCAGGCCTGGAAGGGTGGGTGTTGTGAGAATGTTAGGAGCCATCTCAAAGAACCTTGTTAACAAGGCAGCAACCTTCTGTTCTACAAGTGGCTTCTCACAGACTGTTTCTACATGGCTCCGGTGGGTGGGGGAGTCCTTGGGTGCAACGGTTCATGGGCGGGGCATGCACATGACCACACATGCATTCCCACTCACCCTCCACCCCACTCATCCACACCCACAAAGTAACCATCAATTTTTCCTGATTGCTCCATGCATGGGGACAAGTGCGGGGTGTGTGTGTGTGAGTGTGGATGCATGTTAGGCAGGTGTGCATACACACACCCACTCACCGTGAGCACTTGCGCCACGTCATTCACACGGAGCTCCCCCACCCATGAACACAGAAATCTGTGTGTTCATGGCTGGGAGAGGCTCATATAAAAAGGGCCACATTCTCACAACTGTCTTACTTAGACTATCTTAGGTAGAAATTTAGGATGTAAAGTAATAGCTATTCTATCTTGGAAAATCTGCAAATATGGTTCTGAGATTATTATGGCTGCTATTTCACTAACGCTTCTTAATGAAGATATTGCTAACAGGAATACTGTCTTTAAACCCGCACCCCATAACCAGTTCATTTGTGCCCCCCATATAATCAATTCACGATGCCCCAGGGGTGCAAATGAAAAGGTTATGGGTTGGGGGCAGTGTGAATTGGTCATATGGGGGCAAGGGTGCAAATGAACTGGTTATGGGGTGGGCCCACCGTGAATTGATTATGGGGGCACAACTGAACTGTTTATATATGTCTCTTTTCATGGCATAATGTGCTTAATAGGCTGGCTGCATTTTGGGTGTCTTGTGTGTTTGATAGCAGTGTCTCTGGACTGGTTACACCGTGTGTGTCCACAAACCACAGGCAGCAAGAAGCAACAGGTCCTGGAGGTCAGGCTGGCTAAGCTCACCCCCTCCTCCAGTAAGGCAGCGGATGCAGTCAGTCTCTTTGTGTCTGCCTCACTGCCCGGCCGGCTGCCCTGCAGTGGAACCCACTCCTGGGGAGTGGTGGTAGATGCTCGGTTGGGGAGGTGGGTGTGGGTGGGGAAAGCATCAGGAGGCCATGCTTGTCTATGGCCGCTCAACTGAGCGCCAGGTAAGGCATCCAAGGGGTGCCAAACTGGGGGGGGGGGAGAAACATGAGGAGGCAATGCTTCTCCATGGCTGCTTGGAGGGATGGAGAATGGGAATCCTCCACCCCAGATGGAGTAAATGTTATTAAATTTACAAAATTTGCATAATTAGGTGGGGCCCAAATTATGCAAATCAGGCCCTGCACCAAGACTTTGCATATGGCCTCACAAACCCTGGGGCCTACCCTGGACTCAAGGGTTTGACTCCCCTAGGTGTATATAAACAGACGTACATGACGATCTGGCTCTGTCCTTGAGATAAAAGAGGCAAGAATGAAATATTAAGTAAATTCTTTGCTGCCCTCATTAAGGCATTGATTAATGACCCAGGACAGCAGCACAGAGGAATGGTCACTCAGAGGTAATGAAATAAGCACTCATGAATTCTTGTGGCAAGCAAAGTAAAGTAAAGTGTTCTCTTTCAGAACCCATTAATCTGCTTTGCCAGAGACATCTCTAAAGGTGGGAAAGGGGGAGAAAAGAAAAAGAAGAAGAGGTAAATACAGGCCACTCTGATGAATGAAGAAATAGGGAAGGCTGATTATATTTACTGCATTTAAAGTGTAAGACATGCAACCAGACTAGCCCTTTTAGCATCTAAAAAGCATGTGATGTTGGACAAAAAAAAATAAAAACCTGAGAGCAACAATAATTTATGGCTGAAGAAAAGTTCATCTTAACCCAATACTACAACTCAAGGATAAAAAATCTTTGGTTTCCTTTTAACTTCTTTCTCCCTGGAGGTTCATTTGAGCCCAGGCCTGGGCATCTTCCAGAGATGGTGTAAGACTTTTCTTTTTGAAAAGGCATATGGTGAGTGGGGATAGAAGATTGGGGTGGTTTGGGGAATTGGGCTATTAGGGGATCAGTATGGGCAGGGCTGGTGCAAGGGTACTGGGCACCCTAGGCAAAAATTTAGCCTTGCCCCCCTCCACCCACCCCCTACCCCGTGATAACATTAAAAAATGAACATTTTGTATTGGTATGAATATAACACCTGTATTTACATATATATTTTACAAAGGAAAAGAGAACAATATAATATGGATTGATTGTACATTCTCATTGTTCTTTATTGAAACAACTCTGGGTGAGCACATCAACAACATCAACAGCTTACTATACTGACCAATATCAATATGGTCTTCAAAAATAAATAAA
>QEPC01008046.1:83772-115150 GCA_003113815.1 Sphenodon punctatus | reverse complement strand
TCTATCCCAGCTCCCACCCCCAAGCCCCATCTGTGCCCCCTGCAGTCTATGTCGCCCAGTCCCTGCACCCCCATGGCCCAGCCACATGTCCCAGCCCCCCCCCTGCTGTCTCTGTCGAGCCAGCCCCCATCCCCAATCCCATATAAATCACTCACCTCCTATTGGCTGCTCAGTTCTCTGCTGCTTGGAGTCCCGGCGACTGTCCGCAGTGCCTGGGTCACTGCCTGCCATGCGCCTGCCCGCCGCCCGCCCGCCTAGCCATGCCCAGGGCTGCGCAGTACTTCGTCTGCTGCACACAGTCTGCTACTGAGTCCTGCCTCGTGCTGCTGCACCACCTGCAGTGCTTGGGACTTGGGCGGCGGGCCAGCACAGGCACAGTCAGCACATTGCGTGCGCAGCGTGTGTACTTAGAGGCAGGGCTAAGGGGACTTGGGAGGGGTGGCTACAGGCCTCAGGCACCTCCTGACTCCATCTCCACGCGTCATGCACATGGCCCCGGAGAAGGGAATCTTAAAAAAAAAATTATCCTCAATTAATCGGGGCTCTGCAGCGCGGCGCCGGCATCCCGACCAAGGCGGCCACCTAGTTCGCCGAATGGCTGCACCGGCCCTGAGTATGGGGTGGGGAAGTTGTATTGTGGAGGTTTGTGGGGGGGTGAGAGGGTTTGGAGTTTAAGGGTTTTTAATGTTTTTATTATTTGCGAACCACCCTAACCCTCTAGGAAAGGGTGGCATATACATTTAATTAAACAAATAAACCATAGGACTAACCATATTAAGGAATTTATAATAAAATAAGAAAGTATAATACCACTATATCAGATCCATTACAATATCACTGCATACATCCTGAATACTGTATACATATCAGGTTTCCAGAACTCAAAGAGTTCTAGAACTGGAAAAGATAGTCTGAAGCAATAGATTCCATTCTAGGAGGTTCAAAAAATTAGGGATCTTCAACTTATAAAGGAGCTAAATAAGGGGGGGTATATGCCAAAGATATATTATATAATAGTGAATGCTGTAAAAAAATAAAAAAGGAACAGAGGCCTTTCTCATGCTACTAGAACTAGAGAACATGATGAAATTAATAGGCAGCAAAGTTAAATCATACAAAAAACAGCACATAGTAGACTGTGAAACTCATTGACATGGAGGGTTGTGAAGGACAATGGTAGGTAGGCCCTAATAAGGGTTATACAAATTCATAGAAGCTAGGAGAAGTGGGTTAGGAGTTGAAATCTATGGCAGCTGGAATAGATTCATCTATGTATGTCCTGTTTTTGTGTACATGTCCTCAAAAAGATGTGGTGGTGGTCACTGTTGGAGATAGGATAACTGGGCTAGCTTGACGATTGGTCACTCTGACCCAGTAAGGCATTTATGTTCTTATGGTTAGAGCTAATTTTGTATTTTCTCTTTTTGTCTGATTCCCCCTCCCCCCCAAAGACCTGAGCGAACAGCCAGGTTTTACAAGCCCGCCTGAATGTTAAAAGGCTTGGGACCAGGCGAGCTTCCTCCGGGAGGGAATTCCAAAGACATGGCCCAGCCACCGAGAATGCCCTCTCCATTGTGGCCCCCCGTTTGACATGAGGGACTTCCAAGAAGGCACCCCCAGCAGACCGAAGGAGCTGCTCTCTGGGGTGTGGAGGGCGAGGCAGTCCCTGGGGTACGAGGGGTCGAGACCATGAAGGGCCTTATAGATCATTACCAATATCTTGAACCTGGCTCAACACGCTATTGGCAACCAGTGCAGAGTCCAGAGCACAGGTGTTATATGCTCCCGATGACCCGTCCCCATCAGGAGACGGGCCGCCGCATTCTGCACTAGCTGCAGCCTCCAGACCAGGAACAAGGACAGTCCCACGTAGAGCGCATTACAGTAGTCCAGCCTCAAGGTGATGAAGGCATGGATGAGGGAGGCCAGGTCCGGCCTGGAGATGTACGGACGCAGCCTCCGCACCAGATACAACTGGCGGAAGGCAGCCTTCGCCGAATCGCCACCAGCTTCACCTGTCGATCCAGGTGGAGATCTGAGTCCAATAACTGAGTCCCCAGACTCCGAACCTGCTGAGCTATAGGAGGGCAAACCCCCCCAATCAAGGGGGCCAACACCTCCCTCACTCTCCCCACCACCATCACCTCCGTCTTATTGGGGTTGAGCTTCAATCTGCTCTGCCACATCCACTCCGCCACAGCTTCCAAACACTGGGATAGCAACGACACAGCAGGGTCTGGGTCAGCTGAAAAAGAGAGCTACAGCTGAGTATCATCAGCATACTGGTGACATCGCACACCGAATCCTCTCATGGTGTGGTATTTGAGGTGTGGTTGCGCCACTGATTTGTATAGAGGCATTATGACATCCTCCACTTTATTCTCTATCCCCGTCTGAATAATTCCTAATGTTCTGTTTGCTTTTTTGACTGCTGCCGCACACTGACCTGTGGATTTCATTGTATTGTCCACAACCACCCCCAGATCCTTTTCCTGAGTGGTAACTCCTAGCTTAGTACCCAGCATTGTGAACAGATAGATGGGATTATTTTTCCCTACGTGCATCTTGCCTCGATTACTGTAACCTCCTTCTTTCTGACCTTCCCCGGTCTCACCTTTCTCCCCTCATCTCCGTCTAAAACTCTGCTGCCAGGGTCATCCACCTTGCCTGTCACTTCGACCATGTGTGCCCCTCCTCTCTTTGCTTCACTGGCTTCCCCTTCCTGAACGAATCCTGCACAAGCTCCTAGTCTTCACCTATAAAGCTCTTCACAACCTCGCTCCCCCTTACCTCTCTGCACTTATCGCCCTCCATACTCCAGCCCGTGCACTTCGCTCCTCCTCTGTCCCTTCTCTCACCCTTCCACGCCTTCCCTGCTCCCCTAAGCGCCTTCGTCCCTTCTCACTTGCTGCCCCCCATGCCTGGAACTCCCTCCCTGTCCACATCCGCCTTGCCCCCTCCCTTCATACCTTCAAATCTCTCCTTAAAACTCACCTCTTTCGCTCTGCTCTGTCTGACTCTTTATCCTGCTGAGCCACTATTCCTATACCTACGATCGGTTTACCCTTATCCTTGCAACATGGACCTGCCTGCTGTCATTCTCATCGTAACCAAGCCAAGTACGTGCACTTGAGACCTCGCATCTTCATGAATGTTAGACCCCTTGTCTCTCCCTCTGTTCCCCTTCCTAAGTCTCTCCCCCAGCTCCTGTCTCTCAGATTGTAAGCCCTAGGGGCAGGGACCGTGTCTATTTTATTACTTTGTAAAGTGCCAGGTACACTGCTGGCGCTATATAAATGTTTGTTATAATAATAATAATAATAATAATAATAATAATTAATATAACTATAAGCAGACACAGAAAACGTCAAACAATACCTCTCAAAATAGTAAGTAACTGGGGGAAAGTAGGAAGCTGACCGTCTGAATGTCCATGTCTTGAAAAATGAGTATACTATAACATTCAACAGACTTTCTGAAAAGAGCATGACATGGAGATGTTCTGGCTGCAGCGTTAAATAAGCATTCTTTGTGCTTCCCTAGAACTGCTGTTCTGCCTTTCAGAAAGCAAGGTCATGTTTTTACTTTCCACTGCTCAGATGTCAGATACTTTACCTCTGTCAGGTACATACCTCCCAACATAGAGAGGTCAAAGAGGCCCAAGTCCCACACCCTTTGCGAATGAGCTCCACCCTTCACTAAATAAGCTTGCCCCATGCACCTACATGTGCACACACATTCCAAGTCCATAAAGAGGGACAGAAGCTCCACTGCTTATCATCCCACTCTTAGTTTCCTGTCATTCTATTACCTTCCCATTGTCTTCTCAAGTGCTTTCCCTGAATAATCACTGTGTGTGTAAACATACGTTATGCTGGCCCAGTTAGGCCCGGCTGGGCCAGCATCATGGGAGTTCATCTGTATGTGACCCATCAGATATGGGTCCACTTCCTACCCAAGTTGGGTAGGAGATGGGTGGGAAATGTGGGCCCAGTAGAAGTCAGGCCCACATTCCTCGCCTATCTCCCGCCTGGTCAGGGCAGAGCGGGCAATTTGGACATGAATTGTGTTCACGGCCTGACTCCTATCAATGTCTGGGAGGTTGCCATGGTGGTGAGCCATGGATTCTTGTGATAGGCAGCCATGGCTGTCAATCATGGGGGGGGCAGAATGACATCAGGAATGGGGCCTAGCAGCCACACATTGCTCCCCACCCCCTGCCTTTCCTCCCTGGCCGTGGAGGCCATGGGAACGTTTGTTCCCACAGAGCATACCAAACCGAGTGAAGCCCTTCCCTCTCCCAGGTGGGACAGTCCCAGAGGTATGTCTGTTCACCTATGAAAGAGATGTCTGAAGCTTGAACTTTTTTATTCATTTATTCACCTTGCCCTCACCCTAAGGGTCAGGGTGGTTTACAATATTAAAAACACAAAATAATTTTTTTTTAAATCCACCACCCTCACACCACCAACCCCAACCCCTATCCCTGCCAACCAGGTGCTTTACCACAAGAAAGGTTTTACACTGCCTTTGGAATTTGCTACTATTTATGGTAGTAAATGATTTTATAAATAAATAAATGCTCAGTCATTGGGGGTCTTTACATGGACCACCCCCAGACCTGTTCCAGGCTGGCGAGTTCCACATCCCCTGCGTGCAGCCCTGACAGCACCGGGTTTCAACGGGTCGAGCAGCTGCCCCGGCATGCAGTCCACCATAAGCTGCAGGTGAATTGGACGACACTCTAGTCTGGTGCTCGCAGTTCTATGGCATTGCTGAGGCACACCCTGGCCTGAAGCAGAGCTGCAGTGGCCCATCCACTGAGTAGATAGACAGCTGCTCTGCCCCCCAGTGGTGCTCTGGGTTTGGGCAGCCTGCTCCACTTGCGGTGCGCGGGGATGTTCTGGAGCACCACAAGTAGAGCTGACCTGGAGCAGGTGATGCCTGCTCTGCCTCTGCGTCACACCCAGACACATCACCTTTAAATGGACCGGCCACTTGGGGATGAAGCAGAGCAGAGGTATGGGTGTAGCCTGTGTAAAAGCACCCATTGTCTAGTATTTTTTTCTCTTTCAGGAGAGAGAGAGTCTTTGACACCTGAAAGTGGGATAATGGGATTCAGCACCCAAAGATGGACTGTCCCTCCAAAATAAGGACTGTTGGGAGGGATGTAGCACTGGCTCAATTTCAGACAGCACTGTCTGAAGTACCACCCTCCAAAGTGCCCCTAGCAAAGATATGGTCACCCAGTTCTGTGTGGTTTGAGGGAAAGGGTTCTTAAGTTACCTTAACACCATCTAGCACAAGCATGGATATGGTTATAATAGGGACAGGAGTGGTGCAGCTGCAGTACCCTCAGTACCCTCTGCTGTTGGGAGATGGGACCCATTTCAAGCTAGCTTCATCACTATAGGGCTATGGAGAAAGCGTAATTTGGCATTTTAAATAAATCTTTCATGACATTAGGGTCCAATCCTGTTTTTCTTATGTACCCCCAAAGTCCTCAGTCTAGACATGGGAGCAGGATTTGGCCCTCTATTTTTTAAACCAATTCAATTTTACAGCTGTTAATATACAGTGGCTTTCTATAAATATCCAGTTTACGCTCTCTATTGATCTACTTCTGCATGCAAATCTAACATCGTGTCATTTAATTAAACAAAGCAGGGTAATAAGAGTGAAGATAAATATTTCACAGACCTAATCAGGAATTATCCTTTTAAATCACTATTATGTGTGGGAACTATGCTTGGCAATCAATATCAGGCAAAGCTATCTAAAAGATAATTAGAACTGTGCAATCTATAGCATGCCCATTTTGGATACTGACTTTATAGCAAAGATATCCAAAAGCAGCTAGCAAATGTTATCATTTTTGTGATTATTATTACATTGCATTTCAACTTGCATAAATATACATCTTCCATTTAAAATTGTATCATTCTTAAAAATTTTAATAGGAATACACTTTGTCCTAAAATAAAATGTGTTTCAAGCTACAAAGAGATGAAAATTGCAAACACACAAAACTCAACCTATATTCAGCCGAACAACCATGCTGCAGTTTTTTCGTTCAGTATTACAAAGGGATCATATTGCAAAGACATTGGCAGCTGATTTTTTTCCCCACTACATTGCATGCATACCTTTCTGTATAATTTCATAAATCAGAACTGAAGAGTAATTTTACCTGGAAATAGTAATGGATTTTCTATTATATTGAAAAAAAAATAAAAAAATTGTGAGAGAGAAATTGGAAGACATTCTAATAGTGTAGTCATCCAATACATTTGTTTAAATCAGAAGATATGAAGTGCCATACTGAGTTAGATAATGGTCCAGCATTCTTTCTCCAACAGTGGTCGTTCTTGGGGTGTTTGTAGAAATGATGGCGCTGAGCACTGCTATGTTTTAATCCCACCCAGAGTGAGGGCCCTTACTCCTGGCATGATTTGGCCCACCCACCGAACAAACATGACACCACCACGCTGTGTAATGTGCCCCACCCCGTCCCTGAGGGGTGGCCATGGTGGCCTATGAGGTTACCATGGCTTCCCGGTGGCACCACGAACCCAGACCAGGATAAGTGTAAGTAGGCCATCAAACGCAATGGTCTGCTTTACCCCAGTCTGCTGTCCATTGCGTGGACCGTGGCAGCACTTAGTCTGGGTTGTTTCTTGGGGATGGTCTTGAGAAGGAGCTCTGGCTAAGCACCGCCATGGTCCAGGCCAACATCTGGCGACTGTTTCAGACATGACAGCAGCACCGATTTGCACGCATTGCAAAGCATGGAAATCCGTACTCTTGTCACATCTGAAAACACCCTTGATATCTTTGGAAAAGTACCCAACAGGTCATAATGGAGTGATCCAATCTCTGCTGCTCATTCCCAGCTCCTGACAGTCAGAGGTTACATCCTTCAACCTATTTGGCTGATATAATAGGCATTAATGGACTATCCTCCAAGAATTTACCGAATCTTTTTTAAACCCAGCGATATTACTGGTCTTGACAACATGTTACATAAGTTAATTGTGTTTTAAGTAAAAAACAACTTCCTTGTATTGGTTTTAATTCTGCTACTATTTGCATGGGTAAACAACAACTCCCTATTTACTTGTTCCACACCACTCATTATATTATAAATTTATATTCTCTCTCAGTCACCTCTTCTCCAAGCTGAAGAGCTCTACTCTATTGGAGGTCTCCTTGTATGGAAGCCGTTCCATGCCCTCGATCATTTTTTTGTCCTTCTTTGCAGCTTTTCCACTTCTACTATATCTTTTTTGAGGTGGGATGACTGGAACCGCACACTATAGTCAAGGTGTACCATAGATTTAAAAAGCAGTTTTATATTTTCTGTTTTAAACTCTATCCCTTTCTGGATAATTCCTAACATGGTTTGCCTTTTTGACTGCTGCTGCACACTGAACTGAAGTTTTTAATGAATTGTCTACAACGACTCCTGAAATTTTTCTCCTGAGTGGTATCTCCTAATTTAGAACCCAGTATTATTTATACTTAGAACTATTTTTCCCTATGTACATCACTTTGCAGTTTCAACACTGAATTTCATCCATCATTTAGTTGCCTTGTCACCCAGTTTTGCAGGATGCTCTTGTAATTCCCCACAGTCCCCCTGGTCTTAACTACCTTGAATAACTTTGTATCATATGCAAATTTGACCACCTTACTCCCTTTTAAAGATCATTCATGAATATATTAAACAACACCAGTCCCATGGTAGACCCCTGAAAAACCCCACTGTTTACTTTTCTCTATTGTGAAAACTGCCCACCCTTTGCTAGTTTCTACCTATGTTGAGTCTCATCTACAACTTCTTCAAGAATATGGTTGTTTATGTAATGTTTTATCACTGGAGAGCATCTTTCTCACATGCACATGCTTTTCCCTGAGCACATCTGTCATGGCCACCATCCTTTCAAGCTAAAGCAGAAATCAATGGGACACCCTCTGGAGTCTATCAATGCCATTCCTTCACCTTCCAGATGGGTTACTGTTGAGTGATATGAGACTTCTTCCTTCAGCAGCTGATCATTCATCTCCTTCTGTAGAAATACATGCCATTGGTGACCTAGAGACTTGGGGCTCTTTTAGATGAGTGGGTCATCATTGCATGACTGCCTTCCATGTGCGTGATCCCACCTTGCGGGATTTTGAACTATTGTGCTAGCAGGTCACCTGCTTGTCTAAAAGCAGCCTTGGAGACCAGGAGCAGACCCAGATTTATTTTAATTTTATTTTGTCTACATTTGGGTAACTTCTTTTCAGAAAATGATGCCTAGGAGCCAGCAAGTTGACCATTTGGTAGAATTTACAATATATTTGTGTTTTGTATAATGTATTCAGTTTGTGTAAAGCCAACGACCTATGGCCACACCGAATAAAGCTATTAATTATTATTATTATTATTATTATTATTACAATATATTGTACAATATGCAATATACACCAGCAGTCCCTAAATGATGTGCCTGCAGCATTTTTCTATTTAGACTCTTTTGCAAAGACCATGTACTATTCTGAAAGGAGAGTGTTAAGACTATTCTTGTGTGTGAATTTAAAGTTTTTCTATAAAATCTGGAGACAGATAACCAAGTAGACTGATACCAACTTCTCCAACTATCTTCCATATTATTGTAATTGTCAAGAGAAATATGTAGCAAAGGAAAACTACTTCAAAACACAAAAAACAAAAATACTAAACTGATGCTTCACTGAGTGGATAAAGAAATGACACACATCCAGCAAAAAGAATTGCCACTCTTCCTAACACAGTCCATGATGTGTTTGGGCCTTTGGTGAGGGAGACGGGTGATGGGTAGGAATGGGACTTTTTTCTCTCTGCCTGGACTATTTTAATGTTTAATAATTTTATTTGTTCTATTATTTTAAGATGTTAACTGCCCCGAGATGTGTAAGCAGGAGTGGGCAGCATAAAAATGTGAGAAATAAATAAATAAAATATAAATGTTGCACCACATCTGTTTGTATTACTGTCAGATCAAGGAACTTCACAGGGTGATTTCAGACGTTACGGACCCCCAATTCACCACAGTGGATCACCAGTGGTGGCAAACCGACCAACCACCCCCCGTGGTCCAGGAAGGCCCTGAACAGACATGATGGGATCGGGACCATGGCATGGAATCGGGCCAACAGACCATGTCCCGGGGCAGTGCAAAAGACATGATGCCGATTCCGGGCTGTGGTCAAAACACCCAGAAGGCACTGGGGAGGGGCAGGAGGCAGACATGGCCGACAGAGGGCAAACGAAGTCAGAAGTGCCAAAAGGAAATGCCCACACCAGGGAAATGGGAAGTGATGGGGAGGAGGGAGAAGAGCCACTGAGGTGGTACACACAACAGGCACAGAGAAAACGGGGTCACAGTGGAACACACAGCACAAACACACGCCTGGACGCATACACACCCATACGGGAAAGGAAGGGAAAGGGGAACACAGCGGGATGGCAACACACACGGCACAATGGGCAAAGGGGGGAGGGGGAACCCGGGGCCAGGGAAGCGGGGGGGATCATCCCGGGGGCAGGGCAGGACACGGGGAATGGCAGCCAGAACCCTGACAACAGCACAGGCTGAACAGGCAACCCCACAGCTACACAGGCAGCCCTGGCATGGGGGGACCCCTCAGGGGCAGAGCACAGGCACAGGGGGAAGCCACACAGACCAGGGAGTGGCCTGGGAATGGTCTAGGAGGCTGTCAGCGACCCCACGTGCCAGCGAGGGTGCGATGGATGGGATGGAAGTGAGCTGGAGCTGAAGAGCAGAGCAGGTAGTCCAGACACACACACCCCAGGAGGATGTCAGGAGGTGCAGTCCATGGGCCCCAGAACCCCATGGTCACAGAGTCAACCCGGGGGCTGGGGTGGGGCATGGGCACAGGAGGGATCATGGCCAGACCATGAAGGACAGCAGCACCCAGGGTGCTGGGTGCCGACTCAGAGATCAGGACACAGCTGCAGGAGAAGACAGCCACAGAGGGGAACATCAGTTGCAGAGGTGGATAGAGGGGGCCCATGCAGGGGGCCCAGAGCCACAGGCAGAGGCAGTGGAACCCCAGGAACCAACCAGCACAGCAGCACAACCAGGACATCATGGAGGAAGAGGGCAGCGACCCCCAGCATCAGGGCAGAGGCGGGAGCTCACAGCAGGGCCAGCATCCAGGGTCCGGAAGGCACAGGGGGCCTCAGAGCCAGCTGCAGGCATCACAAAGGGGCCCGGGGCCAGGTGACCCACCAGGTGCATGTAGTGGGGCCACTGAAGCATGTCCCGACAGTAGCCCAGCACTGACATGTGGTGGGTGATGAGGTAGTACACCTTGAAGGGATCCTGCATGGTGAGCCCCACCTGGACATTGGATCGGGACCACACACCAGCCAGCGCCATCAGCTCCACCCCAGTGGGCTCTGACAAGCCATAGTCAGCAGCTGGGGGCTATGGAAGGTGACCGAGCTCCAACAGGCGGTGATAGACCACCCCACGTGACCGCTGGTACCCATGGGTCCCGTGAACACAGCCAAAGGACACGGCCAGAGCAGGCCCCCTTTGACAGACAGGCCATGTGGGTGGCCAGGCTCCACACAGAGAGAGAAGACATGGTCTCTGTCACAGACCACCCCATATGTGAGCACCTCATCTCCAGGATGTGCCCATCGGGAAAGGGACGCAGGCCTAGCGTATCCGCATGCAGCCAGCAATCGCTGGCACTTGCCTCATAGCCGAAGTAGTGCAGCCCGGAGCTCAGACTCGCATAGGCACCTGTGAGGCAGTCCGGGCATCTCAGGAACAATTTGCATGGCCAGGGAATGCCACAGGTCACACAGGGCCATGGTCTCTCAGAAGGTCCAGTTATGGGGGGCACTGGGGGTGGTGGGGAAGCGCAGCCAGCCATGGTCCAGCAAGCACCTGATACTAACCTCAAGGAAAGAGGGGACCCACAATCCCTGGAGGGATGGGAGGGGAGGCAGGAGAGCTCCAAGGCCAAGCGAAAAGGCCACATGCCACAACATGGCAAGGCAAATGAGCGAGGCGTGGGGTGAAGACCCAGCCCAGCTGCTGGAACCAAGCACACATAAAGGACAGCCTGCACACTAATCAGGGCGGAGAGGACAACAGGCATCCAAAATAGAGAGGTGGGAGGTGATGACAGCAGGAATGCAGCTGCTGCCTGCACACCCAGGAGCAGGCTGGACCATGCACCAGGCCCCATGCAGGGACTTCAGGTGTGCATAATGGGGCACCCACTGCCATCCCACCCCGGTCACCCTGCAGGAGCCAGGCCAGCTGTCCATGGGGGCAGCCAGAGGTGACCCGAGGCCCGTCGCCCAGTCACCAGGTCGCGACCTGGGAGTGGGCCGATGCATGGCCCAGCCAATAATGGTTGTGACTGCAACCCACCCGGGGCACCATTCACCATGGAGTTGGGATGTTTGGGCATCTGCGGGATGCACCTAGCAGTTTGCACAGAGTGGTACCGCTCGCACATGGACCTCATGCACATTCAGATGGCAGAGGTGCACCTGGATGCCCGGCTGTGGGTGTGCATGGACAGGAGCGCAGCTAGAGCCCGGCGAGCCCACCACGGGTGCAGTCACTCCCTTGCCCAGCTCAGGGCCAAGCGGGTGTCCGGGATGACCCGACAGGCCCTCATCTGCGCCTGGGAGCTGGTCGCTGCTCTCCGCGAGGCGGCTGGCCAGCTCCAGTGGTGGAGGGAGACCATGGGGCACGCAGCCCTACTCGCTATGCCCATTGCCCGGCAGTTATGGGTCATGGAGCGGCCACAGGGGTGGTGGTCCAGGGTGCTGGCTCACTGGGATGAGGCCACCTGGAGACCGCACTTTCAGATGGACAGGTGCATCCTCCTGCAACTCGCGGAGCTGTTAATGCCCTGGATGGAGTGGCAGCACACCCCCATGTGGGTCCCTATTACCATGGTACAGCAGGTGGCCAGTGGGGTCTGGGCCCTAGCAATGCCTGAATCCTGCCGGTCCATCTCCCAGCATCATTGCTGGGATCCTGCAAGACATCTGCAAGGTGGTGGAGGGCATCCTCCTGGACCAAGCAATCCAGCTGGTGGACCAGGAGGCCGTGATGGCCGGCTTAGCGGCTGGAGGGTTCCCCAACTGCATGGGTGCCATGGACAGCACCCACATTGAGATCCTCCACCCATCCGATGGGGAGACTGTAGAATATGTCAACTGACACAGGTACCACTCCCTGCAGCTGCAGGCAGTCATGGACCACCGGGGATGGTTCATAGACATTTATACAGGCCCCTATGGGCACAGCCACAATGCCCAGATCATGACCATCTCTCCTTTCTATGCCCGGATGTACCACGGGCACTTTGCGGACATGGGGATGATCCGGATCGAGGGGGTGCTGATGCCCCCCTGCATCCTGGGGGACCCGGCTTATCCACTCACCCGGTGGCTGATGAAGGCATACCTGGTTACCAGGATCCCTGTGGAGGCACTGTACAATACCCTTCTGTGTGCAAACAGGACCATGGTCGAGAGGGTCTTTGGGGCCCTCCGGCAGCGCTGGAGGTGCCTTGTAGGCCGGCTGGACTACACAGTGGAGACATTGGCCCTGGTGATTGGAGCCTGCTGTGTGCTGCACAACAAGTGCAAGACAGATGGGGCCACCCTCAACTAACCCATGCCCCAGCGTTCTCCTGGCCCCGTGCCTCTCTATGTGAACACTGAGAACCCGCAGGAGTACAGAAATGCAAAGCGCATCCGTGCTGCCCTGGCTAAGTGGATCAGCTGGTAGGGCAAGGCATGAGGCTGCACACCACAGTCTCCACCACCCCGGGGTCCCACCAGCACCCTGGGCACACCCTTAGGTACCCACCTGCCCCCAGCCCCGAGCCTGTTAACAGAACAGCGGCTGCGACTATGGTGCCCATGCATTTATTGTGCATACCTCCCACACTTAACACCACCACCACCACCCACCTCCCAGTGCCGTCCCCCCCCAGGCTTCTTTCCCCCTTCCTCCCCATCCCCCCTGACCTGCATGTCTCTGGGTCCTCCCTCTTGGCTGCCCTGTGGCCGCAGTGGAGCTCTGGGAGCTCCCCCCCGTCCATGTCCCTGACAGTGTCCTGGGATGCCTTGGTGTCCGGAGGGGCAGGTCATGTTGGGAGGGAGGGAGGACCTGGGGCCAGAGGGGCTCCCCTGGGTGGCTGCTTCTTCCAGAGGCCTACAGGGATCGGTAGGCGGATGCATGGGCCCAGCGGGTGTGCTGGTGGATGGGACATTGGCGGTGGGGGCGCCGAGGGGCCCGGCATCAGGGCTGGGGCTGGCAGGTTGCCCGGCAGGGCAGTGGCCATCACATAGGTACTCATGGTCCCCGCGTGCAGCAGCAGCGAGGTGCCATTTTCATGGGACCGGCCCATCTTGGCAGAGTGCTCCCTCACCATCCAGTCAATGGCCTGTTCCAACCACCAAAGCACCTCCACCTGCATGCTGTGCTCCCGGCGCTCCTGCCCTGCAGCCTCAGGTCTCTTGCCTCCGCTTCCTGCACGGCCCTTTCAATGGCCGCCTCCATGCGGTTGATGGCCGCTATCATCAGCTCACCCTGCTCAGTGGTGGTGCGGACTATGTCCTCCACCTGCTCCTCCCTCCAGCACCATACCCATGCATGGTGCTCCCTCATCCACTAAGCCGGGAGCACGGGGCCAACTTGCTGGGACCTGGTGGGTTGCCCTGTTGGGGTGCACAGTAGGGGTTGGTTAGGTGCCCCAGCCGCCCACCCCCATCCCGTGCCACAGCTGGGGGGTCATGTCATACCCCCCTTTTGGGTGGCTGGCCGGTGCCCTCCCCCTGGCATTCCCCTGTGCCCCAGCCCCCTACCCTGCACCACATGGGGCGGGTCTCTTGCCCGGGCTCCCCTGACCTCCTTCCCTCCCCACTTGCCAAATTGCCTCACCTCTGGCTTCTCCTGGGACTGCTCACCACTGTCCCTCTCGCCGGCCTGTCCCAGGTTCTGGGGCATGCCGTGACCTGTGAGGATATGGGAAGGTGTGGGAGGGGGTAGACTGAACGTGTCCCATGGCGGCCCCCAGGCCCCCTTTCCATGGTCTGGGGTGTCAGGGGTTGCTGTGGTCAGTGTGCCCCCATCCCTCCCTCAGACCACCCCCTCCAGTCCGTTTCCCATCCCACCCACTTGCTTACCCTCGATGTCAGTTTTGGAGTCCTCCGAGGCCAGTACCTCGGTGTTACTGGGATCCCCCTGCAACCCCTGGCTGAGGGAGACTGGTGTGCCAGCCTCGGCTCCTCCCGGTATGGACACCGGATGGGGGCTCTTTGGACTGGTGCACAAGGGGGACCTGCTGCTCCCTGAGGTCCCAGGGCATTCCTCCTGGGGGACGGGGCCCCTGGAGCCGGTACCGTTTAGCGGGGCAGCAAGGGGAGGGGGTACATTGGCCCATTTCCTGTCCTGGACCACGGCACTCCCCATGAGGTGTGGAGTGACTATGGAGCCCTTTATGTGCAGGATATGGTCCAACGTGTCATAGTAGGGGGCGGTCCTGGCTCCATGCCTGGACCGCCGGTTGTTGTCCTTGATGACCTTGTACCCCCTCTTGAGATCCTTCACCTTTGAGCAGCACTGGACCACTGTCCTGTGATGCCCCGCTGCCTCCATGTCCTGCACGATCTCCTGGTACATGTGCTTATTCCTCTGGTTGACCGCTAGCTCCAGCTGGCGCTCCAGGGTCCCCCAGATCCTGATGAAGTCCTGAGTTTCCCTGTGCCCCCATTGCCCCCCTCAGTGGTACGGCCTTCTCCCACATGGTCCCTCCTGGTCCTGGTCCTCCTTCTACGCATGCCCTCCGCCCATCTCCTCCAGGGGCTCGGGCTCCCGCATCCATTTCTGTGTCTCGAGGTCGTATGGGGGGGCAGTTGGTTGCCGGGTTGCCTCAGCCCCGCGGCCCTCCCCCTTTCCCCCCTTCTGCCAGCCTGCCCACCCCCTTGGTGCCCCTGTGCCGCTGCCCCCCCTCTCCCCTCTTACCCGTTTCCGGGGTGCCTCATCCTCTCGGCCAGTTGCTGGCTCGGGGGTGGCCTGTCCTGGCTGCTGCTGCTGCTGCTCTCCCTCCACCGCCTCCATGTACAGCACGACCACCTCCTCCTCCTCCTCCTCCTCCTCCCATGCTCGCTCGTCCTCTGCTCTCCGCTCCCTTCCACCTCACTCCGTCCCACCACGTCTCCCTGCTGCCAGGTGCCCTTGGCTTTTAAATCTCCCTCCCCAGCCTGCATTGTTGCTCATTGCCTCGCAGCGATGCTGCATGCTTTGTCCCCATCTGGGAATCATTTTGATTGATTCCGGCTGGTGGTTGCCATTCAGTCATTACATTTTGTTGTTTCCCAGTGGGAATCGCTTTGACTACCCTTTCTGAGACGGTCCGGGCTGGAGCTCCGGAAGGGTGGTTAGTTTTGTCTCCTACTGGGGATTGTCTGTGGTGAACATCTTGCAACTGCAAAACAGATGTTCGGGGCCCTTTGGCCCCGCCGTGGGGTTGTGTGTGGTTCACTGTGGTTGACTGTGATCTCGTAATGTCTGAAAACACCCATAGTAAATGTACTGCTTCTCATCTCTGGGAATTATGGATTAACAGAATGGTCATGATCATTTGGTTTAAAGAGTGGTTTTGACCTTGTTTCTCAAAATATTTTTCAGAAGTTCAACTTTTACATCTGTCTTTTCATTTAGAGGACTGTTTCTATTTCAGCAAGAATTACAGCCCAGCAAAAAAATAATGTGAATCTATTATAGACTAAGGCAAATTAACCATATAGTTATTAAATAAAAATGACTAAACTCAAAAATATATTACATTTAAGAGTCTGGCATGGAATGTTTCAATGCTACAGTGTTCACTAATACATTGTTTACATAATGAGGATGATCTGTATAATGCATGCCTTAGCAATAATTAGATGCTTAGCAGGCTAATTATTTTGTGAATAAAATCAAACAAATTCAAGTAATTAAACAACAGACAGAGGATATCATAAGACTTGCACTAATAATTGTTGAAATTCTGATTTAGGAGGATAGTTTATGAATAAATAATTAGTGTAATATTGTATGCCAGTAAACAAAAGGATCTCTTTTTTGTAATATATAAATACACCTAATACCCTATATTCTAAGCAGGACACATCCTTCCTGTAAAGGGATGATCTTGCTCTCCAATGTGCTGTAATTTGGAGTGCATGGAGGCAAAAATAAATAGTCTAAAGAAAAGCAACATTGTTTTCCAAAAAAGAAAAAGCCTACTTCCACAACTGTATCATTATTGTACAGTGGCTTTTGCCATCCAAGTTCTTTCCTTCATAGATTGCCCTAGAACAAAGCGTCAAGGTTATTGGCATCTAATTTATTTTTTTACTGCATAAACAAATATAATCATGCTGTCTGGAATCTATTACCGATTCTGGCTCTGTCTGTCATTTCTACAGAATGTTCCATAGTGGAGACCAATAGTACTTAGAAGTTCAGAATGGGAAATATTTAGTCCAGGGAATTTGTTTAAGTGCTTCTGCACTTTTCTTCTTGCTCTCCACTAGGGCTGAATGAATAGTAAACAAATCCTGGTTCTCGATTTTTAATTTTTTTTTAAATTTTCTCACTTGAAGCCAAATAGTAGTACTATAATACCCCAACTTTACTTTTAAGCTTTCTGGCATTGGTATACAAACAGGATTTTGATGAGATTTCTCATTTTTGTGAGACCTTGGGAAGCTAAAAAAAAAGTTACAGTAATATTATAGAGCCATGGTCATGGTCCTATAGTTAAGTGGTAGCAAACTCTCATTGAACAGCGCCTATGCTGTTCAATGGGAGTAAGAGCAAAAACATCTGATTGGTGACCATTCCAGCTTTCCTCCAGCAACATATGTGTTTGTGATTACAAACAATGAAGGTGATTCCAGGGGTGGGGTGGGGGCTGAAGGTGAAGGGGGGTCCCTCTGCCAGCTAGTAGTGCTGCTGCAGCAGCAGCAGCAGCAGCAGCAGCAGCAAAGGGACACAATCTTTGCAAACAACTCCTCCTAGGTGAGTGATCAGAAGGTTGCTACCTTGTAAAGAAGGTTCTTCAAGATGGCTCCCAACATTCTCACAACTGGGTTGTGCATGCTCACCATATTCAAATAGATCACGTGATGATCTCGAGCTCCTCTAGTATAAAAGGCACTCTCCCCCTTAGAATGCCAGTTCCTTCCAACCCTTTCTAGGAAAATAAGAAAATTCCATGCCGGGCTAGCAGGGTGGGTGTTGTGAGAATGTTGGGAGCTTTCTCAAAGAACCTTGTTTACAAGGCAGCAAACTTCTGTTCTTCTTCAAGTGGCTCCTCACAGGCTGTTTTTACTCAGCTCCACCGGGTGGTGGATCTGTGGGTGTGCTGGTGCCTGAGCAGGGAGTGCACACGGCCGCTCACACAGCCCCACTCACCCCCACCCCCCACTAATTCACACCCACGGAGCAACCACCATTTTCCCACAGAGCAACCACGAGTTGCTCTGTGCATGTGGACAAGATGGGGGGGTGAGTGGGGATGACTGTTAGGTGGGCGCGCACATGCACCCCCACTCACTGCGGATGCACGCACTGCATTGTTCACACAGGGCTCCCCCACCCATGAACACAGAGACATTTGTATCCTACAAGGATACTATCACTAGTAATTAAATGTCAAAAACTGAATGACCAAACAGAGGTAAATTAAAACTTTTAGTTAAACATTTCAGCTTCTGCCTTCTTCAGTAACTAGTTGGATTTAAAGTGTATGCTGCTGGGAGTCAAGGTGACAGTGTTGAGAAAGAAGAATTCCAAGGCAGGTGATGCTGAAAGGGAGGGTAGAAGTACTAACGATGGAAGGTGTTGATCTTAGGTGTTGACTTCTAGGTTGAGGCCTTGAGGTGTAAGGGTACAAAGTCTGTATATCCAAAAGTTCTCCCTTTCTTTTAGTGATTGTTGTATTGGTGGATTCTTTATGGGGAATATTACCAAGTCTGAAAGGCTGTGGCTATCAGAGTTAAAATGTTTAGAAACGGGTTGTTCTAGCTTTTTTGTGATGATAGCCAGTTTGTGGTTTCTAAAACATGTGCAAAGATCAGTACTTGTCTTTCCAATGTATTGAATGTGGCATCAAGGGTGTTTGCATTCAATAACACATGAGATAGTTGGATTTACAGGTGATGTTCAGTAGGTCTTGCCGGTTACATTGCTTTTAAAGGTTGCAGTCGCTCTCATGTACATGCAGGTGATGCTGATGCACTGACTGGAATTACAATGATGTGGTCCTGGATTGTGGATAGGGGGTTTCATTTGGGCTCTTAATAGCAATTTACATAGGTTGGGAAGTTGACGGAAGGTGATGAGAGAGGGTTTGTTAATATATGTAGCCAGACGTGGTGAGCTGGCAACCAAGGGATAGCTTTTCTAAATAGTCAGATGAAAATTAGGGGATGCCAGTTGGAAGTCAACCACAAAAGGGATGTGTTGTTGTTTAGTATTTTTACTCATAGATTTTTGGAGGAGCGAGTCCCTTGTGAGAATAGATGCTCGGTGGATGTTGTGGTCAATAACAAGTGGTGGAAATTTCCTACAAAGGAGTTGCTCTTTGAGGTAGTTAATTGTTTTGAAGTAATTGGTGTTATTATTACAGATACGTTTAATTCTCAAGGCCAAGTTGTAGACAATATTCTTCTTTACATGTTTGGGATGGCATGAATTGCAATCTGAATATACATGGGCATCTGTTGGTTTACTGTATAGATCAGTGATAATTTTGCGTTGATAAATAGTCAGCAAAGCATCCAAAAAAGGAATGTGAGAGTTTTCTATAGTGCTATTGCACGTGAATTTAATATTAGGATGAGCAGAGTTGATCTCATATTTGAAGCGGTCTAAATTATCCTTGCCACTGGTCCAGGTAACAAAAATATTATCAATAAATCGCTACCAAACTAGGGGTCTGTGTTTAGTATTCTTGAGGATAGTTTGTTCCCTGGTTCCTCATGAATAAATTGGCATATGAAGGTGCAATACATGTTCCCATGGCTGTGCCTTGTATTTGCAAGTAGTGTTTCTGTTCGAAGGTGAAGTTGTTGCAAGTAAGAACCAGTTTGGCTAGACCAGTAATCACCTCTGTAGGTGGTTCCTTAGAAGTTCTGTTGTTGAGGCAATCGTTCAAAGACTGGATGCAATCATTGTGTGGTATGTTGGTATATAGTGATGGAACATCAAATGTAACCAGTATGGCGTTGGAATTGAATTGATATTGTTTATTCAAGACTTCAATCGTTTGTAGGAAATCATTAGTATCTTTAATAGGGGGCAGGGGCAGTTGTTTTTTGTTTCCCCCTTTTTCATGTGTTTTAATTGCTTTATATTGTTGTAAGCTGCCCCGAGCTGCCTGTGGCAGGAGGGGCGGGGTAATAAGTTTTAAAAATAAAATAAAATAAATAAATAAATAAATATAAGATGGAAGGTTTTGGACCAGATTTTGAAAACTAATTTAATTTAGAGCTGAAATGGATAGTAGCTTTGCTATCCACAGATAATGCCCACAATGTTGAGCCATATTAGGAACCTATTACTGACAAACTGAAATTCTGGTTAATATTGCTATTTGCTACTGATTTTCATTTTGCAAATTTACCAATTTCCACATTACTGATTTAACATTTCTGGGTGTTCATCCATTTGGTTGGTTATTCTGTTTTAACCAATCACATTGTATCTCCACACCCCTCCACTCCTCCTTTGTCTACGTAAGAGTATTGCCCTCCATTTTGCTTTGTTGGTTGTGCTAGGAGTTAAATTTGTGCTTGGGATAAAGTAAGCAATGCATAGACAGAAACAGATGGAAATACAAAATGCACAGAAATACACAAACGGTAACTTGGTAATGCAGTATTACTAACCTGATAACATAGCAATGATAACTCAGCAATATGGTAACTTAAGCAACTTGTCTGACAGTAAACAGGCACCCCAAAATACTGATTTGGTTGTTATTGAGCGGCCAACGGAATTACCCATTCACATGGGTATCTGCATCAGCACTACAATTTATCACAATGACCCCCAAGAGATTCTGCTCTACTCTAAGACTGCAACCCTTAAGCAACTTACTCCAAAATAGTCCCAGTAAACCCCAAAACAGGAACTAAGCAAATGTCACTACATGCCAGTCAACAGGAGACCAAAGAGCAAGATTTGATTATTCTGAAGTAGGTGGCCTGAAATTTCTGTACAAGTTACATGCCTGTATAAGTCAAAGTGCACCCATGGGCACTGAGTGCCAAGTTACACTAGCGTATGCGGCTTTTTATTTCAGTGCAATTACTTCTGCTCTGTAAAGATGCAGAGAAGATATTCCTTAATACCTGAAAATCAGTAAGCACAACTCTGGTAATTCTGTTCTGCCGTGGTAAAACCCTATATGTAAATTGGAGAAAATATGAGAACATTTGACATATGGCAATTTTGGCTGTAACTCTCACCCTTTAAAGTCAATGGAAATTTTGCCATTGGCTTCAAAGGATTCACAGTTACAGCCATTGAAATAAGGGGCTATAGGCAGGCACCAACAAGCATCTAGTTATTTTGAAAGAAGTTACCCAAGATGGTACAACTGGATGGTGAAACTAAAATGCCATTTTTCAGATAAGCGTGGCACTAGTGTTATCAGAGTCAAGTCTCAAAATTGAGATACTAAATATCTTTGAATTAAAAGCACATCTGTATCCCAATTTTAGTTTTACAGCCTTTGCATATATAAATTTAAACACATTTATAGGAATCTATTATGTGCTTTGTTTTTGACATAAGATGATGAACTGGTAAAAATGGCCTGAAAGGAAAGATAAGAGGAGATGTTTCAGGACCAGACTATGGGAAACTTCCCCCAAGCAGTATGTGCGCACGTGTGTGTATGTATGCCTGTGTGCACATTTAGAGGCAGGCTGGTCTCATCTCCATATTATCATATAAACATGCATGCCCTCACGGGCAACGTACAGAGTAAGGCACAGACAGGATTTCAGTAGCCAATATGTCACATGACTACAGCACAAAGAAATCAGAATGAGTGAGAAAAACTGATTTTTCTTGCTCAAAATACATAATAATTGAAGTATGGTGACAGTGTATATCTATACAAAGAGAATAGGGTTGTGAAGAAGGCGAGGAGAGAGTTTAGGAGAAAGATAGGGGCCTAGAAAGGTTGTGCAAGGTTCAGGCTCAGGTCTCAGCAATGAACCTCCCCAGGTGCATGGAGGGCTTACTTTGATGGGCCAGTATGACCCTTCAGGTTGCCACCTCTGTAGCGGTGCTCCAGACAGGAGACCCACTGCAAACTGCTGATGTGTGAATGAGGGACGGGAGCCCACTGGGAGCCCTGCTGACACTCCAGAGGGCCTGCTGGAAACAGCCGTCACCACCACTGGGTGTTTTTACAGACACATTTCTCCTGCATGTTTGCTGTTACATCCTTAACTCTGTGTGTCTAAATCACTCACCCAGATCTTAAACATCCAGCTCTTTGAACTTCTGCATAGAACTTCTCCCAGAACATTTGTGTGTAAAAAATTCTCCTGGTAAACTGCTTTGCTCCAAGCAGCTGTGGTCACTTGGTTTCCATGGCAGCCCCTCACATCTACAACTGCAGCTACTTTAGGCTGCCTCAGGGCAGAGTGTGTGTGTGTTTGTGTGTTGAAGAATGCATGCAGAACTTACTTGCAGACTTGTAAACTCAGATGATTGAAAGACCAGCACTTTAAGGTGTGTGTAAAAATGCCCACTGTTTGGTGGGCCTTATTGGGAACTGCTGTAGGCCACCACTATTGTGGTGGTAGTCAGAAGCTTTTGTGCAGGCTACCACTGCTGCGGGTCTCAGGAGTGGGCATCCTAGGAAATTCTTGAAGTGGGTAGAGGCAGTCTGCTGACCCCACTTCCACCTCTGCATACTCTGAATATTTCCCCATGGCAATCAGGCTGCTTTCAATACCCCTCCCCACCCCTCCCCCAATGCAGAGCCTAGACACAACTGAGCACCATTATTCCATTACAGTTATGCCACTGGAAAAATAATAGGCATTCAGCATATGCCATGTGGAGCATGAACCACAACATAAAAGATCCAAAAAGGATAGTCCAAGATAAAAGACTGCACATTGGAGAGAGAAGTAGCAAAATGGGAGGAAAATGGGAGTATGATCAATATAGAGATTGGAAAATGGAGCAAGGAGTATAAATTTGACTGCTTGGTGTTTAAAATCTAGAGGGGGCAGTGGGAAAATAACCGAGGTCAAAGTTACAGATTGGGTATTGGATATGGGAAAGGGAAGCAAAAGGCTTCCAAAAGAACAGTCCACAAGTCCCAAAAATGTTAGAGAGGAGAGGTGCATAGAAAAACAGACTGAGGAAAAGAAAAAGACACTAAATTCACACAAGTCTTTTCTCTCACCACTTCTTTTTTTATGGGAAACTGTAAGCCTCCATTTTCCTTTTTCCCATGTTCCCACATCCATTTTAAGTTACCCCCTATTGCCATGGCAGCTGCTAGATATCCCATAATGGAGCATGGCTTTGTATTGATTCTTTGGGACAGACTGACAACAGGATTAAAACCTTCATAGGTTACAACAATTATGTATGAAGGAATTGGCACAATTGTTAAACCTTGATTTACAAGTTAAACTTTTTTGATTAACTGTGCATTATGCCCTCTGCATCCTGTGACCTAAACTTTTCACATGGTTTAAAAATATTAATAAATAAATAAAGGGAAAAGGGAAACGATTTTCAGAGACTAAGGTTGCTTTTATACGAGTGTCCAGGGAAGCATGTTCTTCAATGTGCCGCTGGGAAAAAGCCACACGGGGTGCGTTTACATGCACCGGAAGTGGCCATTCGCCATAGGAATTAGAAGAACGTCCAGCCTTGCACAGCCTCTTTGAAGCTGCATCCTGGAAATCTTGATATCGGGGTTTCCAGAATGCATCTTCAAAGAGGCCACATATGCTGCTGATTCCTATGGCGGTCAGTCACTAGTGCGTGTAAGCACACCCCGCGTGGCTTTTTCCACCGGTGCATTGAAGAATGTGTTTCCCTGGCCGCTCGGGTAAAAGTGGCCTCAGGGTGTTCTATGAATGCAGCCTTAGACTGGCCAGAGGGTTGTTTTCTCTGACCTTGATAAAAGCCTGTTGAATGGAAAAGCAGATAGTCGAAAATGCTTGGCAATTCTCCTCATCACCCACTGCTGCTACCCCACACACATCAAGCTCCATTGGGGAGAGATCCCTACAGCCTGGTTGTGAGAGAGTCCTGAGTCCTGACACTTTGACATCCAACTAAAATGAGACTCCTTGAGGCCATTCTTTCTAGCTCTCCCACCTTCCTCTGCATGGCAAGAAGATTATAACAGTTAAAGAATATTGCTGCCTGGAAGAGTACGTGGGAAATAGGTGTGAAAAGGAAAGTGGAATTTGAGGGGCTAAAATTAGCTGAAGATTTTTATGCAGAGAACAAAATAAATCTCAAGATTGGAACAAAGAATAAATCTGACTACATGCCAATCAACAATCAGAGCATAAAATCTAGTGTATATGTAAGCAGAGCAGTACTTAAAAAGTCATAAGACAATCAATATTTACTGTGTCAGTGGAAAATGACAACTGGGCGCTATTGACCAGTTGCTGAAATACAGCCAGGAACTCAATGGAAAGATCAAAACCTAATATAAACTAAGGTTCATTAAATAAAACCACTGAAAGCCCATCTAATACAGTCATATACAGGCAGATGATGGTGGCAATATTGAAGTAGCCAGGTTTAACTCATTAATAACAAAGTCACTTTGGGTGAAAACTAACCAAAACAATAGCCCCTCAGGAGTGGGTGGCTATTGGTCCATTTACTAGGTGAACAGGGTGTGGGAACTCATGTACCTGGTCTATGTACTAGTGGTGGGACCCCGGGCCCATTACCGGCTACCGGATTTACCGGTTACCGGTTCTGCGAAAACCGGATTCCCGGATTAAATCCGGTATGCCGGTGCCGGATTTATTTCATTGGTTTCAATGNGGGTCTTTTTTAAAACAAAAATCCAGGCTGGGCAGGGTGGGTGGGGGGTGTCCCCCCTTCCACCCGCGCAGCCTGGACTCGGGGAGGTTTTTTTAAAAAAAAACTTTTTTGCTGGGGCTTTAAGTTTTTTTACATTGCAGCCATTTTTAAATGGCTGCAATGTAAAAAAAATCCAGTACCCCGGAATCCGGTACCCGGTCCGGATTACCGGGTCGAATCCGATAATGCCGGTACGCCCGGTACCGGCATTATCAGATACCAGATTCTACCGGTTTCCCACCCCTACTATGTACATCTCACCAAGGTTTGTGTTCCCTGCATGACATCCTCCTCCCAATAAAGGAGGATGCCATGAGGGCAAATGCAGGAGCACATGTGGCCTCCGGGCCAATAGGTATTCCTTCCATCTAATAGGGGATCACTGTGGGGGAGTATAGCAATGTACTTTGAAAGTCTATTTAAATAACCATTTTGAGAATAGAATAATCAACAGTGTTAATGTTCAAAACAAGGTGGGAGGATGGGGGGGATCCTTGCCAGGGGAGCTCAACACTGCTCTCCCCAGCAAGGTACTCCATTGTGCTTGTCTGTTTCATCCCATCAATATGGGAACCAGTTCCTGGCTTGAAATAGACTATGAGGAGGGAACCTTGTTAGTGAGGGCCTAGGTTTGAAATAGACCAGCTTGGGGGATGCAGCCAGCAATGGTCCCCTTCCCAAGAGGCTCCTTCTAGGAGAAAAGGGACAAGACGAGAATAGCACCATGTACACGATGTAACTGTGGGTGACACTCATTGCATGCATTTGTTAGGTGCTAGAACCTACCAGATGCAGGTGAGCACATCACATGAGACACACAGCCTACACACAGGGCTATTGTTTTGTTTGCTATCATTCTTTAAGTGGGTTTTGAATAATACATGAAGACTGTTAAGGGACTAACCAACAGTCAGATATCTCAAGCAAAATTTTAAACTCAGGTATGATGCTGTATTTTATTTTACATATTCCTAAATCAGGTGTCTAATTGCTCCTAACAGACTGAGAAGTCCAAAGCTGGCCTGACCTCCATCTCATTCAGCCAACGTAGGCAGCAAAAACATCATTAAAGATAATCAGACACCAGCAGCCATCTCCTCATTCAGCAATGGCAGTAATCCCAATGACAATGGAAAAATCCTATAAAGAATACCAAACAACATAGCTCTTACTTAAGCTAGAGCTATCAGTCAACACATCTCGCTTCACAGCAAGCGACACTCCTCATGGAATCGTCTTCCTCTGGTCAAACTTTATTCTCAGAATCACAGATTCTATTACTAGGAGGGATGGGACTCTCAGTATTGCCGAGAACCGAGTGTGTCCAATAATGGCACTCTGTTCTAATCTGATAATACCGATAATTCTTGGTATCGGCAATAGTGGTTCTTTTGCATTGCTTTTTTTCTCAGATTTTTAACGTTGCGGTTTCCCCATTGAAGTCAATGGCAAAACCCGCAAAGTTAAAGATACGATACTGATAGAACCAATAAAGGGAGAACCAAGAACCAATAAAACCGAGAACTGAGATTTTTTCCAAAGTCCCAGCCCTAATTAGTAGACTAGATTCTCTCTAACAATTAGATTAATCACAGAAGTTTGTGGGAGCAATGGAAAAGAACACCAGAGCTTTCACTAGTGGGTGGACAGATGTGTGGCATATAAAGTGGTAACGTATTTATTTATTCCACAGGTAGGCTTTTTGAAATGAGAATGAAATTATTAGTTGTGAAAGCAAGACAGACTCTTCTAAAAGAAGCAAATCCCCCACCATTTTTAAAAATTATGTCGTAGTTGTATCCCAGGGAGTAGAAGCAGTTCTTAGCAGCTAGCTGTACCTTAATGTACAGGTTTTCCATTTTTATTATATCATGAGAAACCAAAAACTTCTGACAACCCTACAACTGATCTTTGCAATATGCACCCTTTAAAGTTCTTTCACCCCAGAAGGCTTACAGACTATGGGAGCAATCCAACGGTGTACGTACATTGATCCCCACCCCCCCGCATGGCGCACGGCCAGAACGTGTGCGTTCACGTGCCGTGCATACATCTCCGACAAACTATGATGCATGCACGCATGCATGTACACCTGAGCACACGCATTCTGACTGGAGCACCGTGCTAGTGGGTGGCGTGCCCAGCCTGTTGGATTGCTCCAAATGGAGCTATGGGTATTTTCAGACGTTACGAGATCACGCTCAACCACAGTGAACCACGGTCAATCCCACAGCATAGCCAAAGCACCCTGAATGTCTGTTCGGTGGCGGCCAGATGTTCACCACAGTCAATACCCACATGGGGTCAAAAATAATCACGCTTCTGGAGCTCCCTCATGGACCATCTCCAAAAGCATGGTCAAAGAGATTCCCAACAGGAAACAACAAAAAGTAACATCTGGATGGCAACCACTGGATGGAATCAAAGGAAATGATTCCCAGCCAGGGACAAAGCACACAGCATCGCTGCCAGGCAACCAGCAACAACACAGACACCAGAGGGAGATTTAAAGGGCAATCAGCAAACGGGAAACGTAGCGGGATGGAGCGAGGAGGGAGGCGGAGGAGGAGAACAGTGGGTGGGAGGAAGTGGAGGAGGAGGTAGAGGAAGCACAGGAGGAGGAGGAGGTCATGCTGCAGATGGAGGAGGCGGAGGGACAACTGCAGCAGCCACAGCAGCCTGGGCAGGCCGTCCCGGGGACCTCGGTTGGACCGGGGGAGGAGGAGGCACCCCGGAAACAGGTAAGGGGACCAAGGGGAGGGGAACAGATGGAACAGGGGCACCAGCGGGGGGAGGGGGCCCGGCCGGACACCCGGCATGTGGGGGGGCCACGGGACAGGGGCACAATGGGACCGGGCCATAACACCCATGCTGGAGGGTGGGAGGGGCAGTGAGGGCCACACCCGACCCCCCAGACCACCTACCACCAACCCCCCCAAACCCCCACAGGGCACAGGACAGCAAGGCAGCAGGGGTAGGTGGACGAGGAGGCTGGTGTGGAGGTGCCCAGCCAGTGGGCAGAGGACCCAGGTGAGGCACACGGAAAGGGGGGATGCACCTGTGGGCCAGGGAGGGGGACCCGGGACGCAAGGAGAGGGAGGGAGGGAGCCGGGAGGGAGGGAGGGAGGGGGCGAGGCCCTGGGGCTGGCCCAGGGAGGACATGCGCCCTGGGGCCCATGCCCTGCCTTGAAGCGGGTGCCCTGGACCCCACATCACCCATCTCCATTTACCCTACAGAGCAACCCGAGCACCCGCAGCCACCCAGACCTGTGCCCCCGGCACAGCGCATGAGGGAGTACTGGGTGTGGGCCCAGCCCCGGAGGGAGGCGCAGGCAGAGGACATAGTCCAGACATCAGCAGAGCAGGAGGCGTGGATGATCGCGGCCGTGAACCGCATAGAGGCGGCCATCGAGCGCTCCCTGGAATGGGTGGAGGTTCAGGACATGAGGCTCCAGGCAGAAGTGTGCCTGAAGTGGAGGCGGGAGCACTGGGAACATAGCAGGCAGGTGGAAGCCCTAGGGCGGCTGGAACAGGCCATCGCAGTGATGGTGCGGGAGCACTCAGCAAAGCTCGACAGGTTCCATGACATTGGGACCATCCTGCTCCTGCACGCAGGCACCATGTGTGCCTATGTGATGGCAGCCACCCCCTCCGGGCACCCTGCCTGACCCAGGATGTGGGTCCAGCCCCTCGGCGCCCCCTCCCCCACCCCAACTGCCCCAGCCACGTCCACCCCAGCTGGGGCCATGCATTCGACCCCCGGTTCTCCCCTGGCCTCAGGATGGTCCAACTGCTGTGGGGGGCCACTCCAGCTCCTCTCTCCCTCCCACCACCACCCACCCCTCTGGGCTACAAGACCACCCAGGACACAGCTGGGGACAGTGACAGTGGGGGGGAAGTGAGCTCCCAGAGCTCGGAGGCACCCACTGGGAGACCGAGGGGCCATCCCTGGACACGCAGGGGCCGGAGGGGATGAGGGGGAAGGGTGAGGGATGTGTGATGGAGGTGACACCATGCACGGGTGGTGGTGGTGGAGGGTGGTGGAGGGTGGTTGTCACGGTGTCTTAATAAAAGTGTTGCACATGGTCCGGTCTCCTGGTGTCCTTTAAAGGGCCCGGGGGGGAAGCCTGTTCCGGGCATGGCCTGGGACCCCGGGGAGGGATGGGAGGAGCGCACCCTCACACCTCAGCCTCCTGGCTTATATGCCTGGCCAGGGTGGTCCAGATGCGCTTAGCATAATGGTACTCCCTCGGGTTGTCTGCATTCACGTAAAGGGGCACTGGGCCCGGGGGCTGATGTGGCTCAGGGTACCCCAGGCCTGTCCCCTTGGTCTCGCACACGTTGTGCAGCACACAGCATGCACCTATCACCAGGGCAGAGGTCTCCACAGTGTATTCCAACCGGACGGCGAGGCTCCTCCAGAGCTGCTTGAGGGCCCTGAATGCCTGCTCCACCACAGTCCGGCTCGAACACAGGCAGAAATTGTTCAGCGCCTCCACAGGGTTGCAGGCAACCGGGTACAGGCCGGGTCCCCCAGGATACAGGGGGGCATGAGTACCCCCTCGATCCTGGTCATCCCCATGTCTACAAAGTCACCCCGGAACATCCGGGCATAGAAGGGGGAGATGGTCATGATCCGGGCATTGTGACTGCGGCCGGAGTGGCCCATGAAGATGTCTATGAATATGCCCCAGTGGTCCACAACCGCCTGCAGCTGCAGGGAGTGATACCCGTGCCTGTGGACATACTCCATGGCCTCCCCGGTGGAGGGGCGGAAGAACTCTCTGTGGGTGCCATCCATGGCGCCCATGCAGTTGAGGAAGCCTCCGGCCATGAAGCCGGCCATCATGGCCTTTTGAGTGACCAGCTGGATCGCCCTGTCCAGGAGCATGCCCTCCACAGTCTCACAGACATCCCAGAGGATTCAGGCAACGGTGCTCAGCCCAAATCCGAAGTGCTGGAAGACAGACTGGCAGGAGTCGGGCATTGCTAGGGCCCAGGCCCCAATGGCCACCCACTGGACCATGGGGATGGGGGTCCTCATGGGGGTGTTCTGGCACTCTAGCCAGGGTGTGAGGAGCTCTGCGAGCTTCAGCAGGGTGAGCTTGTCCATCCTAAAGTCGGCCCTCCACTCTGCCTTGTCCCACTGGTACAGCGCCCAGACCCACCACCCCTGTGCCCGCTCTGTGACCCACATCCGCCTGTCAATGGGCATAGTGAGCAGGGCAGCCTGGCGCGTGGTCTCCCTCTGCCACCAGAAGTGCCCAGCCGCCTCTCAGATCACCGCTGGCCTGCTCCGGCCCCACAACACGGCCTGCTGGTCCACCCCAGACAGTCTCTGGACCCTGAGCCGGGCCAGGGCGTGTCTTCAGCTGTGGTGGGCCCTGCATGCCCCTGTGCTGCCCCAGGCAGCGGTAACCCATAGGTGGGTGCTCAGGTGCACCTCTGTGGTAAAGATGCGCAGCTGGTTGGTGTGAGCATGATACCACTCGACTGCGAGCACGAGGTGCATCCAGTAGGTGGCCACCCTGTCACCCTCCATGGTGTTGGCAGCCCCAGAGGCTGGGGGTGCTGTTAGCCTGACCAGTCCTGGTCGAGGTCGCCCAGAGCCCCGGCCCCGGCTACCTAGGCCTTCACTGGCAGGGTGGGCGGGCCTGGGTGCCACTGGTGTGCTGTTGGGTGCACCTGCTGCCCCTGCATGGGGCCTCATGCACAGACAGGCACACGCCCGGGCATTCCTGTTGCAGCTGCGTGCCTTCAGACATCCGCCTCTCCCTGTTTGCTACACTGTGTCCTTGGTGGCCTGATTAGAGTACCGGCTGTCCTGCATGGACGCTTGTTTCCTGCAGCTGTGCCAGGCCCGCAGCCCATGCCTCGCTCTGTTGCTATACAATGTTGTGGCCTGTGGCAGCCTCGCTTGTCCTTGGGCATCCCTCGGCTGTGCAGTTGCTCCTGGGCTGTGCGGACAGCCAGTCGGGTGCTTATGCAAGCCTGAGCTCTGGCCTTCATTATTTCGGCTATGAGGCGAGCGCCCGTGATTGCCGTCTGCATGCTGAGATGCTGGGACTGGTTCCATTCCTGGATGGACACATCCCGGTGAGGAGGTGCTCGCATGTGGCCTGGTCCATGGCTGAGATGGTGTCTGCGCTGTCTGTGTGCAGCCTGGCCACCTACATGGACTGCTTTGTGGAGGGGGGTCGTGCCTTGGCCGTGTCGTACTTTGGCTGTGTCCACGGGGCCCATGGGTACCAGTGCTCTCATGGGGTGGTGTATCACTGGCTGTTGGAGCTGGGTCAACTTCCATGGCCCCCTGCTGCTGAATTCTGCATGTCTGAGCCTACCGCGGCAGAGCTGTCAGTGCTGTTGGGCATGTGGTCCCGTTCAGATGTGTAGCTGGGCTTGTCCATGCAGGATCCTTTTGAGGCTTACTACCTGATTGCCCACCACATGTCCTTGTTAGGGTACCACCAGGGTATGATCCATTGGCCCCACCTCGTTCACCGGGCGGGGCACCCGGGCCCTGGCCCCTCTGTGGCCCCCAGCAGCTGACTGTGAGTCCCTCTGTGCCCCCCGGCCCCTGGCCTCATGCCCTCGTGTGGGCTCCTGCCCCTGCCCTGGGGCCGTGCTCTGCTGCCTGCACCCTCCCTGATGTCCCTGCCATGCTGCCTGCCTCCTAGGGTGCTGCTGCTCCTGCCTGTGGCTCCAGGCCCCCCCTGCCTGCCTCTGCACCAGCTGGACCTCTCAGTGGTTGCCCTCTCCAGCTCCTGGGTCCGGTTCTCTGATCGGCCTCCCCGGGTCCAGCTGACTGTCCTGGCCGCCTGCGCTCCCTTCGGCACCCCCCCTTGGGTGCCTGTGTGACTGCGGTGTCACGGGGACCCCGGACTGCCCCTCCCGCCTTCCTCCCGGGGTGTTTGTGTGTTTGTGACTTTGGACCTACTGCACTTCACCGGCTCTCCTGCCTGCCCTCCATCGCCCCCTTGCTGGTGTGAGGGGTCCGTGTGTGCCTGCTGAACAGTTCCCAGACCTCTCCCTGTTCTGTGTGGGTGCTCACTGTGCCCTTGCCCCAAGCTCCTGTGACAGTGACCCCCCATTCCGGGCCTGCCTGTGTTGCTGTGGGGTGCCCGTGCGGACTGTTCTGCTATGGGGGTTGTGTTTGCCAGTGCCTGTGTCCTGCCCTGCCCTGCCCCTGTGCTGTG
>QEPC01008046.1:68838-83672 GCA_003113815.1 Sphenodon punctatus | reverse complement strand
CCCCCCCCCCGCCTGGTGTGCCTTGTATGGTGCCGGGGTGTCCGTGTCCCCCCTTCCCTTCCTTTCCCTTCTGGGTGTGTGTGTGTGTGTGTGCCCGGGCGTGTGTTTGTGCTGTGTGTTCCACTGTGTCCCCATTGTCTGTGTGCCTGTTGTGTGTGGTACCCGGGCGACTCTTCTCCCTCTCCCCCATCCCTTCCCATTTCCCTTGTGTGGGCATGCCCTTTTGTGCCTTCTGGCTTCGTTTGCCCTCAGGCAGCCATGTCTGTGTCCCACCCCAGTCCGGTGCCTTGTGGGTGTTTTGACCATGGCCAGGAATCGGCATCACGTCTGTTGTGCTGCCCCGGCTCGTGATCCGGCAGCCCGATTCCCTGCCGTGGTCTAGGTCCCGTCACGTCTGCTTGGGGCTTTTTTTGACCATGGGGGGTGGTTATTCGGTTCATCCCCACCGGGAATACACTGTGGTGAACCGACCACCCGTAATGTCTGACATCACCCTTTGTATGAAATGATCATCTCTGCATTATAATAAAAGTTACCCTTGGGATCTACTTTATTTTTTATTACATTTAGCTGATTTTGTTGATTAGCAGTTTAATAAATTTCTGGTATTTAATTTAATTTCTGGTATTCATATTGATATGTTTATTTTGTATGTTGATTTTTTACTGTAAGCCACCACGAGTCACCTGTGTGCGAGAGGGGTAGGGTAGAAGCACTTTTAATAAATAAGCAAATTAACCATAATGCTATAGAGAGAGTTTCCTTTTCATCCCGTGACCTTGCTGCTTGTGTTCTACTCCCTTCTTCTTGCTGCAGCAACAGTATTTTAATTGAACTTCGAACAACCTCTGTGAGAAGGCTGCTATATTTCTCCTATTGACTTTGGAACTGAACCAATAAAAAGGCAGCAGTGTCCCGTAAAAAAGAAAGAAGGAGGCATGTTTTTGTGTGTTTGAAGTGAGAACTCTACGATCTTTTCTTCCTTTTGCTGTAGAGATTGATACAATGTTGAACTATACACTGCAAAATCATCTTCCATGAGATATAAATGAGCTGCTTCTAGGATATACTCATCCTCAAGTGAGGCAGAAGCTTAGGAGAAAAGCATAGGCAATCAGATGAATATAAGGACTGCCTTACTGGGACAGACTAATGAAATAGCCTCGTATCCATGATCCAACAGTGGCCAGTACCCACTGCTTCACAAATCTAGAATTGAGGTTTCTAAACCCATAGTAATTGATGGGTTTAGGGGCATCCTGACCACGGGCTTTTATTTTCGGACCATCGTTGATAATACATATTGGTAAATCTATTGTTAACCAACATGGCAATCCCTATCTTCTCTACATAGACAGAATATAGAAGCTTTTCGAAAGGATTTATTTGCTGACTTCTTGTATTCAATCTTTCTGTAGCTATGGGCATCAATAGAAATCTGCTGGATCTGAACATCGTGTTACGTAGGAACACAAAAGCTACAATAAGGTTAGATTTTGAGGGTAGTCGCCTCAAAATTATTTCCTACACAAGCAGGATGCCCAAACTCCACCATTGATTTCTGGTAGGCCAGTATCCTGCTTGATGTATGCAGATGATGTGTTGCTTTTCTCAAAAATTAAGAAAGATCTGCAGACCATCTTCCAGTTTGTCCTTACCTCAATCTTCTGTCAGATCACCGTCTCCATAGAATCATGGCTCTGATAAGGTTTCAATTGTTAGAGTCAACTGTCACTAAGGGATGAGCAGAGCATATAGCTGTAGAGGACAGGTGATGTATTTGTTCACGTGAAATTGAAACCTTAGAACACTTGATCTATTACTGTCCTCTCTACAAGGACTTTAGAACTGTGTGATTATTTCTCTTATTTCCAAAAGAGCAGCTGACACAGGGTCTGACTGCACTACTGACCGCTGAAAGACCAGACACCCTTAAGGTGCTGACTCTTTTTTCATTGCCGCCCAACGTTGAAGATCCATTGAATTGCAGTTTCCATATTTGCTTTGTTAGAGCATTTTCTGGATTTACTTGTATTTATATTTGTGTATGTTAGGATTGTTTTGTTTTATGTATAGTTTAATGGTGAAAACCACAATAAACTTTGCTTACTACTACTCAGTCTTTCTGCTGTAGTGTGAATACTTCAAAAATGCTAGCTTTGCAGTTTGCATGCAGCTTTGTGTGGTTTTAGTGTTTTTGAAAGGGAAAAATACTATTAGCTCCTTTGAGTTTTGTCCCCCACTCTACAAGTAAGTAATTTATTATTATGACACTAGCTTTCTCCATGGTCAAAAGGAAATATACAAATATAAATACTACAAAATAAAACAGATAAAATTAGGTCATAATTTACACAATTGTTACCCAATCTGGTTTCCATACATATTTCAGGGAGGAAAAGGGGCCACAAACATACCAAGCAACCTGATGCTACTGGGAATTTGGGACCTTAAGGAATTATTCCATTTATTTATTTCTGTCTGGGAGCTTGTAAGGCCCTTTTCACACAGACACTCTAACACTGATAAAATGGGTGTTCAGTTTTATTATACATGTTGCAGGGCACTCAGAGCACACCCGCAGCCCTGCAACATGTATAATAAAATGTAACACCCATTTTATCAGTGNTCATCACCATAGAGTCAGACAGCAGTCTAGGGCACCCAAGGAGTGACTGCAACCCTATGGTGGAGGGGGTGGGTGGAAATGAGGGTGGACCACAGCCTGTCTCTTATACACATCTAGATGTGTATAAGAGAGCAGCCCTGCAACATGTATAATAAAATGTAACACCCATTTTATCAGTGTTAGACTGTCTTTGTGAAAAGGGCCTATGAAGGATGCTGAAAGTACTATATCTGAGGTGGGGAACTTTTTCCTTCCCAGTGATTAATTGAAAAATCAGTACAAGCTCTGAGCCATAAAGGTTGGAGGCAGAGGTTCCTACAGATGGCACTCATAAAGAAGAAGGTTCAGATAATGGATTTATGCCATGATCTGTCCCCTATTCTTTTCCCCTCTCGGCGTCTTTCCCTTAGGGTATTTTTCCCTTTCAGTGCTTAGGGATAGGAACTGGATACAGATGTCAAATCCAGAAACCATGAAGGGCCAAATAAAAAACGAGTTGCAGGCCAAATTGGCCACTGAGCTTGAGCTTCCATCCCCCTGCTCTGAACACTTCCTTGGTCATGCAAACAGGACTTAACAGTGGTTAATCCAATGGGAGAAGACATTCCATTCTGCCCATGACAGGAACACACTTCATGCTGTCACTTCATTCACTAGACCATCTGTGCAATGGGCTCTGTATACATAAGAGAATTCCCCCCTCCCCTCCCTCCCACCCCCACCCCTCCTGGCCTCCCTAGTGATACACTTACAGCCTGTAGCCCAGGATATGATCATCCCTGTTTTAACTTACAGCTAGCCTCCTGCTTGTAAAATGTATATGAACAATCTAGTTGCATGATCTGCTGCATGATACACCTGCTGTGATTGGTGAATTCCAGAGGCTGCCTACATTGTCTGGTGGTGGGGAGAGCAGCACCTTCTGCTTAATCCAAATTTAGCAGTTATTAATTTCCCAAAGAGGAGTCTGTGTACTTTGGGTGAAAACAGACATGACCCTTGGTGGTCATTTATGCATGTTTCAGGGCTGCATAGGGCATCAATACAGCCCTGCAACATGCATAAATATCCATCAAGGGTGGTTAAAGGGTGGTTAGTGTCATGTCTGTTTTCACCCTGTGATATCAGTTGAATCAGTACTTTGAGGGTGGAAACACAGACCCTGTATACAAGGTGTCCAATTCCAAATGTTCAAAAATCATGAGCGGAGATTCAAAATCATTAGATTCATTTAAAAATATAAAAACTAGATTTGTTTTCCCAGAGCTTTTAGTTTTGGAGCCTGAATAGCGTATATTTACCCCTATCCTTGTGTGAATGTCCTCATCTCTGCTCCCTTAGTTTGAACTCCGATTTTCAATTCTTGAGGGTAGGAACTAGATATAGGGGCCAGATTCTGGAACTGGAAACGGACCACAAAGAAACTTGCCATTGATCACATTTAGCCTCCAAGCCTGTGTTTTCAAACCCCTGGTGTAAGGGAAGGACAGCAGGGATGAGAGGGGCTGGACTGAGGTGAGGAATTAGAAATACAGCACCATCAGTGTGGCTCAGTAGCTACACTGTACCATTTCCTAAACTATTCGGCCCGATGCTTCCTTCAAAGTGAATTTTATTCATGCCTTTCTCTCCCCCAACTGCAGCTGAGGTGGGGGAGCATTAAACAATTATCATACTACTAATCAATACTGTTACAACAAGGTGCAAGGCCAAAGTAAAAAATGCATCTGCCTTGAGTAATTAAGCATAATTTCCCTAATTGCTAACAGTATAAGGAAATTAACAAACATTTCAGTTCCTTCAACATATTCAGTAGCCCCCACCAGGAAGTAAAAAGCCATGTTGGTGCCAGGCCAAAAGGAACGGTAAACTTTCTGCAAAATATAAACGTAAGTGTTAAAACCATACACAAAAGCTATTTTCTAGCAAAGCAACGCAGCTCTGACACAAAGGTTCACAGCTGCGTCCAAAGGTGCAGGAATCATGTTGTTGATTACTCCAACCGTCTCAGTTTGCCTCTGTTGAGACAAGTAGGTATTGAGTCACCAGTTCTCATCACTCAGTATGTATTCCCTTCACCTGTGGCTATTTCTGCCATGACAAATTTGCCAAGTCACGCACCTTGCCGTGTGTGACCTCCAATTACAACATCTTTCTATAGGAGAATGTACCCTAGAAGGCCAGGTTATCTACACTCCAGATGTTGCCGGGCATGAAGATGACCAATAGATAACCCAGTGCAAGTCACCTCCATGAGTCCAATCAACAAAGTTTTGTAGGAATTAAAGCAAGCCGGGATATGAAGGTTTACCCCACTTACAACCTTGTTTATTTCAATACAGGGTAAAATGGGAACCTGAGCCTGTCTAGGTGATCTCATTTCCACCACAATCAGGTGCCTTAATTGCCACTGCCTCAGCCCACCCTGGCAAAGTGCCCTCAGGGGCAAGCTGTCTCATTCACTATTTGAGCAGTGTGTTATCACAGCCTTTACGGTATCTCACCTTAGCTCATTAGCATAAAATATGGGAGTCTTTCTTCATCTCCCCCAAGATGTCATTAGGGGCTTCCACCCCTCGGGGCAGGATCATTTGATCCACAACAGTGTTGTATTGGGTAATTGGGGAGGGTTCCTTGGCATAGACATTTGACATTGTTACAGGGACTTTCCAGATAATCTCAATCAGCTGTTTCCACAGATCATTTCCCCCCAAAGACCCATCATGGACTAATCAATTTGTATAAACCCATGGGGGCTCAAAGAGTCAGTTCATTTGCAATGGCCCATGAGTTTATACACAAATACATTTTGGGTTGGGACATTTCCAGCTCAGTCTAATCAGCTGGAGTGTCTGTTTCTGCCCATGCTGAATTAAAACAGTGCCCTCAGCTGGTTGTAAAGCAGCTTCTTTCCACCCCCCACTCCCCCTTAAGTTATTCCCCCAAGCCATTTGGGAACCAATCATAACATTTGTCCTTTTCTGGCAACTACTCAAAGGGAACTCCCCACTTAGCTATCAGGGGAAATCGGGGGAAAGCTATCGGGGCAAAGCGGGAGCAGTAGGCACCAGTAGTGCTGCTTCCCTTCTTTTGGCAATTTTAATTTGCCCTAGCAGTCCAGTTAAATTCTTAAACACAAACAAAATGACAAAAATAAAATAAAACTGCAGCTCACCACCGTTTTTCCTTCCAGACAACTTATCTGCTGCTGGAGCAGTGTAGGAAAAGCAACTGCCTTATTAATTAGCACAGCTGCAAATCCTGTTCTGGTATCTCTCACTAGTCACTAATCTACAAACAAAACATTTATTTCTATCTATAAATTTAACTAAAAACCCTCATGTATTCCAATGCATAAATCACAAGCCATGAACAAAACTTTAATTTCTTCTCTTGCTTAAAATATTCAGCTCCTTGCTCCTAACATCCAATCAGGTTTCCTGATTGCCTTCTTCTGCATAATTTATGTTAACAAGCAGGGCAGTACATGCCAAGCACTGCATCACAGCTTTTCTCTCCCTGTTTCTCATCTCACTTAAACCTTTGCTCACATACTTTTTCAACTAAGCATATCATTGGGAAACTATCTATCCAAAAATACTTAATTAACTTTGCTCTACACAATCAAAGTAAATCCTTATTACAAACATGTGCTTTTCCTGACTTTGCCCTGCGCTGGGCAAATTCCTATAGCGACATATATGTTATTTCCCCAAACAAACAGTAAATAATTTCCTTAATGTTAAAACAACATAACTTAAAAAAAAGCTTAATAGCAAAAAAATGCTCTATGCCTGTGGAAGCAACATGGTTTCTAGATGCTCTCTGCCCTCACTTCAAAAGCAGTTTCCAATATTCTGCATCGCATCTCACAGCTGCTAGACAAATCATTTCTAACCTGTTCTCCTATCCTCTCCATAGCCTTATTTTGCTGTGAAGAGCACTCAATCAATTCCAGAAACTGCTCTATTTCTTTCCCCCACCCCTTGGGGCCCCCCACTGTAGGCATTTTTTCCCTTAGGCAGGGGCCCCTCCAGGACAACACAGCTCCTCCCAACTCACTTCAGAGCTTTCTATTTCCCCCCCCCCCCGGACTTCCCAGCCCCTCCGGGACAAAGCATCTCTTCACAACTCACTGGTGAAGATAACCAGCACAACGTTTAAGAGACCAGACTCCAGGCAGCGGTGACCAACCACCCCTGGATCTGGGTCAGCTCGGACATAGCAGATTTATTGCCCCTCATTTGTAGGTTCACTGATTTAATCCCATCCTCGTCACCATTTGTATTGAAATTGTTTGTTCTTTGGATCAATTCAATGATGACTCAGACAAATGAGGTCAAGAAAGCAGATTTATTATAAACAGTAAAAGCAAGCTCTCTCACATCCCTTTGTGCAAGCCGGAAACTTCAAATCACAGCTGCGGGAGGATCCTCGGCTGGGACCCAGGTTCTGCTGCGCCCACTCTAGCACGTCTGCCAAGCAGACAGCAGTGAAGTTCCAAAATGGTTCCTCAGTCGCTGTGTTTTATAGGATTGCTGATGTTACACACTCACTCTACCAATCCTGCACATGTGTGACCAACTCTAGCTAATACGGCTGCTTCTGCCTGAGTCATCCAGCTTCCAATTAGCCTTTCTAGCAAGCTCACCTGATAATAGTTCCCATAACATCTCTGCCTGGCCTTGCCATTATAAACAACAACTTATGCAATACAGAAAAGTTGCCAAAGAGGATTACATAAAACACATCAATTGCATTAAAAGAGTTGCCAGTTCTCAATTTAGATGTTTTTACACACATGTCAATCAAGATGGATTCTATAACATATACAGGCCAAAATAAGATATAGAAATGCCAACTAAACTGGTGCCACCAGTGCACAAGAGTCTTCTCGCAATCTTTTCACTACAGACAGCAGCCCCGGCAACCAGATTATCAGGAGGGAGCTGCTCATGTGAATTGCCCTTCCCACTGATCTGGAGTTGGCAGTGGCCATCCCTGGGATGGTCCAGGAAGCCAGCTCACACTGGTCTAATTTGTTTTCACCCATTGAGTACCCCAGCCCCCAAACTGCTCCTGAAGCTTTCCTCACATTCCTGGCATATTCAGGGTTCCTCTTCTGAACAGAAAATTTAAAAAAGTGAAAGAAATCATGCATGCATGCATACAGTGTCCCCTTATTTAAAAACAGACTTGAAGCCTTTACCTGCTAAAAAAATGTCTAGCACCTGATCTACAGAAATAAATGCTAGTTTTCCCTTTTTCATTTTTTTAACAGAGCGTTGCACTTTGTTCATTATTGCATGTAACCACCATAGCGTAGTTTTTTGTTCTGCATACACTGTGGGTTTTTCAATTCATGTGTGTTCCATTCCATTCACTATGCAAGTGTGAAATTTTAATCACAGTCCTGCTTCCCTCCTGACCCCAAACACTGATGGCCCCACTCACTGCTCCACCAACCTAAATGCCCACCAGTCTCCACTGGATTAGCCCCATAGATCAATTCCTAAACTAAGATTTCTGTGCACCTTTTAACCCCTGGTGACGCAGGTAGATATAGTTTCTTTTTTGTAGCTGGAGAAAGTTTATATAGGAGATCCCCAAAAGCATAAAGGAGAAGGGAGTCCAACCTACCAACCACCATATCTTGTGATCTTATGCCAGGGATCACAATGGAAGCGAATGGACTGGGTGCAGAACCACAAGCAGTTGTTGGGAGGGAGAATTCTTACCTCTTCTAGCTGTTTTTGTAGCTCCCCAAATCAATCTCCAAATAGCTCTCCTGAAAGTGACTGGGAGAAAAGGAAGATACACACATACCCCTGGGACAGAGACTGCAGAGCAGAGTGATTCACTCCTCACCACTGTTTCCAACTCTCTCCCTCTTGTCCAGCTTGATGGATGGGCCTTGCCCACCAACTAAACATTATTCAGGCCACCAACACTTTTTTGGTGTTTTAGCACATATTCAGAAATAAAATACATCAGTGGGTAATGTTTTGCCTGTTTCCACTGTAAGCGATTTGCTAAGAGGAACTCTGTGGTGGAGTCAAAAATAAAATGTGGATCTGTAATCTGCTTTTATGACTTAAATTTATTGGGCTAAATTCCCTGTTGGTGATATGTGGCAGATCTCCATTGCATTTTAAAGAGTTGTATCAACTTATACAAAGAGAGTATTTGGTCCATGAAGTATTTCATTATTTGCGTTCACTAGAAACACATTCTGTAGATTATTGGCAGGCTTGGAGTCACCATTATTACAAAAGGCAGATGAGGAATTTAAATGAGTTTAAGGTAATGCCAAAGTTTGTTTTAGAACAACAATTAAAAAAACATGTATCAGAAGGTTGTCTCAGGGCCCAATAACTGACAATTCAGAGAGGAACTGTTATTTTTAAGATAGTTAGAAACAAAAGGAGTTTCTCAGACAGAGTGAATGCCTTAGACTCAATCAGCAGCAGCAGAAAAGCTCAGTGTTTTATTTAGTTTATTTATTCCTTGGGTAGATTACAATTATCCACCTTTCCCTAAAAGAAAGATTTAATTGTAATTGTCAGTATAGTCATCCTCCTGATGATTAATTCCAAGAGGTAGACGTATAATAGCAATCATTATAAACATCCATTTGGAAACAGAAGAGAAAAAAAGAAAAAGAAAAAAGAAAGAAAGAAACCATGCCATGTCTTAAAGTGCTGAGTGCGTCGAAAGCCATTAATCAAAAATAAAGTGCTTTTACAGTCTCAATAATTACAATCAATCACTGTATCCACAAGCCTCCAAATTTATCATCAGCAAAATTCGCTCACAACAAAATTAAAAAAATATTTACGTCATATAATTTCCACTGGGTCAAAACTCTATAAAAGAAGTGCACAAAATCAAATTAACTTTGCTCCAGGCTATGCTCCTAATATTAATGGAGGAGGCATATCCAGAGTGAGTGCTGCTTAAAAGAGTTATTTCAAGTGTAAGTCTTAAAGGTGAATGGCAAATACTAGGAGTGGGACTACCGGATCATCCGGTATCCGATACTGCCGGTATTTGGTGTACCAGCAGTATTGGATTAAACCCGGTAATCCGGCCCATTTACCGGACTACCCTGTACTGGATTTTTTACATTGCGGCCATTCAAATGAATGGCCGCAATGTAAAAAAAAACATCAAAAAACCCCCCACTTTACTTTCCCTCCCCAGTCCAGGCTGCGCGGGTGGAAGGGGGGATACCCCCCCCCACCCTGCTCAGCCTAGCTTTTTTAAAAAAAAAATTCCCCCGAAGTTCCTGCTAGTGCGGACTCCGGGCCACCGCTGGTGACCCGGAGCACACACCAGCAAGTACAATACCTGGGGTAGGGGTGGTTTAACACACACCCCACCCCAGGGATCAGATCACCCTAGTCCTACCTCCCCACCCAGGGATCGCCTACCTTGCGCTCCGGACGGCAGCGGTCCGACTCCGGCGACTTCAGCGCTGGCTGTGGCTGCCAGCTTCAGTGCTACTAGGCCTTCTGGTGAACTTCCGGGTTTCACCTGAAGGCCTAGTAGCGCTGAAGCCGGCAGTCACAGCCAGTGATGAAGCCACCAGAGTCGGGCTGCCGCCACCCAGAGCACAAGGTAGGTGATCCCTGGGTGGGGAGGTAGGGTGAGCCCTGGGGCGGGGGGCTGTTAAACCACCCACCACCCCAGGGATCACCCTAGTACCTGCTGGTGCCGGCTCCAGGTTGCCGGCGGCGACCCGGAGCCCGCACTAGCAAGGATTTCGGGGGAATTTTTTTTTTTTAAAACCAGGCTGGGCAGGGTGTGTGGAGGGTGCCCCCCCTTCCACCCGCACAGTCTGGGAGGGGGAGGGGGGAGTTTTTTGTGTTTTTTCCCATTGATTTCAATGGGGACAGTTCCCCATTGAAATCAATGGAACAAATCCGGTAGCCGTAAACTGGTACACAGATCCGGCAATCCAGTTTTTAAAAATCCGGTAACCGGTAAATCCAGTAGCCGGTATTTGCCCCAATGTCCCACCCCTAGCAAATACTTTGGGGTTCATAAAGAAATATGATCAAAAGTAAGTTTCTGCCATGAGATCCACGTGGGCCAGTCCCTATGTCCTATTGATGGAGTTTGGGGTTGGTCTTTGTGTCAGCCTACTCATTTCTCAGGGCAGGAATGGGGGTCATTGTGTAAGGCAAGCTAAAATAAAAAAAATTAGTTCTCTAAGGCTTCAAGTCTAGAAATAGACACATTTGCTTAACTATACATTCACGTGAAGCTTCATTGGCTTCAGTGGGATGATTCAAGTGCGTTTATTCTCTCCATGATTAAGGACTATGCATAATTGAGATACACTTTTCAAAAATTGACTCTACAGAAGATAGAGTAATTAAACTTGTGCCACCTAACATATGCCCCATTTCATCTTATAACACTATCGGAATAGTCATGTCCGAGAAGGGGGTTTAACAAAAGTAAAGATAGCTTTTACTTTTGTTGCTGTCTGGACCTGGACAAGAGAGAGTTTTGGAAATGCTAGCTTCCATCTCTACCATGTACGTACACTAATAATGCTTCCTCTTGCTCTACCCTTTAGAGAAATCCAGTGTCAGTGAAACTCAAGTTCAACAAGACAGGTTCCCCTTTTACCTTATATCACTGATGTCATCCAAGTTTCTCCTGATTTTGTCATCATAGAATAAGCTCAAGAAGATTCAAGCCTCGACTACTTCTCTAAAGATAATGGGCTCAATCCTAAACATACTTGCAACAGGAGCAAGTCCCATTGATATCAAATTTGCAATGAGACTTACTCATGAGCAACTCTTTTTATGACTGGGGCCAGCATCAATCTCTGAAATACAGTTAAGATTTAATAGAAAATCAAGTCTCTGTATTGGCACTTTAAAAGGTGGTTCCATGCGTGAGTCTTAGATTGGTGCCCAAGGAATCTGTTCTGGTTCAGACTCTCCATCTAATGTGAATTAGTCTCTACTCACTCATTCTGTCTGGGTTCTTCATCAGATTAAGACAGAAGTCCTGTCCATGTTACTTACTGTTTAAAAGAATTCTATGAAAGTTAGATGAAAAGGCAAAATTACTTTATTTAGAATGTTGTGTTCCAATTTAAAAACAAAATTCAAGGGGATTATTTGACATGATGGAGAAATGGGTCCATTTTTCTCACTGATGGATATAAATTGAGCATATAGATATTGAATAGTAAAGCCTGTTGCGGTTTCCTTGAAATATTTTGACTTGGTATTACATGTGGTAATAAGACAAGCTGAACACCATTTCATAAAAACAATGACAAATGAATTACCTGCAGCTCAGAAGTGGGGGTGGGAATATTGTTCTGTCTGAATTTTCCAGATCAGTTTCAGGAGTAGGGGGGAATCCAATTCCATGAGACAAAAAAAATCTTGCTTAAATATTAACAGGGAAAGGTTGCTGGTTCCCTTTGGAATTGCCCTCAGGAGAGATTTAGTCACCCGTCCAGCAGTTACACAGCAACCAGAAATATGGTAGGAATGTTATGCTTTCTTCCAGCACCAATGTCTGATTGTGACTGCTCCTTTGTATAACTGAAAATTGCTGAAAAGGGATTTTTTTTAAACTTAAAGCCCATTGAAATCAAGGGTGTTAACACATGATATGTTGCCTCATTTTCACCCCCATTAGCCCCAGATTCACCTGCTCATGTGTTGTGGAGCCACTAGATGTTTGCCCCAGGGCTATTCAACATGGCACCATTGTCAGAAATGTGGAGCACACTGTATGGGCAACTCCAGGAAAATCTGGGGCAATGTGCTGCCCTCGGACCACCTCCCATATGTTAGGGAGGCACAGTGAGTCCATGTGGCCACCCCATGCCATCATATCTGTTGGGGCATGCCCACTCATTCATCACCATAGAGTCAGACAGCAGTCTAGGGCACCCAAGGAGTGACTGCAACCCTATGGTGGAGGGGGTGGGTGGAAATGAGGGTGGACCACAGCAGGGAGGAACACCTGTCCATTTGGTGTGGTCCCACACAGAACATGTGGGTGGCAGTTGCATGGAGCCCCCATGAAGCAACTACAGCCTGCGTGACCTTTCCTCTTATGTGAAAACAGCCCAAGAGAAAGACTTCCACTGACTTCAGTGTTTGCTGTATTATGCTAATGATGTTCCCCTTTCCTACTGTCACTCTATATTAGCTCTGGTTGCCAAAATTATTAGTCAGTAACTACTACCTAGAGCCACAGGTGCAGGATTCAACTCACACCTATATATTTTGATTTAAGATTGATTTAAAGAATAATCTCCCTCCTATTGATAAGTTTGGAGTGGGAGAAAATGTCTTATCAAAGTAGATGTACCAAGTTCAGGGTGCTTCAACCAGTCTGGTATTCTTCTTTACCCTCACATCTGAATCATGATCAAAGTCAATACAGGGAATCATTACAGTACCGAGAGAGAGCGAGAACGAACCCACTATCATATTTGGCATAGAAGATGAAGTGCATCCATACAGTGCATCCACTTATGTAGAACTTGACTAACCTGGATTTCAGGATAAGTTGAATTAACTTATTTTCTGCAGCTTCAGATTTTTTGGGATGTATTACTTTTTGATCTGAATAAGTAGAATTATGAACCATGGTAACTCATATTTTTAAGGTGTACAGAGAATACCCACCCAGCTAAAAATAATATGACCTCTGAATGTATTAATGATTTCTTGAATAAGAGAAATATATGGCCAGTTTAATCAAAAGAGTAAAGAAAACAATTTTATCTTCAAAAGGACTGGGTGTGTGTGTTAGATGTTCAAAATAATTTGCAACAAGGTCTTTCAGTAATTGCTCCTAAGTATACATACTAATCAAGTCATACATTTCTGAACAATTAAAATGTCTGACTTCAACCATCAATTACAAGGAAATTCAAACAACAAGGTGGAAACTTGTGTCTGACACTCCATTATTAACTAGTCCTGTTGTGTTTAGGTAGGTACTGCAGCTCATAAGATGCATAGTATCACCTATTTTCTGACTCTTTTCCAATGAAGCCTGAAGCAAATTAATGAATGATAGAATCCGCTAAGTATTTAAAGATGAATTGCTTTGATTTGTTTAGTGTAGGTCCATCCCTTTATGATTGTTTAAACATTGTTTGTAAAAGGCTTTCAGCCTGGCTTTTCTGTGGTCAGATAAGGCACAGGAAAACTTTTAATTTGAATTACTGCATATACAGAGACTAGACATCATTTTTGTCTGTGCTTTCTCCTGAGATTAGGATATTTTTCTCTGATCTTCCAGTGGTTCAATTAGTTTCTTCATGGTCCTCAATATGGGCATGGACACAGTCCGGCACTAATCATTAGGAATGTGCGAACGCAGTTTGGAAGTTAGGAGTTCAGCGCGAACTTGGCCTGTTCGGATGACCGAACCTGAATCCAAACCCGAACGAACCGAACCAAACTGAACCGAACCCGATTCCGAACTCTGAAACCACTGAATAGTTTGGTCAGTTCGGATCACGTTCGGATGAGTTCAAGTGGCAAAAATATGTCACTGGAAGGCAAAACGTGGCAGAGAGGGGGAGTCAGCTGAGGAGCAGACTTCCAGGCACCAAGGGTGGAGAGGCTTGGAGTAGCAGCCAGCCTGCCCAATAACCATCCCTTTTCTCCTCAGACCACTGGCTTTGCAGTTTGCGATTGGCCACAAGCTAGGCTGCATGGAGCCAATGGGAGTTGCGGTGAGGCGGGAGCAGCAAGTAACAAAGCTCATTGCCCTCACCCCTACCAACACCTTCTGAACTAGTCACTGTTCCTGAACAGCAGGCGTTTCAGAAGGCTCCCTCTCCCAGCAGTTCCCAGTGACCCGATCCATTGCCATCCTCATATTTCACCCATCCAACCCATTTACCTCCATATTATCCTTTATAAAGACTATATTAGATAGATTTAGCTGTTATTTTTATTTTTTTTCCATCCCTGTCTCTCCCTACCCTCCATTGAATCCATTCCTTTCCCTCTCCCTCCATGTTCCATCCCTCATTCCCTTCCCCTGTTTTTTTTATTTGTTCGAGTAGGATTAGATTGATTTAGGTTTTATTTCAGTTTTTGTACCCCTCCCTGTGTTGTTGTGAGCTGTCTGTGTTCCCCACCATCCCTGTGTAATATTGTATAGATAGATAGATAGATAGATAGATAGATAGATAGAT
>QEPC01008046.1:27071-44168 GCA_003113815.1 Sphenodon punctatus | reverse complement strand
ACAAACACAAGGTTTCAGTTTAAGGTTTAAGTTTCATTTCAGTACAAAACTGAAATGAAACTTAAAGCAATCTAATAATCCTACTCAACGCCTGCTGTTCAGGAACAGTGACTAGCTCAGAAAGTGTTGGGAAGGGGGGAGGCAGATAGTTTCATTTCTTGCAAGCCTCTCCACCCCTGGTGCCTGGAAGTCTGCTCCTCAGGCACTAGTACTACCCCTCCCTGTCACCTTACAGTGAACCTTTTTTTGCCACCCAAACTCACCCGAACGTGATCCGAACTGACCGAACTGTTTGGCCATTTCGCCGTTCGGTGTTCTGTTCTGTTCGGTATGTTCATGTTCGGGTTCACGTTCGGTCGTCCTAACAGGCCGAGTTCGGGCCGAACTCCGAACTACTGAACCGCGTTCGCCCATCCCTAACATATTGTGCTCACTTACAACTTCATCTCCATGCACCCACACTTTGCCTTCCTCTTTCAGCCCCAATCCTCTTCTTCTTTGCTGGTTGTGGGCAACACTGAAACTGAGGAAAGAAGGGAGTGAGGTGACCCCTCACCCCCTACATTTCCTGTTCAAGAAAGAGAAAACTTAGGAGTTCTGGCTCCCACCCCTTCTCCTCCTCTTATCTACTTGGTCCCAGACCTATAACAGAGAACTCAGGATTCCAGGCTTCCAACCTCTCCACCTAACTCTAATCCAGAAGGCTGCACTCCCTTCCCAGGCAATTCAATAGTCCTGGTTCCGAGCCCATTTTCCTATCTCCTGCTCTCAACCTTGTATCAAAAAACCTCCAGTTTACAATAAGAGTTAAGACTCTTGCAAATTCAATCGTGCATTTAGGCAGGAGTTCTGGGTTGAAGTTGCCGTTCTAATCCTGTAGCCCCTACTCCCCTCACAGAGAACTCAAAAGTCCTGGGAAATACAATGTTTGTATGCATCATATGGAACAGAAGTGTGTGTGGAATGACCCCACTTCTAAATCAGTTATTTCACTCAGAACCTTATTATTGTAACTATTTCTAATTCCTCAAGTCATTCCACCCATTTACTTAATCCTGCACACTCTTTATATTTTCCCCTGTCATTCCAAACATTCCACTTACTGCATCTGGTGCCTTCCTCATAATTTCACACCCTCTTGCCTTCTCTATGTACTACCAAAGATGCAACTGTGTTGTATAATTTCACAATCACTTAATTGGATGTTGCAATGCCAATAGTATTTATTTAGGAATTGGCACGGCTGTTGCCTCCATTCCTTCCAATGGCCATTCCATTTTATTAATTTCAATGCATACCCAACTTAGTTTTAATTAAGCATTTGTATACAACTCTACCCAGCTGCACTGTGCTCCAGGAAGGCAGTGGACACTAGTGGTTAAGAGGGATACTTGTGAGCCATTAGTCAGCTGTCCCATTCTCTCCAAATGAAATGAAAGGATATAGAGAAAGGAGGGGATGAGGGTCCAGCTCACACCTTCCTGTCCCCAGCTTCCATGTTGCCCACAGCCTGAAAAGAAGAAGAGGACTGGGGCTGAAAGACAAAGGCAAAGTGTGGGAGCATGGAGCCCAACTTGTAAGTGAGCACAAAATGCTAGGCTGTACAACGTCTTTACTGCGAATATGGTACGGAAGTTAAGGCGGGAGCCTAAACTTGCAATTTCCATGCTTTTTAGTTCATGATTGAATTTGCAAAAGCCCTAACTCTTCTTGTAAACTGGAGGGTTTTTGATAGTGCGATATCTAAGTATTTTTTTAAATACAATGCAATGGAGAAAATTTGTCCTGCTGGAGCAGTAGAATACTGAGTAGCATAACCTCTATGGGGGCAGGGCTTAGGGGAGGCTGAGGTGGAAGGGCTTCTCCCTTCAGTTTAGTAGGTTGTTACTTCCTTCAGATAGCAAGCAAGACGAAGCTGGATTTTTACTGGTAGCTCCGTGCTTTACAAAGAATACAACAACTTTGGTTCAGTTTAAGGATAGCAAACTTCTAAAAACTGCTCTCTATGATCTCCCTAGCTCGTGGCTTGTACAGGAGTCTTCCACTCTACTCCCCACTATCAGAGCTCTTTCCTTTGTGCAACACTGGCCATTCTGCTTTCTATAAGGACCACCCCATGTACACGACCCCCTGGCTAGTTCATTCCTTGTACAGGTCTCCTTGACTCTGCTGTGTCCATGTAAAGGACTCTCCACCTGACATAATGCTACCCATCCTGCAGCTCTCCCCCTGAAGCTCCTTCACTCTGTTCTCCTCTGTCCAGGGCTCTCCCTTGGAACAATTATTGCCATTATTCTACAGCTCTCCATCGCTACAAGACTCCTCCACTTTGCTCCTCCACTTTGCTCCCCCTTGGACAGGGCTCCCTTTTTTGCACAGTGCTGCCCACTCTGCAGACCTCCCCGGTACTGGGTTCCAGATTCTGTATCTCCAATAAAGCTTCTCCCTGTAAAGTGCTCCCCCTGTGCATGGCTTCCACTTTGGAAGCTATTTACAGAGGGTCTACCCCTACTCTTTCCCCTTATTGCCCCCCTCCTTTGTGTATGCTCCCTCCCTCCCAGGCTCCCCCATAGGATTTCCCTCCCTGGGCTGAGGCTCACTCTTAGAGTTTTCCCAAGAGGACTACACTTGCCACTCTGCCACACAGGTCTGCTCTACACAGGACCCCACCATCTCCCCGCCCCCTTTTGCAGAATGCCCACTGTATCAACCCAGAGCACCCGCTTACCCCTCATTCCTTTGTGGAGTTGGGAAAGTTAGAGGGAGCAGTGGTGAAAGAAGATAGATTCAATCCCACCTGTGTCTTCTGTCCCTGTCTCCAGGATAAACCTCTGCCCTCTTCCTGAACCTGGGACGATCCCAGGCAAACTCCAGTAGTCCAGCCCCAGCCATGCTCCTCCAATGGGGTGCCCCATTGGAGCTGCAGCCCAGACACCCCACACTTTTGGAGGGGGAAGGACAGTCACTGAAATCCATGTGCTCTGTGGTACTGGGCAGGTTTAGGGGACATGATCAGCCACCCCAAACATCACTGCGGGATTAGCTGGCTCTGTTGTTTAGCCATCTCAGCATCACTGGCCCCCAAGCAGAAGCATCTGCTGTGTGGGATCAAATCAAAATGACCTTCATCTCTCCCTCTTCCAGAGACCTTGCTCTCCTCCTCTCCTCACCAGATCAGCTCCAAACATAGCTGACCAGTCACTTACACTTCTCCCTGGGAGGTGCAGTTCCCTCTTTCCCCAGCGTGGAGAGGCTCTAGCAAGCAGTGCCTTCTGGGAGTTGTAGTCCCCAGTATTCAAGACTGTTTGCTTTTAAACAGTCTCTGCATTACACATAGAATGTTCACAAGCACTCCACGCTCAGGATGGTCTCCATAGGCAAACATTGAATTTTCAAGATGTCGTAACTTAAAAATGACTAACCAGATTTACAAAAAGTAAACCAGAAGGCACCTCCTGGCAATCTCCTTGAATTTTCTAAAAGGCTTACACCTCCTCCCAACCAACACAAAACCCCTTTACCCTGCCAAGACTGAGACGGTCTAACTTTTGAAAAAACAGGCTTCAAAGTGCAGTTTTTAACCTGTGATCTCTCAGTTATCCAATAGATTCAGCTGACATCTGGACCGCATGAACCGCTTACGCCACTGATCCTTCACCACAAACATCATGATCCTAACTTTAATCATGCCTATTTTATAATGAATAGAATATGGGGGCTTTATAATGGAGCATGCAACATGCCTTAACTATAGAGTGGTTCCTGTCACTGTATAATATATTGTATAATATAATAAAAACATATAAAAAATAAAATCTGTCAAAATATAAACTATGCAAAATCTCTGTTAAAACCACATCTAAAAGCTTGGCCAAATAAATAATCTATCCAGGGTCATCCTTTCCACAGTGCAGCCTGGGGCAACCTCACTGGCCCCACTCTCTCACAGCAGGGTCCCAAACATAACAACCTCTGGGGTCCTGTAAATGGTGCCCCAAGGGGATGGAGCCATGGTGAGAGGGGTGTGATCACCAACTGCCCCACATTTTATCTTTAACCTGAGTATCCCTATTGGGCCTATACCTAACAGCAGAGGAATGAAAGATGGCCTGAGCAAGGGAATTCTCCACTCTTTGAATGTAGGTCCCAGAGGCTCTACTGCTCGATACTGTGGCTTCTAGGTGTGGTTTAGATATGAGTTTGGACGAGGTGTGGGAATGGATATCATGGGTTTTCTTAGTAGTCCACACTCTTCTAAATGTGAGTTGCAAGGTCCCGCCGGGTACGTAGGCTCCCCTGTGCAAGTTGTCCTATTAAACACTGGCATCAGAAATGATGAGACTTTTTCCTCCCCATTAATTTCTGCTCATATGGTTGGAGGTAGGATGATTGGAGGGAACTCACAGGGCCCATTTTCTGAAGGAGGAGCAGCTTTGCTTAAACCCATCCTCTCCCCTTTGGTAGAAGAGGTACAACCAATATGGGAGGCATCTTCCTCTCCCCCTTCAGGACATTCATCATGCCAGAATTCACTTATTCGTTGCCTGTCATGGAATATTGAAGGCATTAGCTCAAGATCCCTTGACAGGGATTGGGTTGACTTTATATCTCTCTATGATGTAGTATGCCTTCAGGAGACTTCGCTCGGTGAGAGTCGATCAGATTCCCTTGGTTTAGAGGGCTATCAGCTATATGATGCTCCAGGTCTTAAGATTACAAAGAATGGCCGCTGTTCGGGTGGAGTGGCCACTTTTGTTTCAAATAGTATTTTTCCTATTATTACATGAATTACGGTTGATTTACCAAATTGTATTGTATTATGGATCAAAAGCCTGAGGAGCATCGATCTTTTGATTATGAATGTTTATGTTCCCCCTGAGTCTTCGCCTTTTTATTCAAGCTCTCTTTGAGATCAGTTCCATCGAACTTTAGAGCAATTATTCCAAGATTACCCTCAGGATGTGTTCCTCATAATGGGGGATTTCAACGCAAGAACAGGCAGTCAGTGTTTGGATCATATTGATTCTTATCTCCAGTCCTACTTTAGGATCCCCTCGTGGGGGGGTCTATGAATTTAACTGTCAACGCTCATGGAAGGAAGCTTACCCAGATGGCATCTGATCAGGGCTTGCTGATTGTTAATGGCAGGCCCCCTTCTAATCGCTTTGGCCATTTCATGTATGATTCAATTCTAGGTGCTAGTGTCATTGACTATGTTCTTGTTCCCTTCGACTCCTTTTCTTATGTTAAGGATTTTCAAGTATTAGTTAGGCCAGAGGGAAACCATTATCTTCTACAGTTGCTGTTGGAGGGGATAGGTGCAAATCAGAGCTCTTTTACATCATCCCCTTTGCCTACAATATGTGTTCCTGTAAAATGGACCCTCCTGATAGCAACTCAGATAACCCACCTCCTATAATCTGCGGATCTCTTAGCAGTACGACAATCTCTTCTGTGAGTCGAAGAGAATGATCAGGTTTTTCCCCTGATGAGATCCATCATAGTCTCTCTTCTCCCATTTCTCACCAAGAGAGTCTCCATGCATAAGACTAAGCGTTAAACCATCAAATCCTCATGGTATGAACAAGAGTGTAGATCTGCAAAGGCTGCCCTACTTAGAACTAGGAGAGTGTGGGCTAGATATCATCAGGTAGCTGACTGGGACCTGTATATTTCTGGAAGAAGGGAATATTTTTCCCTGTTGCGAACTAAGAAAGCATCCAGAGCAGCCCAGACCTGGACTGAACTGCAGGTGGTGGCAAAAACGCAAGATCTCTCTGGATTTTGGAGGCTTTTGAATGGTGGTCAGTCCAAAACTAGGGATCCTGGAGTGGGGTTGATCAGTGATGAGGAGTGGATAGCATTTTATACCGACTTATACCATGACACCTGTGATGAGATTATTCCATGGACCCTCCCTTCATCGGTGGGCCAAGGAGATGGTGATCGTGCCTCTCTATTTCTTCAATTAGTTAGAGAGAGGCAGATCTATGAGGCTATTTGCAAACTCCATCCAGGTAAAGCATCAGGGGCAGAAAGCATTCCCCCTGAATTAATTAAAGATAACCCTGGCTGGTGGGTCCCAGTGCTCACCAAATGTTTTACGGCCATTAACGTTCTGGGTGTCCCCCCAAGAGATTGGGCTGTGGCTGTTATTGTGCCTTTTTTTAAAAGGGGAAACCCCAGTGAGCCTACATGTTATAGGCCAATTAGCCTTTTCTCTGTACTCCTTAAGCTCTATGCTAGAGTTCTTTTAACCACGCTTGAAGAGTTGGTACAAGCATTATCCTTGATAGTCGTTGAGCAAGCAGGATTCAGGGCAGGTCGTTCAACATTGGACAATTGCTTTATTTTGGCACATCTAACAGACAAATCTGTGAGAATTAGGGGTGCCAAATTATTTGTTGCATATATTGACCTGGCCAAAGCCTTCAACTCGGTGCCTAGGAATCAGTTATGGAATTTGATATGAGGATTGAGCCAGTTCTACTGAAACTAATAATCGCACTATACAAGGATTCAAAGGCGGTTGTTAGAGTAGGGCCCTACGGGCGGACCACTGGTATGTTTTCCCTTCAGCAAGGTGTTAGGCAGGGTTGACTTTTGGCCCTGCTTTTGTTCAATCTCTTTATTAATGATTTAGTCCATAAGGTAGGGAGAGTTCATGCTACCCCTCCCAGGCTTGGGAAGAGACCCTTATTGATTCTTTTATATGCGGATGATGTGGGCCTTGTGTCCCAGACAAAGCATGGTCTCCAACAGTGTTTGGATGCCATTGCTCTCTTTTGTACACAAAACCGCATGGCAGTGAATGCCGCCAAATCTAAAATCATGTGTTTTGGCACAACTAGACCAAACTACACATGGAAGGTTGGCCCGGGGGAATTACCTTGGGTATCCCATTTTTCCTATCTAGGGGTTACATTTTCAGCCACTTTATTTTGGAGGGCCAACCAAAAGAGCTGGACTGCTAAGGCAGCTCAGTCTACTGCAGGGATACTAAAACTGTGCTGTTCTTCCCCTGTAGCCCCTCTTGATCTGGTGATAGCAGTTTTCAAAGCTAAGATGCTTCCTTAACTTCTGTACGGTACAGAACATACCTTCCATAGTTACGCCACGTGGTGGGAAGTGCCCCAAAACAACTTCTTGAGGTGTATTCTACGTGCTCCAAAAGTGACCCCTCTTTTGATGCTCAGACTTGAAACAGGATTTCTTTCAGTTCATTCCCAATGCAATCTTGGAGCATTGCACTTCTGTTGTAAGTTACTGCAGGGGAAATCCTCTCCTCTGGCAGTTCAGTGTTATTTAGAAGAAAAGGAACATCAAGGAGCCATTAAATATAAATGGTGGAAGGGAGTTCAGGACTTGTTAAGTATTTTTTCATTCCCTTTTCATGTCTCGGGACAATATAGACGGGATGGAGCTTAATCTGAAAGTTAGAAGTTTAGCAGAAACTATTGATCTGCAAGCAATTGCGACCTCTAAAATTGCACCCTTTTATGCCCAAGTGAAAACTTCCTGTGCCTTGGAACACTACCTGTTACAGCTGCAGGACCCAGGCTTGAGGAGATTAGTTACATTCCTGCGATTTAACCTGGTGGAAAAAGCGGTTGTGAAGGGAAAAAGAGATCATACTCCCTACCAGAACAGATTATGCAGATGTGATATGGAGGAAATCGAAACTTTGTGTCATGTCCTGTTTCAGCGCCCAGAAAGCCCCTCCAGGTGAGCAGGGCCCCACCCCATAGCCACAAGCCAAAGGTGCACGCCCGCGCCCAGCGGGCGGCAGCCCTTGGGCGGCGACAAAAGGGCGCTGGCCGTTTTGTGGCCGTTGTGCGGCCGGAGCGAGGACAGCGAGGGGCCACCCCCCTGACAGCACGCACACGACACCTGCAGGCCTGGACTCCCCCCGATACTGAACAGGTAATACCTATGATGCCTCCCTATACCTCCCTCACCTCCTCGCCCTCTCTCACCTCCCTCCTTCTAGCCTCTCTCACGCACCCCCTCCTTCTCCCTCTCCCTTCACCAGCAGCCTTTCTCCAGCCAACCTACCCCTTATCCTCACCCACGCCCATCCCCCCTCCCCACCCTCATCCCCCCTTACCCATTCCCCCTAGGCCCAAACCCGCGACACCCAGGTGTTCCACAGACCATTGTGGCCAATACGAGGCCAGTGCACGACTCCCGCCCCGCAAACCCGGCCGTTCCCCATCCCCCAACCTCATCCGCATCCCCTGCCTTCCCAAACACCAATTGCCTTTTTCCTGCTCCCTCTGGAACTGCCGCTCGTCCGTGGCTAAAGCTCCCTTCATCCACGATCTCTTCCTCTCTCGCCCCTTTCAACTCCTGGCTCTTACGGAAACCTGGATCACGCCCTCCAACTCTGTTACCCCGGCTGCTCTATCCTCCGGGGGCCTGTCGTTCTCTCACCGCCCCCGCCCTGAGGGCCTGGGTGGTGGTGTGGGCTTGCTCCTTGCTAAGCACTGCCAATTCAAAACCCTCTCCCCTCCCCCCTCCTCCTCCTTCCCTTCCTTTGAGGCCCACTCTGTGCGCTTATACTCCCCTCTACACCTTCGGGTTGCTGTCATCTACCGCCCCCCGGGTTCCCTCTCCTCTTTCCTCCCGGACTTTGAATCCTGGCTCACCTTCTTCCTCTCCGATGATATCCCCACTCTTATCCTTGGTGATTTCAACATTCACGTTGACACGCCCTCCGCCCCCTCTGTTTCCCGCTTTCTCTCTCTCGCTTCCTCCTTTAATCTCCGACTCTGGACCGACTCCCCCACTCATACTGACGGCCATTCCCTCGACCTCGTCTTCACTCGAAACTGTTCTCTAACTGACCTCTCCTTTGACCCCTTCCCTAGTTCTGATCACTTCCTCGGCTCCTTCAGCCTTTCCCACCGACCCCCCTCCGCCTCCCCCTCTATGCGCCCCTTCCGCAATATGCAGGCCCTTACTCCCTCGGAGTTTGCCGCACATCTTTCCCCCCTTCTCCCCCCCGTTTTCGCCTCCTCCTCCCCTGACTCTGCTGTCTCTGCTCTCAACGCTTCTCTCTCCTCGACCCTTGACTCTCTTGCCCCCCCCTCTGCTCGCCCCGTCCGCCCCCTCGACCCCCGCCCCTGGCTTACCCCTGCCATCCGCTACCTCCGCTCCTGCGCCCGGGCTGCCGAACGCCTCTGGCGCAAATCCCGCTCCCTCCCTGACTTCCTCCATTACAAATTCTCCCTCTCCTCCCTCTCCTCGGCTATCTCCCTAGCTAGGCAGCGCTATTATGCCTCTAGGATCGAATCTTTCTCCCGCGACCCTCGCCGCCTTTTCTCTACTTTCGACTCCCTTCTCAAACCCCCCTGCCCTCCTCCGCCCTCTTCCCTTGCTGCTCAGGATCTTGCATCGTTCTTCACCTCCAAGATTGACAAGATCCGTCGGGATATTGCCTCCCTCCCCCCCCCGCCCCCCTCCCTCCTCGCATCCTTCCCTCCTGCCTCTCTCCAGGAAATCTCTGCTCTTCTCTCTTCATCCAACCCCTCCACCTGCCCCCTTGACCCGATCCCCTCCCGCCTCCTGACCTCTATTGCTCCCACTGTCGCTCCCCCCCTTCTGCATGTTGTCAATCTCTCCCTTTCCACAGGCTCCTTCCCCTCTGCCTTCAAACATGCCACTGTCTCCCCCATCCTCAAAAAGCCTACCCTGGACCCTTTCGATCCCTCTAGTTACCGGCCGGTCTCCCTCCTTCCCTTTGCTTCGAAGCTCCTGGAACGTGTCGTCTACTCCCGCTGCCTGAACCTCCTCTCTGCCAACTCCTCCCTGGACCCTCTCCAGTCCGGCTTCCGCCCCCTCCACTCTACTGAAACTGCCCTGGCCAAGATCACCAATGATCTACTTGTCGCTAAATCGAAGCGCCACTACTCCGTTCTTGTCCTCCTTGACCTCTCTGCTGCCTTTGACACTGTCGACCACTCGCTCCTCTTGGACTCGCTTTACTCTTTGGGCTTCCGTGGCTCTGTCTTTGACTGGTTCTCCTCCTACCTCTCTGACCGCTCCTTTAATGTCTCCCTCCCCGAGTCGACCTCCCCCTCCCTTCCCCTCTCGGTTGGGGTTCCCCAAGGTTCTGTCCTTGGCCCTCTCCTCTTCTCTATCTACACCCGGTCCCTTGGTGAAATTATTGCCTCCCACGGGTTCCAATACCATCTCTATGCTGATGACACCCAACTCTATCTCTCTACCCCCTCTCTCTCCTCCTCTGTCCGCTCACGCCTCGTCGACTGCCTCTCTGATATCTCCGCCTGGATGTCCCGACGCCAACTCAAACTGAACATGGCCAAGACTGAACTCCTCATTTTTCCTCCATCCCCCTCCTCTCCCTCTGACCTGACCGTCTGCATTGATGGGGTCACCATCCGTCCTGTTCTCCGTGCCCGCAGCTTGGGCTTCATTTTTGACACGCACCTCTCCTTTAAACCTTACATTGACTCTGTGGCCAAATCCTGCCGATTCGCTCTCCTCAACATTGCCCGCATTCGCCCCTTTCTATCTGTCTCCTCGGCCAAAATCCTTGTTCATGCCATGGTTATCTCTCGCCTCGACTACTGCAACCTCCTCCTTGCTGGCCTCCCTCGCTCCCACCTGTCCCCCCTTGTGGCGATCCAAAACTCTGCCGCCAAGGTCATTCACTCTGCCCGTCGCTTCGACCATGTGACGCCTCTCCTCCTCTCCCTTCACTGGCTCCCCCTTCCTGAACGTATCCTGTTCAAACTCCTGGTTTTCACGTTCAAATCGCTCCATGACCAAGCTCCCCCTTACCTCTCGGACCTAATCGCCCTACGCGCTCCTGCGCGCGCTCTCCGCTCTTCCGCTGTCCCCTCCCTCGCTCTCCCTCGCTTCTCCTGCTCGCCCAACCGCCTTCGTCCCTTCTCCCTCGCTGCCCCGCATGCCTGGAACTCCCTCCCTGCCGACGTCCGCCTCGCCTCCTCCCTCCGCTCCTTCAAATCCCTCCTCAAGACCCACCTTTTCCATGCTGCCTTTCCCAATGCCCTCTAGTCTTTCCCCTTGCTCTTACTGTCAGCCCTCCTCTGCTGACTGCTGCTACCGACCACCTTGTAACCAAGCCAAGTACACGCACCTGAGACTTCGCATCCGCCTGAATGTTTGTTTGTCTTCTCCCATGTCTCTCCCGCTGTCCCCTCTCCTTGTCTCCCCCTCCTTGTCTTTTAGATTGTAAGCCACAGGTAGGGACCGCAGCTGATTATATGTTCTGTACAGCTCCAGGTTGTTACTGGCGCTTTATAAATGTTTAATAATAATAATAATAATAATAAATTATAAAGAGCTTAGGGAAAGCTCGATTGTACCCTTATTTCAAAACTCCCTCCTGTCTGAGGAGGAAAAGCTACTAAGTCTTCTTAAGGTAATAGACCTGACCAGGACTAAGGCAGTTGTCTGCTTTTTTTGATGTGTAGAAAGAATCTGGAAAACACTCAGCGAGCAAAGTGGGTGAATTATTTAAGTACTCTCCCTTTTTGATGAAATCTGGATATTTAGGAGACTAAATTAATTTGCCATACTGTCGGGTTTAAGATCTGGATCCTTTGGGAATTGGTTCCCTGGATTCCAGGGGAACAGTGCTTTTTGATTTTTGTAAGGGACTTTTATATCTTTATTTTATATATTGCTTTATGATTTTTGTGTATCTGCATTGGTATATGAGTTTTTATCATTGTGATAGCAAATTGCTGGATACAATAAACTAAACTATCTTTAACCTGGGCCCCACAAATTCTAAGACAGACTCTAGATCTGCCTGCCTTTAGAAAATGGTCAGGCCTGGACTGCCTGCAGAAAATGCTCCTCCTCCTCCTTATTTTTATAGTGCTGCTATGCATACCCGGCACTTTACACAGTTACAGATTTTCGGAGAAGAGTCCCTGCCCAGTGTGCTTACCATCCAAAATGGACAAGGGTTTAGAGGGAAAAACAGACACAGTCATTTCCATATTACAGATGGGGAATTGAGGCTGAGATTGTGACTTGCCCAAGGCCATGAAACAAGCCCATGAGAAAGGCAGGATTTGAACACTGGTTTCCCAGGTCCAAGCCCAGCACCTTATCCACTACACCACACTAGGGTATAGAAAATGCTCTCTGTGTGGCCTTATTGTGTAGACTTGGTACAGTGATGGAACTTGCAAGAGGGCACCCACAGATGACTTTAGGGAATGCAGTGGAACATAGTACAGGGATTTTTAAGTTATAATGGCCTCAAACTGTTTCGAGCTTTATAGGTCAAAGCTAGAACTCTGAAATTCATGCTATAGTAAGAATAAATTTAAGGTCTCAACTACAAAAACAGCATGTATTCCAAAAATTGAGATAGATGCTCGAATGAATAGTCAACAGGATGGTTGAAAACAGAGTATAAACAACGAGCAAAGATCAAGATGAAACTGTACAGCTGTCAAGAAAATGTAACTCAAACATTTCTTTTGGATACACAAACAATGAATAAGATATAAGAGAACTTGAAATTGAACCAAACAATTTTTTCCCTTTTTTTTCTTTATGGGAGGCAAAGTGGTTAGAATGATATCTTTTATTGGACCAATTGCTGTTGGTGCAGTATATAAAGAGGCAGGAAAGGGTTCAGCTAGATAAAACAAGGTAACTAGTGGGGAGGGGTATATTGATAGAGAGAAAAGTGCTGGCAAAAAACAAACAAACCAAAGCTTTAAAAACAGGGCTGTTTAAGGATGTGTAGAAGACAGACATAAGTGGGTGGCTAAGGTGAAGTGAAATCACATAAAGACTACAGTAACGTGCACATTGGCCTACTTTAATGCCTTCTACGTGGGGCTACCCATGGTGATGGCTTGGAAATTGCAGCTGGTGCAGAATGCGGCAGCCAATCTCCTGGTGGGACTGGGCCGTCAGGAGCATATTACGCCAGTTCTCTGTTTTCTGCACTGGCTGCCGGTAGTTTTCCGGGCCCGATTCAAGGTGTTGGTCTTGGCCTATAAAGCCCTAAATGGCCTAGGCCCTACCTATCCGGGGGACCGCTTCACCCCACGGATTCTGGATTGGCCCCTGCGGTCATCCGAGGGTGCCCTAGTTGAGGTCCCTCGAGTCTTTCAGGGGGCAACACTGGGGAGGGCATTCTCAGTGGCCACACCACGGCTGTGGAACTCCCTTCTGGTGGAGACCCAGTTGGCCTCGGATCTCCCCTCCTTTCAAAGAAGTTGTAAGACCTGGTTGCTCCACCAGGCATTTCGTGGGGGAGATGGAGGATTGGGTGGCGTGAGTGGATTAGGGTGGTGGATGGGATGGATATTTTTATCCTCCTTTTATGAGTTGTTTTTAGCTTTATTGTTTTATTTTTGTTGTGATTGTAAGCCACCCCAAGCTACCTGTGGCAGGAGGGGCGGGGGTAACATATTTTTAAAAAGAAAAGAAAAGAAAAGATCTGGGAACATAGAATCTACATATGACAGGGTCTGTGAGTGTTAGAGAGAGAGAGACAGACACAGTGTCCCAATCAGAATAATAACTGTCTCCCTCTCTGCATCTCTGGGTGTTAACAGACATCCTCCTGGATGTCTGTCCAACCCAGGGGAGGGAGAGGGATTCCTCCAGCTGGGCAAGCTTCAGTCACAGGAACAAGTGTTCCCTCAGCTCCCTCGGCTAAGGATGGGGAGCAACGTTCGTCTGCATGACCACATTCACCATGGTCCCAGCATCTTCCGCCTCCCTATGATGTGCAGCCATGGCTGCCTATTACAGGAATCCATGGCTCGGCACCATATCAACCACCCACACCAGGAGGAGCCAGAGCTGGGAACAGACTTCCCGCCCAGTTCCACTTGGCTCTTCGATCCAGGCCCACAGTTTGGACTCAGTCACCATTCTGGGCAGAGTTTGTTCCAGGCCCACATCTGGTGGGCCCGGAACAAAAGTACAGACATGATGCTGGCCCAGTCAGGCCAAAGTGGGCCTAACCTGGCCAGCTTCATTTCTGTTAACACCCTCTGTGTCTCCTTTTATGCGATTTCACTTCACCAGAGTGGTCTCACACTTTTCTTCCTATCAATATACTTCCCACTAGTTTCCTTGTCTTATCTAACCCCACTCTTTCCTGCCTTTAGAACAGGGGTTAATAGAGGAAGGGGGAAAAACATGGGGAGATTCAAAACTGGAGCTTTTAGCTCCATCTGTGGTATCTGTTAGGAAAGGCAGGTGGGTGGGGCTTACCCTGCCCTTCAATATGTGATTATAGTCAGGTGGGAGGGCTGGCAGTTTTTGGTTATTCTGGGACAAGCAGGGCCCACCCAGCCCTCTTGGAGTGGCACTACGGGCCCAGCTGATCACCTTAGTTAGAGTCAGGAAAGACTTTTCCTCGTTCCTGTGCAGGTTGGCCTGAGCCTTAAGTTTGGGGTGCGGGAGTGGTTGCTTTCCTTGTAGTGCTGTCCCCTGCTCCCTCTGATGTTGCAGGTTGTGCAATTAGAGTGTTCAAGTTGTGTGGGATTTTTTCCTTATTTTAATTGTCACAACTCGGTAATCCAGTGTTAATGGAAAAAAGAGAGATCATAGTTACAGGTCATAATGATGATCATGGTAATGATCATGGTCACAATAATGGAACAGAATGGATTTATGGAAGTTGAGGCAACTCCTCAGAAGATGAGGGAAGCAGGGAGCAAGCTAGAGCGCTATCAACAGCTTCAGTAGGGCTGAAATGAAGTCTTTGGAAAACTTCAAAATTTGTCAAATATTAAGGTTTTCAGTTCGGAAAGGCTGAATTCCAAAGTTCTGAGGACCAAGGCTGTTATTCGGAAAACTTCAGAAAACTTCAGAAACCTCTAAGCGCATGGGGGGCTGGTGGACAGTTGAGCTCCTTTTGGGAATGAAACTTAGTGCCATATTTGGTAGGAGGGGGTATGGGAGAGTACAATTGAGTGATGGTAAGCGAGGTAGCAAGTTTTGATTGGCTGGCCAAGTCAGATGGTCAGCTTTTGAATTGACTGGCAGGGCAAAATAAAAGTGTCTGCACTGCAGCCATTTTGTCGATTCTCTTTGGTGAATTTGGCTGGACTGCCTGCTATAGTGCTGATGAATCTGTAAGTAATTGGCTGAGGGGTGGGGGAAGAGGGGAACCCACCTGGCCTGGTATGGTTTGGCCTGGCCTGGCCATAGGGCCAATGCTGGGGGATGGGGGTCATGTTACTCTTTACCATGCCATGACGTTTTTATAAAAATAATAATAATTGGGTGCCACATTGCTGCCTGCTGTATGGTTGGCACTTGGTACCATGAGGAGGGATCTCTCTGCCTGGCTCCACATCCTAATTTTGCTTGATCTGTTAAAGTTACCAGTGCCACAATGCGATACCAATGAAGAGGGTGCCCCTGGAGGGAGAGGGGTGTGAATGTCTGTCTGGTTTCTTAATTTTGTGACTGCTTCTGGGGCCTGTGCTAACTGGCTCTTTTTGGTGGGATTTATTTCCTCCAACATCTACTGTTGTTCTGCCTGATGCTTGGTTGGCATCATGAGGCCAGACCAGAGGTATCTCTCTGCCTGGCTCCACTTCCCGTTGCCTGGTCTGTTCAAGTTAAGAATGCCATGCCTTTTTTAAAAATAAGAGGGTGGCCCTGAGGAGGTGTGGGGTTTGTGTGAATGTCTAGTTTATTAATTGTGATTGCTGGACTGGCTGACTTTTGGTGGGATTTATTTCTCCATGCAGTTGCACACTGTTTTACGGGGGTTGTTGTATTCTTCTTGAGCAAATGTCCCCTGCTAGCCTGCATTTTTGTGCACTGCTTGGTTGGCATAATGATAAAGTGGGTGCTCTCACTGCTGATTGTGGGCCATGCTGTGGGTAAACTAATGATGGGTTGTTGTTTTTTTATTTCTGCATACAGTTGCACTTTTTGGGGGGTTGTCTTCTGGAGCGATTGTCCCATTCTTGCTAGTCTGCTTTTCTGGGTAGTATTTTGGCTGTGGGTTCAAGAACTTTGCAACAACTTTACAAAGTTTTCCAACATTCTGTGCTTCGGTCTCCAAAGTCCAAAACTTCTGCAAGAACACCAAATTGCCTCCGAGTACTCAGACCGACTATTTGGAACTTCGAAAATCGGTCCTAATAACTGGAAGTACTATTCGGTTCAGCCCTAGGCTTCACCCAACCCTAGGAGGTGGTTGGGAATGTGCTACTAAGCATGATAAATGCGGTCTCTAGTGGGTGTAGGAACCATCACTGTCCTCAGGGGGTACAGATGGCTGGATGGAAATTGATTAGGAGAATCCATGCTGGATGTGTGATCTTAGACACCTGATTGGTAGGTTTATAAGTGAGGGGGATGGGTTTTGGTTTGTATGTTTACCCCCTTTTCCCAGACTGCTGTTCAGAATTAATAAAGAGTTGCAGCCAGTGTTATTGAAATTTTGCGTCTATAGCCTCTTTCTACGCGAGGAGACAACTGAAGCTTGCACAATTGTAGGTTTCTGTAGGCTGTGTTATATGAATATATTCAGTTGGATCGTATAGTAGGGATGTGTGAATGTGGTTCAGATGTTCAGTGTTCAGCCTAAACTCGGCATGTTCGGTCGACTGAACCAAACGTCCGAACCAAACGTCCGAAAGACCAAACAGGCGGCCTTCAGGTGGGAAAAATGGGGTAAACAAGCCCAGGGAGGAGCAGGGGTGCCTGAGGAGCAGACTTCCTGGAACCAGGGGTGGAGAGGCTTGGAATAGCAGCCTGCCTGCCCAGTCACAAGCCCTCTTTTCCTCAGACAACTGGCTTCGCAGTCTGAAATTGGCATGGGGCTAGACTGCCCGGAGCCAATGGGGCTTGTGGTAAGACGGGTGCAGCAAGTAACAAAATTATTGCCCTCCACGCCTTCCAATTCCTTCTGAGCTAGCCACTGATCCTGTCAGCAGGCATTTTCAGAAGTCAGCACTTTGTGTCCTCACAATCCATTGCCATCCTCCTCCTATTTCACCCTATGGTCAGGGCCCCGATTCTTCCGCGGAATTTTTTTAAAAATTCCGCGGGAGTCAGGGGCCAATTCTGCGCCTCGGCGCGATTTACCATGCGGGGGGGGGG
>QEPC01008046.1:10706-25904 GCA_003113815.1 Sphenodon punctatus | reverse complement strand
TGCTGCCTCTGGGCAATCCAATGTCTGATCCTGCTGTGCCAAATCCAATGCTGCCTCTGGGCAATCCAATGTCTGATCCTGCTGTGCCAAATCCAATGCTGCCTTTGGGCAATCTAAAGTCTGCTCCTGATGTGCCAATGTTGCCAATGATGCCTCTGGGCAATCTAAAGTCTGCTCCTGCTGTACCAATATTGCCAGTGTTGCCTCTGGGCAATCCAATGTCTGATCCTGCTGTGCCAAATCCAATGCTGCCTCTGGGCAATCCAATGTCTGATTCTGCTGTGCCAAATCCAATGCTGACTCTGGGCAATATAAAATCTGCTCCTGCTGTGCCAATGTTGCCAATTCTGCCTCTGGGCAATCCAATGTCTGCTCCTGCTGTGCCAAATCCAATGCTGCCTCTGGGCAATCCAATGTTTGATCCTGATGTGCCAATGCCACCTCTGCTGTCTGTGCCATGGGTTCTGTGCCCAGGCAATCCAATGTCCGCTGCTGCTGCCAATGTGTATTGATGCAGAGCTCAACCACAGCCTCTCCAGGACTGGACCCTGAAACATCACATATTCCGACACACACACAGCAAAGACTATAGGATTTCAGTAGACTTTTCACTTCCTATGCAGCCAAGTGCTCTGAGAAAGATGGAATTTCATAGGTGAAATGACTGGGAAGGAAAACCCAGCTACTCCACATCCTTTCCCACCAGCCTGCAAGGCACGGACAATCAGGGGTGCCTGGCACTGAGCCCTGGCCGGGCCTCTGCCGCTGCTGCTGGTACTGCACATTAGCCATTTGCTCCACACTCTTGTACACCGCCATAGCTCGGATGAGCCTGCAACGCCCAACCCTTAGAGCCACTCCTCAATCCGAGGTTACTGAAACAGTCAGACAGATTCCCCTCCTCCGCACCTAATCCTTTCCCCCAACATGCACGTGGCATTCCTTTGAAAGACAGCTTACACTCCAGTGCTGTGATGGGTGTGGCACAATATGGTGATCCTTAGAGGCAATTCTCATCCCAAAGTTACTGAAACTGTTGGATTCCCCTGGTCTGCACCTGTTCCAAGTCAGCTGCTATGTGCACACCGAGGTGGGACACCGACCCCTCGACCCCACCGTTGCGGACGGCAGCATGGAGGGCCATGTGGGGAGGTGTGGGTGATGCCTGCTGCAGCTGTGTCAATCCACAGGAAGGTCCTGGCTCGTGTCTCTTAGGACCGACTGACCCATGTTCAACTGTTGTTCACATGGAATGTTCACATCCAATGTCTGCTCCTGCTGTGACATTGCTGCCAATGCTGCCTCTGGGCAATCTAAAGACCTCTCCAACTGTGCCAATCTAGCCAATTCCACCTCTGGACAATCCAAAGTCTGCGCCTGCTGTGCCAATGCTGCCAATGCCGCCTCTGAGCAATCCAATGTCTGATCCTGCTGTGCCAATGCCGCCTCTACTGTCTTTGCCATGGGTTCTGTACCTGGGTAACTCAATGTCTGCTGATGCTGCCAATGCCACCTATGCTGTCTGTGCCATGGGTTCTGTCCCGGCAACCCAATGTCTGCTACTGGATGGCCACATGATTCACCACTGGGCAAGACTTGACCAATTGGCAGAATAGCTTGTTCAGATCCTGAGAGTAGGATGCAAGTCTACAACACCTGGCCAAGCAGGGGTGCCAGCCACTGAGCCCTGGCAGGGTCTCTGCTGCTCCCCCACCCATGCCAGCCAGCCTGGGGCAATCCACAGAAAGGGCCCAGCTTACATCTCTTAGGACCAAATGACCCATGTTCAACAACTGCTGTTCACATGGAACCCTTCTCCACTTCATCCTTAAAGTTCGTGTTTGAATATGATTGATTATTTGAATTATTTCCTACTACCACCATGATCATTGCTGCTCTGGCTCGGCCTCTGCAGCTCCCCCACCCATGCCAGCCAAGCCAGCCTGCAATGCTGGCAAAGAGGGCAAAGAGATTTCCCACTTGAGCATTCAGGGGCAAATTCCATTTAAATAGAAAGGGTGTTTTTTTTTACAAAATAGTCAATAACTCACTCCAACCTTCTCCAGAAGGATACGTACATAGAGGGCAGGGACTGGGAGGGCTGTCCTTCCACTGCAGCCAGATGCTGCTACTCTAGCCCCGGGACCCACTCTCAGGTTTCAACTGCCAATGCCGCCTATGCTGTCTGTACCATGGGTTCTGTCCAGGCATTCCAATATCATCTTCTGCTGCCAGTGCTGCCTCTGCTGTGCCATGGGTTGTCGTTTGAATATTATTATTTATTTGCTACTACCACCAAGCTCTGCACCTTGGGTCGGCTCCACCAGGGCCCGCGTACTGTGCTTCAAGGCTCACCACAGCGGCTCTCCTCCTTCTTCAGATCTGTTGAGTATGACCCTGGCTGGGCCTCTGCTGCTCCCCCACCCATGCCAGCTAGCCTGCAAGCAAGTTCCTCTTGGTTATTTCCTCACTGGCCTCAGTGATGATTCTAGATACCTCCTCTAAAATAGCTGTCTGTGTCCAACAGGAGCAGAGCTGGCTGTCCCTGGGCCAAGGTAAGGATTTTCAAGGGCCAGCGAGAGCTGATCGGATGCCGCCTAAACCGCAACACTCTCCTGGCACTCAGTGAGCAGGGGACATGGCCTCAGAAGAAATAGCCAGGAACCATGAGGAGCCTGGGTCCCCCAGTACTCACACCAGGTGGAGACATGTCAATTGTGAAGGCCAGCCCAGTGTGATTCTCCCTCCCACATTGTCCATGGCAGAGGGAGTGCATAGTGGCTTGCTGCTCTGGTAGTCATGCTGGGAGCTGCCCGATTGAATACCTCCCTAAACACTCCATCTGAGTTGGTGCTCTGAAGCATTGCCACTCAGCATTGCCAGCCTGCAATGCCCGGCCAAGTAGGAGTGCCAGCCACTGAGCCCTGGCCGGGCCTCTGACGCTGCTTCCCTTGCAACACTCAGCTGAGCAGGGGTGCCAACTACTCCAGCCCCAAGACCCACCATCAGGGTTCTGAAGCCGTCATTCTGCTCACGGGGAGCCGTCATATGGAACTCTTCTCCACTTCAGCCTTCAAAGTTCTCCATCCACTTCAGCCCAGGAACTGGATCCGTCATTCCACACACAGGGAGTTGTCATTCCACCACCTCAAGAAGCAGCCACTCGAGCCCCAGGACCCACCCTCAGGGTTCTGGGGCCTACGTTCCAGCCAGGGAGGGCTGTCCATACACATCATCCAGAAGCAATAGGGGGTGTTCTACTGCTTGGGCTGTGGCAGAGATAGACTCCACCAACTGAAAGGGGTGGCTGCTCCCACTCCCACCATCCCCAGGGGCGTCCTGCTGCTGCTGCTGTCACCACCACACACTCTCCAGAGCCCTCTCTTCCTGATGGATCCTCTCCACAAGCTCACCTTTCCAGTGCCCATAGAGCTCCAGGATCTCCCATTCCACCCCATAGTACCCTGGAGGTGCCCCGCTGTCCGTCACCAGTTGAACCTGATGCAAGGCGGCTTTCTGCTCAAGAAGCTGCCTGAGAATCAGGAACATGGAGGAATTCCACTGGGTGGACACATCCTGCACCAGCTGGTGCAATGGGGAGCCTTGCTTGCTCTGCTTTGTCCGGAGGAGGTCACTGCCCATCACGCTCCAGTTAAAGAAACCACCAACCAGCTTCCTCCCCCGCTCGATCAGGGAGCTAAGGGGGCCTGCCCCAATCCCCTTCTCCCCCAAACCCAGAGTGTCCCTGAACACCAGGTGAAGGGAGGGATGCTGGTGAAGCCCCCCTTGCAGACTGCCCTCAATATGTTGGCTGCATTGTGCATCACCACGTACCCCTTGGTGAAGGGCATGCCTGGTAAGACCCACACCCTCGCCATGGCAGTCAGGGGTGCCTCAATGTTCTGAGAAGTGTGGGGGCTGTGGCATCTTATGTCTTCCGCCTGAAGCAGGGCTCACCTATACCCTGCTTCTGGACCCCTCCTACCACTGCCAAATGCTGCCTCTGGGTCCTGCCACCAGTGCATCATTAGTCACTTCCAGGTAGGCATGCTGCACATTCCTACTCGACCACAGGTTGGTGGTGAAGTGGACGGTGGCACTCCCAGCCCCTGCCATCTGCTCCCTCACCTGCTCCTTTAAAGCCCAGTACAGGGCTGGCATCACCTGCTGACTCAGGGTGGTGCTGACAGGCCTCCAATTCTGCTCACTCTATGCTGTGCTGGGTTCTCCACCATTCTAGTCACCATCAGGGCTGGGCGTTGCAGGAACTGACAGAGCAGTGGCAGAGGCCTGGCCAGGACTCAGTGGCTGGCACCCCTGCTTCACTGGGCATTTCAGGCTGACAGACATCGGTGGCAGCCTGACTCAGGGTGGTGTGCAAGGGCAGCTTAAACTGGGGGGCCAGGAAGCCAATCAGGCACCTAAACTCCATGTCCCCATCCTCTGAGAAGGACTGCCCATAGAGCACAATCCTTTCCCCCAACATGCGTGTGACTTTCAGTTGATGGACAGCTTCCTCCCCAGTGCTTATGTGCTGATGGACTTGGCAGCTGCTCCCATGCCAGCTCCTCCATGGTGCACTGATACTGCTGCTGCTGATCCTCCCTAGCAGCGATACTGCTTCTGCTGCTATCAGAAGCTGTTAGAACAGGACATTTGTCCACTGATGGAGGCAGACAACTAGCCGCTGTAGTCAGGAACCCGCTGGCATCCACTGCCCCTGCCTGCCCGCTTAGCAGCACAGCACTGTGGCATCCCTTAAGGTGCCTTGCCATGGCAGGTCTGCCAAAGTTGGTGAGCACCTGCCCATGCTTCACTGCCTTCTGGCACAAACTGTACTGCACCTCCCTGGGATCATCCACCCATACCAACTTAAAACCTGAACCCTGTCCAGACCAAGGATTTTTTGCCCCCTCATGCCTTCTGGCCTGCATTGGGTGATGCACCACTGACAGTGCTGCTGGGAGGGGAAGAACAGCACCAGACATCTCCTCCTCAGGACTAGTGTCTGCCACACTGTCCCCAATCAGAGTGATGTCCTGCAAAGGGAAGTACTGGGACCCTGAGGCTGATGGACTGCCCACCTTGTTGCTGCCATTCTCTCTGTGCTCCCTATAGCTGCTGCTGCTGCTACTGCTGCTCCTCTCCCTGCTGCCATTGCCTGGGGATCGGGCCCTGCCTCTAGAATCCAGGGTTGGATCCACCAGCTGGGGATTACATCAATAATGGGGGTCAGGGACATTGGTGGCCCTGGAGGAACATCCAACCCCGAAGCACTTGCACCTGCCGCAGTGGAGACAGCCACAGCCTCCTGGAGTGCAGGCCTTCCAGTGCACTTTGTGGCAGTGGAGGACTCTGGCAGGAGGCACCACCAAACCACACCCTGGCTAGTGCTACTGCTGGGAGCCTCTGAAGTCTGACTGCCAAAATCAGGCCTATGCATTTTGGGGCATGGTGATGGGCTCGGGCTGCTGCTGATGCCTGCTGCTGCTATGCTGGCATGGCCCCTACCACCTCTTGCACATGCCCCATTGCCCACCTTACAGGCACCAGAACAGGCGGTGGCAGCTCCATGTGCCAAGCAAGATTTGACAGGTGGTTTGCTACTCACCCACATGGGGTGGACCACGTCCATATCCTGCACCCAGACACAGTCCATGCTGATCTCTATCTTGTTGGTGTGCCTGTGGTCCGCAGGGTCATCCAGGAAGCTGAAGTCGATGGGTTGAATGGAACATATGGGAAGGGCAGAAGATGGTGGTGACACAGCTCTAGGAGGGATGTGTGGCTGGCCCTGTCAAACATGGCCAAGGGTCTCTTGTCCTGCCCACCAACCAGTGTCCCCAGTGAGCGGGTGTTGTCTATGGTGGGGGACATTTTCCCGCCACACCTCCAGAGACTGGGAGCCAAGTTGGTGGAGCAGCTGTTGCTTTTCATCAAGGTGTCTGTCTGCTGCTGCTGCTGCCATGGGTTCTGTTCCTGCTGTTGCTGCCGCTGGGACTCCGACGGCCAGCCCTGGTGCCACTGGAACAACCCAGGGTGCCAAACGCCAAGACTTCCCAGTCTCTTCTGCTGCTGCCGCTGGGTCTCATATGGCCAGCCTGTTAGGCCAGATCCCTGGTCCCCCCCAGAATGCATGTACCCCCCCACCTCATGATAGCCAACTGTCTTGGATTCAGGGGTCAGCAAAGCCCAGAGGGGTAACCAAGGGCAAGGACGCTTGGGGAAAAGCCCCACACTGGATGCAAGAGGAAGGGGGGGCATGGAAAATATGGGTCGGGTCCAGCCACCATAGCTCCTAGCAAAAAGGACTGCTCATGGAAAAATACCAGCCTAAGGTTGAGAAAAAGACTAGAAAGGAGAGCTCCCTGAATAAAGAATTGAGTCGTTAAGGATAGAGACTCACCCTGTTATAACAAAGGATTGGTAGTTAGGACTCAGTTCTCTTGCTCCCCATCGCTGAGCCAACACCGGAACACCCCCACCTTTCTCCTACAATCCCCTCAAGCTGCTGGTGTTTTCCCCTTGTTAAATCCCGCCAGACCGGGGCTGTGATTATATATATATATTTGTTCTTTGGGACACCTGTCTCTCTCTCTCTCTCTCTCTTTCTATTTGGAGAGGGTACATAAACTGCCTGTAGCGCATACTGTCCTCAGCTTGATCCTTTTGAACACGTGGAGACCCCGGTTTATGTCTTTTAAGCTAATTCCCCCCGAAGTTTAAGGAACAGTGGATATTGGGGTACCCACCCCCCAATAGTCATGAGTGGGAGTGGGTCTCCTGTTAACAAGCCCTCGTGCCACAGGCACCCCCAGGGGTCAAGCGCCAAGTCTGCCTGCCTGGGCAAGCCAGGGTGCCAAGCGTCAAACCTTCCCCGTCTCTGCTGCTGCTGCTGCTGTGGCTGCTGCTGCTGCTGCTGGGTCTCTGACAGCCTTCCATGCCACCACGGGCACCCCCAGGGGCCAAGCGCCAAGCCTACCTGCCCGGGCAAGCTGGGGTGCCAAGTGTCAAGCCTTTCGAGTCTCTTCTGCTGCTTCTGCTGGGTCTCTGATGACCTGCCATGCCACCACGGGGCTCCTGGGGGTCCCTGGAGCATCCCAAGCCTCACGACAGCGCCGAACTCTGCCGAACATTTGGCGAGACCGAAATCTTTCGAACCGAACTACCGAACCAAAACTCGGTTTTTGAACCGAACTACTGAATGGCCAAACATCCGAACCGCACTCTGTTCACACATCCCTATAGTATAGGTGATGTACTGAGGTGAGGATTGTAGGACTTGGAGCTGCTGATGTAAGATCAAAACTTGGCTCAGTTACAGTTTACCTGACTGAGCTAGTGTGGCCTTTTGCAAGTCACTTTCTGTCAGCCTCAGTTTGCCATTTGTAATATTTATTTTCATTTCTTAGCCACCCCCTCATGTCCATGGTATCCTGAGGTGGCTTTCAATACAAAAATAACAATGATTTAAAATGGACTTTCTAGAGAAATATGAGAATTAATAAGATAGCGACCATAAAGCATTTTGCATACCGTGGTCACATTCTTTTCTTTTTTTTTTGTAATATATTTTTTATTATCAACAGTAACTTACATTACATTCCGTGTACAACAAAAACGTTTTTTCGCCGTCCTTTTTCATTTCTGCGCTCGGATGGACACGGTACCTTACATTGTTATATCGATACTGTAGTATCTTTACTTGTGTGGATACCCCCCAACTTTCCACATTACTATTTATACCCCTCCCTCCCCCCCCTTAACAACCTCCCCCTTTCCCTCCCCCCCCTTTCCCAAATGGCTCCTACTCGAGAACTAATTCTAAAGCAGAGACAAGTATTCAAAACTGATAAAGAACTAATATAAAAATCAAATTTGGGCTACTTTTTCTAAATTCAAATAAAGAGGATACAGAACACTAGCCATCTCCCTGTTCACTAGCCAAAGCTAATATTTCATTTTGGGTATTTCAGTCATTTTGGTTTTTGATTTTCAAATATTTAATTTATTCAGCTATTTGATTTCAAGATTTTGATCCCTTTCGTTTAGCACTAAATGACACTACAAAAGCATCCAATATATTTTAAAAATGAATAAGCCAATAGCTGAATAACTGAAATAGCTAAAAATAACCAAAATACACAAAAACTATTTGAAATGAATGATTGTTTCAGGCACAAACACAGTTTGAGTATTTGGGGAGGTATTCAAATTTGTAAATTATATTCTGAATATAAACTTGCTTATCTGTTTTAGCTCAAATTGATTTTACGGGGAATATTCTAGTTTAGTAGTGCTACAAAAGGTACTATAGAAATTATAATTATTGCTTTACTACATTTATAGGATCAACCCACTACTCAAAGCATATTTTCCTAAACTAGTAGGTTATTCTCATAGTCTCCGCCCAAAAAATGAAAGAAACTTTTAAAAGTAGAAACAGTGCCCACTTCACTTCTGCTAATGCTATTGTAAAACTGAAAAAACCCCGCTTAGTTCACTTGACATGAAATATGAACAGAACTATGTCGTCAGTCTATTCTTCCATAAAATGAACTGCACAAAGAACATGAGAGCAGTATTAGACACTCTCAGTTATCTCCATAGTTTACATTATGGGTGAGCAAATCTCCTGTAATACTGTGCACTCTTTTTGGTAGTTTCAATTTAATCCAGCACTGCTGGCATGAACTGGAACATTGCTAGCTGCAGCTTCCTTAAAGGGTGAGTGCTCTACTTCTACGACAAATTTTTTAAATTTACTTTTCTTGTCCTTCTCGTAAAATTAGAACTATTAAATTTTTAATCATTTCACTCACTGAAACAGACCATCAAGATAGGAGGATTAAAAAGTACAAAGGTAAGTAAGAATGTGGTACAGTACTACAGCCAAGATAAATAAAAGACAGCACGAGAAAAGGATTTAAATGATTAATGGTAAATGAAGATAAATTGGATGCTAATTTTTCACAAAATTCAAGGTGGCAATAAATGAAACTGAAAGGCAAAAACATTTAAATTGCTAAAAGAAAGTACCTTTCCACAATACTATCAAACTCGCTGTTGTCACATGTTACCGCGGGGAAGGAACTAACAACAAGATTAATTACAAGATTAAACATTTTTGTAGATTGGATACAACACCACAAAATGGGGGTCAGGGGACTTTATTATAGATATCAATCCTTATGTTTCATAATATACTGTATTCTGCCAGGAGTTACAAAATATCCTATTGTGGACGGGTCTGCTCTCCAGTGCAGGAGGAGCCAAGTGGGAATTAGCTCAATCCCAGTCAACATCAAATAGCCCCTGTAGGGGGTGCAACACTCACCTAAATAGGGGTCTCTAGAGAGATGCCTCATGAGACTACTAGCCACAGCCCTTCACGGGGCTATCAGCCCAAATAGCCACAATGTATTAATTCATTTGTCTCAAGGTCTAGCACCCCAGATTAGAACTCTAACACCCTCCCAGCCTCCAATTCTCCCCTTAATAGCTTGGCCTGTTTCACTGGGGTAATGGGGCTTCTCCCAATAAGTGAGTCCCCAAAAATAAATTCAGCCAATTGAAAGTAAATATAGTCCTTCTTAGGGCTTCATAGACCCTCCAAGTCCTTAGCCCAGGCTCCAGGTGCTTCCTGTCTCTGTTTTCAACACACTCTTGGCTCTTGTTTGAGTCTTGCAAGTAAACACAAGAGTCCCATTTCTCTCATAAGCCACTTAATTTCAGAAGGGTTTCACCTTGGTCTCCCACGCTGTCTGTGTAGCCTTGGTCCAGGGGGGTAGAGGATTGTCTCTGCCTGAGGCTTCTTGGTTTATTCTCTTTTTCCAGGGGAACAGAGGATTATTCACACTAGCCTTTCTCAGGAGGGTTTGCTAACATGGCTTAGTGGTCAAACCAGCAAACTCCCTACTACAGTTCCCCTATCCAACTGACAAGGCTGGTCTTTTATAGCAACTTTATTCTCCTAGGATTGGCTAGACCTAGTTTGTCTACCTGACTGGCTAGCTAATTCTTCATTAATCACCTGGTCCCAATTAGACTTGGAGCTTGATTAGCTCTCTGCACCCTAATTAGGTGTCTCCTGCAGGACTTTGGGTAGTTTACTAGCTTCTTGCTGGCTCTATCCAGGAACTCTATAAGCAGTGAATCTTCTACATCTTATAGAAATGTGGCTGTATAATTGGTCATAATGAGGTAACTTACACCTTCCTCTAAAACACGTGATATGGACTCTTGTCAAAAACAAGGCATCTGATCAGTTCTAGAACTTCTGAACCACATCCAATGCGGCCCCAATCCTATTGGTGTGAAGGGTCGTTTTTCCTGTGATTTCAATGGGGAGAGGATGTAAGTCATTGTTGGGAATATATTACTCTGAATAATTTAGTGGGAAATGTCTACATTATTAAATCAGATGAGTCAAAAGGAGTATAAGGGAGTGATGAGCAAAGAAAAAAGGGTTCTAGCAAAACTAAAAGAAAATATCCATGTTGCATGTGCAGGAAGAGTATAAACAAGGACCTGTATTCACTGTGTTTTCCCTATTGGTGGTTCTAACCAGGTGCAGTGTAGCCTGGCATAATTCCTTGCTGGATCAGGCCAACAAATCAATGGGGTAAATCTCATGTCCTGTGTGTGCTGCGCAAACCACACACATATCCATAGAGAATACATTGTGCCGCATGCAACCCACACGGATCCTGCGTGGGATTGTGACCACTGTCTCTTCAGGGAATTTAGGTCCACAGCGTCTCTTCATTCACAAGTCCCAGCCTTATACCCACAGTCTCTATAGCCAATTCGGCTTCAGGATCAAGGGTCCCCTTGGGTCAGCCCCACAATGTCCATACAGTTCTTTACCGTCCGTTACTTGCTAGCACCTGTGCCTTGGGTAGTGCCTTCCACATGCTGGTGCTACCTCTCTTAAAGGGCCAGTCTCTCTGATATGCTGTGCCCTGCCACAGAGAAAATGGGGAAAATGCAGTGAATGCAGGTCCCTGGGTATAAAGTAGACATGGCTGACACATTCACTCATTCTAAAATGGTTTTTAAATTCTCCCCATTGAAATCACAGGAAAAGCACACTGTGGATGCCATTTTGGAAAGCTCTGAGCATGTTCAAAAGGGGCCATTTGGCCCAGCTCCCCCCCCCCATTTTAAAAAAACTTACACAGTCCTGAGGAAGCCATGCGTCTTCTATCCCTCAGCCCCTGCTAGGTCCACACCCCCTCTCCCCTGGCTCATTCCATCACACATACACCCCAGCCTTCCTCTGGCTTGTGGCACCCTCCTTAGCCCCCACCCTCAGAATTCCCGAGTATTCACCAAGGGTCCTCGGACTGGCCTGAGCACGCGGGACCAGTCCTCAGACACTTAGCGAATATGCATGATTATTTTTTTTTAATATCAGTTCAGCCCTACTAAAAACAGAAGTGACACCTGGCTACCACCTGTTACAACAGGAAGCCTGGCTGGACACAGTGCGCACTGTGCCAGGGCCCAAAAGCCACACAGTTTAGAGGGGGAGAATGCTGAACATGCGACTGGCCGTCCCTGCTCATGTGCTGTGCCCAGCGCCCCCGTCTCCTGCCATGACAGGCAGCCATGGCAACCAATGATGGCCAGACATGGCTTCCCGTCATGGCAGACCCAGCCTGGGCTGGCAGACTGGCCCAGAAACAAATGTGCAGCCCCAATCTCATCCAATGTGGCCCGTTTATTTTTACATATATTTTTACCCATAATTTGGCGTTGGGTAGGCTCAGTCCTGTCCATTTTGCTTGCATCAGCTTCAGTTAAGTCTTGCCTACCAATGCAAAGGGTGTGCTTGGTGCAGGCAGCCAGTTGTGAGTCAGATCCATGCCATCCTGGTTAGTTGTGAGTTAGATCCATGCCATCCTGGTTGGTGAAAGCTAGTCAGGAGACTTTGGGGGATGTGGCTGGATGAGATTGTCAATGCCTCCCTCTGGGAGGGTGGGTTCCCTGACAGTCTCATAACTGTAGTCATCCAACTCCTGCTCAGGAAGTCATCTCTTGATAGACTCCTACTCAAGGACCCATCTCCCTGCAAGCTACCATTCCATCTCTAACCATCAATTGGTGGTTGCCTCACTGCTTCATGCACATTTTGATGCTATTGTATTCCTGGACCCATGTCATTCAGTATTTCATCTTGGGCAGGCACTGACACAGTGCTTGTAGCCTTGGTTGATGACCTCTGCTTGGAAATTGATTGAGGCAACTGCTGATTTTGTTAGATTTCTCAGAGGCCTTTGATATGGGTATTTTCAGATGTTACAAGATCACGCTCAACCACAGTGAATACCCTGTGGTGGGGAATGGTCCCATAACGTCTGTTAGGGAACTGGAAGTTACACTCCCCCCCAGATGTTTGCCATGGTCAATCGTGGTGGGGAATCACATTCACCACGCGATCGGCAGAACCGGCGGGGCCAGCGGTGGTCGCATGGTGAATGCGATTCCCTGCCATGATGAAGGGGCCCATCTCATCTGGACAGAAACCACGGCCCAGAATCCCCAGTGGTATTCCGGGCCGTGGTCAATTTGGGCGAGCGCTGCGGCCGCATTGGTCGTGGTGCCGGCCCATCTACCCAGAGGGCGGACGGTGGGGAGTGGGGGGGCGAGCGGCCGCACGTTACACTGTGCGGCCCTGCCCCCTCCCTGATTCCCCGCCGGGATCAGCCGGCATGTCTGTTGGACATGTCGGAGTGATCCCGGTAGGGAATCATTTCGGTGATTCCGGGATGGGACGAATGCCACCCCGTCTCGTCTGAAATCACCCATGGTTGATCATGGTGTGTTGTTGACACAGCTGTGGGACCGGGCAAGGATTCACAAGACTGATCTTGAGTGGTTCCGCTCTTTCCTGTCTGGGAGAACCCAGAGAATGGTGACTTGTCATTCCCTCGGGAGCTCCCTGTGGGATTCCACAGGGTTCTATCTTGTCTCCACTCCTCTGTTCAATGTATATCTGAGGCCCCAGATGAGGTTGTATGGTGATTTGGAGTGAAGTGCCATTAGTATGCTAATGACAACCAACTCTTTCTCTCTCTTTTTTATCTGACCCATGTCCTGCAGTCTTTGTGCCTGGATGCTGTTGGGAACTGGATGTGGGCAAGCTGATTAAAGCTGAATGAAAAAAAGACCTACGTGATGATGGTTGGATGGCCTTGTGACCTTGGAGATATAGGAACCTCTGTTATTGATGGGGTCCAGCCTACTTTGGTCACTCAGGTTCGCAGATTTTGGATGCTATTGGATCCCTTACTGCACTTGGATTGCCAGGTGGTGGTGGTGCTGCTGACCAGGAGTGCTTTTCACCAATTACATCTGGTGAAAAGGCTGGGTCCTTTTTTTTATCAGATTTGGACTTGGCCACTGTCATCCATGACTTCATAACCTCGAGGCTAGACTACTACAATGCGCTCTACGTGGGGTTGCCTTTGATGACCGTTCAGAACTTGCAGTTGGTCCAGAATGTGGTGACTCATCTTCTGTCTGGGACAGGTGACCAGGAGCATATTACACCAGTGCTCCAGAGTCTGCACTAGTTACCAGCTGTTTTCAGAGCACAATTCTGGTTTTGACCTATAAGGCCAAGTATCTGAAAGGCTATATTTTCCCTTACATCCTGTCGTAGCCTCTGAGGTCAGCTGGGAGCGTGTTCTTGTGTAATGCATATACCACCTTCCCATGAAGTTTCTACAATGGTACATGGAGGAGCATTCTCGGTGGCTACCCCACAACTATGGAACTTTCTCCCCTTGGGGATTTGTCTAAGCTCATCTTCCAGAATCTATGGGTGATTTCAGACATTACACGGTCCTGATTCACCACAGTGGATTCCCGGTGGGGGTGAACAGATTAACCACCCCCCGTGGTCAAGGAAAGCTCTGAACAGACATGATGGGACCGGGACCACGGCAGGGAATCAGACCACTGGACCACGTCCCAGGGCAGCGTAACAGACATTATGCCAATCCCGGGCTGGGCCGTGGTCAAAGCACCCAGAAGGCACTAGGGCGGCTCGACCCAGCTGCTGTTGTGTGCCCTTTAAATTTCCCTCCATGGTCTGTGTTGTTGCTGGTTGCCTGTCAGCAATGCAGTGTGCTTTGTCCCCGGCTGGGAATCATTGTCTTTAGTTCCGACTGGTGGTTGCCGTTCAGACATTACTTTTTTTTGCTTCCCGTTGGGAATCTCGTTGACCATGCTTTCGGAGATGGTCTGGGCTGGAGCTCCAGAAGCGTGGTTGATTTTGACCCCATGTGGGTATTGACTGTGGTGAACATCTGGCGGCCGCTGAACAGACATGCAGGTCGCTTTGGCCCCGCCGTGGAATTGACCGTGGTTCACTGTGGTTGAGCGTGATCTCGTAATGTCTGAAATCACCCTATGGGTGATTTCAGATGTTACGGGCGGACGGTTCACCACAGCGAACCCCCAGGGGGGGTGAACAGCACAACCGTGCCCCGGGGTGGAAAAAAGACCCAAACAGACATGATGCGACCGGGACCACAGCCGGGAACCGGGCCGAACCATCGCGGACCGGGGCAGCACAACAGACGTGCAGCCAAACCCCTGAAGGCACCGGGCAGGGGCAGGACACAGACATGGCCGCCTGAGGGCAAACGAAGCCAAAAGGCACACAAAGGAATGCCCACACAAGGGAAATGGGAAGGGAGGGGGGAAGAGGGAGAACAGGCTGACAGGTGACACACACAGCACACACACACGCACACAGCGGACCCGCAGCGGGACACACTGCACGACCCCACGCCCGGGCACACACACACAAGGGAAAGGTCAGGAAGGGGGGGCAGGGGCACCCGGAACACAGCATGAGGAATAACGCGAGGGACGAGGGGGGGCACCGCCAAGTGGCAAGGCACAGTCAGCAGCAACCCCCACCCCCACAGCACCCCAGTCCACAGAGGCGCCCCCACAGCAACAGAGGCAGTCTCAGGGGGGGCGCGACCCCCAGAACAAGGCACAATGGGGGCCCGCAATGCATAGCGAGCCCGGCGGAGAGGGTCCAGGAGGAGGAGGAGGAAGGGGGCCCCACAGTCACAGGGAGATGGAGGGCAGCCAGGTCCGGTGGAGCCCCTCTGCAGGTCCAGCGACACTCTGACATGCCCCCAACCGGGGAAGGGACACGGTCCAGTCCAGGGG
>QEPC01008045.1:2069791-2102004 GCA_003113815.1 Sphenodon punctatus | reverse complement strand
CTCTTATGCTGCGATCGATCATACTCATCGCGAGTCCGGCGCCACCAGCGCTCTAACCACCTGCTCTCCCGCTTCAAACACCGCAAGCCCTCAGTAAACCAAGGAGACCTGTGGGAGACTCGGGAGGGCAGTGGACGCCTGGGAGCCACTCGGTCAATGGTCTCAGCCAACAAGATGTTCCAGAATCATCGACAGAGCGGGTGTCAAGGTCCAGGGGAAACTCCCCCAGAGCATTCCGGAACCGATTCGGTTCCATAAGTCTCCAGGGGTGGACCGATCTAATAGGTCCTGCACCCTGTTGGGTGCTGACATGCGCCAGAATGCATGCCTTAAGGAGGTAATGGTCACACCATGACAAAGGCTCTACCCCCTGACTTCTACTAACTGACCCCCGCCCCCCCGCCTCAAGGCTGGTGCAGAAAGCCAAATCCAGTGTATGTCCCTCCTCATGTGTGGGGCCACAGATGATTTGGGACAGGACCATGGTTGATAATAAAGCCCAATGCATTTCAAGCAAACCACTCCTAAAAATAAGAAAATGTTTTTTAAATGTAATATAACAATCGTATACAACAATGGGAAGGGAATATTGATTTTATATTGTTGTAAAGGCCATGACAATTACAAATATACACACAACCTTATAATAAGAATGAATTTATAAAGAAGAAAAAGAGGATGGGTTAAATATATGAAAACCTCCATGTTAAAAAAGCCAAATACAAAAATAATATGTGATGAAATTATATCTCAATAAAAAGGAAAAAGAACAAAAAACATGCCACAAATCAATGACTTCTCAAGTTCTCCAAACTTTATCCTTCCGTGGGTATTAAGTAACATGACACGGCCCAGTTCGCCCAGCTCTGGTCTGCCTGGGCCAGAGCCAAACTGGTGCGTCTGTTCTGGGCCTACCAGATGTGGGCCTGGTTCAGACCCCAGCAGAGTTGGTGGCTGGACCAGAATCGTGGGCCCAGAATGCCCCAGGCCCATGGTCCAGCCCCAAGAGCCACCCAGGCAGGCCAGAGCTGGGTAACACCTGTTTTCGCACACATCTGGCCTGGTGTGAGGGGTTGCCATGACAGCCAGCCATGGCTGCCTGTTATTGGCAGGGGGTGAGATGCCAACCACAGCGCGGGGGCAGAGCCAGTCAGCTGCACATCGTTCCTCACCCCCCTCACTGGCCGGGTCAGGCCAGGGGAACGTTTGATTCCATCCCCCGACCTGACCTGGCCGAGGGTGGTGGGAACAGTCATCCCACGCCCGGACGTGCAGCCGCAATGGTGACTGCATGTTTGTTTTTACCCAATATAAGGGAGCAACACTGCATGGTGGAAAATTTTGTTCTAAAAGTAAATTAACTAATTTCAAAAATTATACGCTTCTCTTTTAACAGCAACCCTTTAAACTGTAAAACAAACCTAAAAATCTTTCAAACAAAACAAGTCTAGTAAAAACAGAGAAGGGTCTCTTATCCACTCTAGTCAAACTCTATAATGACTCCCAAACTCTGCTAATCTGATCTGTTCTTTATGAGCTGGGGGGATGGAATGCCATGACCCCCCTGTGAGAGGGGAGGGTTTGGGCAAGGTTGGAAGGGAGAAGGTTTTTGTTATAACCCCCCTCTTGGGGGGATATGGGGAGTCAGAGGTGGGAATCAATGCCACATTCCCCCTGTGAGGGGGTGAGGTGCTTGTGGGAAGAGGGTGGGGAGTGCCATGCTCCCCCTGGGGGGGTATTAACATGGGGGGGAGAGGGTAGGAGGGAGTGCCCTGCCTCCCCGTGGGAGGGGTGTGTGCAAGAGGAAGGGTCCCCTGATGTACTTGCCTGGCATCATATGGGACAGAAGAGGCCCAGATGTCTCATCCAGCCAGGTCTCTGTAATGAATATGAGGTCGGCGGCCCCATCCTGAATAAGATCATAGATGGTAGATGTCTGACACCGCTTTTAAACGAGGGGCGCTGAAGCGCCTCCTGAACGCCGTGTTAAAGTAAAGCCAATGGAAGTGATGTTCTCCTCGTTGCCGATGGCGGCAGCGGCTGGCGACACAGGGCTTTGGAGCGGCGCGTTCTGAAAGCCTGAAAATTGAAGTCTTAAGAATGCGCCGCTCCAAAGCCCTGTGTCACCAGCCGCCGCCGGCAACAGGGAGAACGTCACTTCCGGCGGCTTTGCTTTAACGCAGCGTTCAGGAGGCGCTTCAGCACCCCTCATTTAAAAGCGCCCTTATTAGCCACCAACTGCGGTTGTCCCACCCTTGCTTACGAAACCATTTTTGGATGCTGACTCCCCAGCCAGTTATTGATCTGTTTCTAACCTTCCCTTTTTAGGGAAGGTTATTGAACAGGTGGGTGCCTGGCAGCTCCCAGCTCATCTCGATGCTTTCAGAGTCCTGGACCCATTTCAATTGGGTTTTTGTCCAGGGTATAGCACGGAAACTGAACTTGTGGCCTTTGTTGATGATCTGTGCCTGGAGATGGATAAGGGAAATTATTCTACCCTGTTGATTTTGCTAGATCTTTCAGTGTCCTTCGATACAGTTGATCACGAGGTGTTGTTGACATGACTGTGGGACCTGGCAGGGGGGTGCGTGGCTGCTCTCGAGTGGTTCCATTGTTTCCTGTCAGGGAGGTCTCAGCAGGTGGTGATGGGTAGTGTCCCCTCATGACCTCCCCTGTGGAGTCCCACAGGGTTCTGTTCTGTCTCCCCTCAATGTGTATCTGAAGCTGCTGGGTGAGATCATTTGGAGGTTTGCGGTGAAGTGTCATCAATATGCTGATGGCACCCAGGTCTACTTCTCTTTTTCATCCAACCCAGACCCTGCAGTCTCAGTGCTTACCCAATGCTTAGGTGCTGTCGGGGACTGGATAAAGGTGAGCCGACAGAAGCTGAATCCTGACAAGACTGAGGTGATGACGGTTGCGGTTGGCTGTCCTTGTGACTTGGTGTGGATTCAGACTCCTGTTATTGATGGAGTCCGGCCCCCTCTGGTCAATCAGGTTTGCAGCCTTGAGTGCTTCTGTATCCCTTGCTGCACCTCGATCATCCGGTTGCGGTAGTAGCCAGGAGCACTTTTCACCAATTCCATTTGGTGAGGAGGCTACGGCCATTTCTTTCTGATTCAGATCTGGCAACTGTCATCCACGCTTTCATCACCTCGGGGCCAGATTACTGCAATGCGTAGATTACTGCGTGGGGCTGCCCATGAGGACTTTTCAGAAACTGCAGCTGGTGCAGAATGTGGCAGTGCATCTCCTTTTAGGGACGAGTCGCAGGGAGCACATCACACCGGTGCACCGAAGTTTGCACTGGCTGCCTATAACTTTCTGGGCACAATTTAAGGTGTTGGTTTTGACCTATAAAGCCTAAATGGTCTGGACCCTATACATCTGAGGAGACCACCTGTGCTACCATGTTCCATTGCGGCCCCTGTGTAACAGCGGGGAGTACACCGCTGTTCCCAGGACCTATTTCAGGGCTTTCAGGCGCTCCAGATACCACATGCGTGAGTCACATGTTGGTTTCCATATTTAATTCCCTCCTGACCTATTCATACAAGGCAAGGGCTCCTGAGCCTCACAGGGCTCTCCTTAAAGTACCCAGAGCCTCACAGGACTCTCTTCTAGTTACCTGAGCCTCCCAGGGCTCTTTGTCCCAATAGTTTTTATCCCTATCTGAGCTCTTCAGGGCTCTCTGGCCCCACACACACTTCTTTGTTGATAGCCCTTCACTGGGCTCTTAGCTTCTGGGCTCTTCTAGCCCAAATAAGGACTAAGGACTCTCTCCTCTGAGGGGTCTCGCAGGCATCCCCACACAATAGTCCTTCTAGGCAACAACAGTGTCCTGGTCCTCGCCCGTCTATGGGCTCCCAGCACGGACACACTGGGGTCCTGTCATCTAAGGCCTTGCCCCTAGGTGGACTTCAGGTACGGACACACCTGAGCCCTGACCCCCTAGGAGGCAACACCGTCTCTCTCTGAGTGACTTCGCCGCTACTCACAGTCCTAGTGTCTCTTCTCCAGCTCCTTCACTTCCTCCGCTGCCTACGCCCCTCTCACTGGCTTTCCCTACGACACCGAACCACTTCCGGGTTTCCCAGCTGCTTCCCTTCAGCGGCCTTTGCTGAGTGTGCTCCTTTTGACTTCACAGGCGGCAGGTTTAAATCCCCGCCCTGCCCTCAGAGTTGCCACCTGAAGCTCTCTTAAAGGGCCAGCAGCACCTGGCTGTCTGGAGCAGGGGCGTTACACGCCTCCCTGCTACACCCTGCAGTCGGCCAGGAGCACCCTCTTGCATGTTCCATCTGCTACTCTTGTACAAAGGATGGGGTGTGCTGGAAGGCCTTCTTGGTCACAGTCCCAGATTTATGGAACTCCCTTCCCCAGGAGGTTCATTTAACTCAAATCTAAGCAACTTCTGGTGCAAGACTTTTTTGTTTACAAAAGCATTTGGCATGTGGGAATCGGGGTTGGTTGGGAGGTTGTGGGTTGTTTGGTGGAGGGTATTGAGGGGATGGGGTGGGGATGAAGAGAGGGGAGGGGAAAGGTTGCAGGGTGGGGAGAGGGGTTCTTATGCTGTTTTATTTGTTTTGTAAGCTGCCCTGAGCCATTTGGGGATGGTGGGGTAAAAATTGGAAAAATAAATAAACAAAGTTTTAAAACCTTTCCACTCATATGTCAACAGCTTGCTTTCTCTGCTCCCAGCTGGGTCCAGTTGGCTCAGAGTGCTGGTGTTAAAGAGCCTTCAAAAAACAGGTCAAACCCCTGGAAGCACTTATCCCAGCCTGTACCCTGGTCCTGGTTCCAACACTGGTAAAGTCTAGTTCCCCTTGCTGGCTCCCCAAAGACTCTGACAGTGTCTAGTTTGCCCCTCTGGCATTGGTCTAGAGTCATTCTCCCCCTGCACTCTCACTGGCGGTGTGCTGCAGTGGCCCATCTGCTGTTGCCACTCTTTTTGGGAGGCCAGAGGAGAAAAGGAAACCAGCAGTAGCACCACAAGCAGCAGTCGACCCCCTCACCTACAACCATGCTGTTTCCTGCTGCCTTCTCCTCCACACAGCAAGGATCCTTTCAGAAATACGTTGCTCAGTACTTGTTTGGTTTTGAGAAGTCAGGTCACCTTTTGGGTTGGTGAAGGAGATCATGTGTATTTAGGTGTGTGTGTGTGTGTGTGTGTGTGTGTGCATGCACGCACGTGTGCATGTGTTCACATTTGATTTAACTTGGACATTTGATTTAACTTAGGCATACTGGGAACCAAATTAAATGTGGTCAAGGGATGGGGACTTATAGGTCAGAAGGTGCATGGTCACCAAATATGGCATAGTCTAGGGTCCACGTGTTCTTTAATCTGTTGCTAGAAACAATCTAAGGGAAGTGATATATTTCCTTCCTATATTTGTTTTGACTTGGGTCACAATCCTCCACCATTAAAGTCAATGGGAATTAATGGCAGAGTATTGTGCACTCAGTTTCCACGTTGTATTCAAGAGCTTCATTCTCAGAGAAGAAAGAACGTCTTCACACTTCCCATGACTACCTTGTAGCAAGTATTTCTGAAATCACAAACAGTTTTAATCACGCATCAAACGCTTGACAAATTGTTCTTGACCAGCTTCCTTGTGAGTCACCAAGGCCCTCCTTGCAATACTGTATACTGCAATCAGTACTAACGCTTGAAAAAGATAACACATGCCACCTCCTGCATGATTCAGTGACAATCCATCACTGTGTAATCTAGCAAGAGACGCAAGAGACAATTCCTCCTTCCCAGGGCACCGGAATTCCTTTATCTGCCTGCTGGTGCCTTTACACTGTACATCAAGGAGACAGTGAGCCTGAGAGCCATTTTAATAAATCAGAGATGTACATCAGGGTGACTGTGGTTATGAGGTTGTAGAACAATTCTGGGATGGAGACATACTGCAAATTTGTTGAAGCCAAAGAAATGGTCATGCTGCTGGAAGCTTATGCTGTGTAAAAATGAGCTCAGAGACTCCCGGGTATTAATGCATCTCTGTAATTAGGCAACATAAGGCCAATTAACAATGATTCGGAGTTTTGGAACACAGAGACCTGAGTTTGCTTGGTTACTGTGGCAATCATACACAAAGGCATACTAAAGCAAAACGCTGCTTGAACAGGAAGAAGTGAACTGAGGAAAACAAATAACTCTCAAACCAGAAAGCAGCACTTTAAAATCAAAAGTAAGCAATCATTAATTCAAAGCAAGCCTTTTATCAGAGGGTGGATGTTAACCAGAGTCTCTTGGTGTCTTTGTAAAGGGAAACTGGATAATTCTGTTGGTGGTCTTTTCTCAGGGCGTTTCAAGACAGACAATCTATCCCAGGATAATTAGAATAATCTCCAGTGATTATTATTCTGGGATAACAAAGTGGTACCTGTCATGGAGGAACATAGGGTCACACACGTGTAACACGGGCCTACATGTAGTCTACAAGTCTGGTAAATATGTAAAGCAAAAGGTTCCACATGTATGTAATGTTGCAACTGAGAACTGTAAAACCCAAATCAGAGCTGTGACACGTGACCAAGCTCCAGGAAATGCAAAGAGATACAAAGAATGTGGTTTTGAGATACAAAAAATGTCCCTGGCCAGAAGGGTGGCCAGGGACATTTATAAGCTAATGCCGGCAGCGATTGCCTACGTGCAAGAGACAGAGAAAGCTGATAACGAGAACAAAGGGAATTCTAGAAGCCTCGAGAAGATACGAGAAGTTTCCTCCTGGGGATATAAGGAGTTGTACCCCAGAGGGGGCAAGTGACTATCAGGAACTCACTCACCATCTCGCACCCAGCAAGGCTGGAAAGACATGAACTGAGAGACAGGTCTTTGCTCTCTAGCAACTTTAAGTCTGGAGACCCAGTCGCTTACATCAAGGGCTGAGAAGAACTTATGGCCCTTTGTAGGGTAAGATGCTTATTTAGGAACTCAACCAGTATAGGTTAGGAATGCGTTATATTTACCTTTGATTTCTAGTAACCACTCTGTATCAACTATCTTGCTTATGTAATCAATAAACTTACTTATCTTTATGAAGAAGTGTCAGTGTCTAACATTGGAACACAAGTGAGCAACAAGAGTTCTCAAGCTTTTGCGAACCCAGAGATTAAAGAGTCTGTAAACGGGAAGGATCGGGCCCTTGAGTGACAAAGGAGTTGTCCCTGCGGCAGGCTTGAATCAGCCAGAGAGAGAAAACTGATCCAAGTGGGCTGTATGCGAGGGAAACTGAGTCACTCAAACCCGGTAAAGTGGGGGTGCGGACCTCCAACCCGTGACAGTTGGCGCCCAACGAGAAGGGTCAAGCTCAGTTTGTGGACCAATGTGTAGAAGTAGAGGAGCACTTCCAGGTGACTGGAGTCCTCTGAGGGTTGTAAATCCCAGACCTGCAGAGACTGAAAGCCCCAGGAATCAGGGACTCAGCTCTGAGAGAGTGGAATAAGCAAATCTTGGAACAGAGTGGCAGTTTGTTGTTTTAGCCTTGATTTCAGGGATAGGGACAAAAAAAGGAAAACACATGAGAATGGCCCCTACAATCAAAGGACTAAAGAGCATGAAAAAATAACAGTTTATGGAGGAATGCAACAAAAGGGGGATAAACCCATCTGAACTTACTACAGACCAGGTGAGACAGACCCACCTGGAACATATGAAATGGCACCAGGGAGAGGAGGCAGCTGCCTCACACGAAAGGGCAGAGAGCGATTCCTCCGAAGATGAGGATGGCACGCATAACTTTATTCCGGGATAGCCATGTGAACAGCATATTGATTTTATCCCGGTTATTAGAGTCTACTGGATGAATTTCAGTCCCATGATGCTTTTTGTCCGTGCTCAGCGCACTAATTTCTGGGATTAAGAAAATCTGATTTTCTTCATTTTTCTGATTTCTGAATTGAAGACAATAGAAACTCATCCCTTTGTTCTGCAGGTATTTAAACTTGGCACTCTAAAATACATTGTGGAATGATGACTGGTAATATGATTGCACCACCGTCATGTGCTCCTAGATACCATAGAGGCAGAAAATGCCTAGACAGTCTGTCAGGTCTTGCCGTTGGACTATGTGGCGCTAGTCACGGAATAGCAACTATCAGGCTAGTCGGGATAGTTTAATAACTGAGTGTTATAAACCCAGTGAATTGGGTTTTATAACACCCTGATATTTTTGTTATCCCAGGATAATAATCACTGACAGCATTCAGACAGACATACCATCCCGGGATTAAAGCAATTATTCTGAGATAAATGTCCTTCTGAAAACGCCCTCAGTTGTCATGTGGTGTTATTCTGGCTGTTGGCAGACAAACACACGGACACAAAAGGCAGGAAAGACAAAGGATGGTAAAAGATGGGTAGAATAATGTGCTTTCTGGTGATGATCTCAGGAACTGATAGGTCATTCAAGAACAGATATTTGGGTGAAGCAGGTCACTGTCAGAAAGTGCAGCTTTCAGCTCTAGCTCAATTTTCTGATTTGAGCCACCATTTCAGATCAGCTGGTCATAAGAACATAAGAAGTGCCATATTGGTTCAGACCAATAGTCCAACTGGCCCAGAATCCTGTCTCTGACAGAGGCCACCTTCAGTCTCCACAATAGTCCCTCTGTCACTGACACTGCCTCTCGTCCCCCATCAGGTGAGGCAGGGCGGGTGAGTGGGCTCAATTTATTGTTGTGGTCCAGGTAGAGGAACTAATCTAAGGTTCAGAGCAGAAAAGTCATAAGAGAAAAATGAAGAAGGAAAAACAAGGGGATGGACAGACATGGAAGGAAATGAGACAATGTAGTTCAGAGGACATCTTTTATTGGACCAATTATTGTTGGAGAGAGGAGTATACAAGCGGGTTCAATAAAGGCATCATCATCCCAAATTAAGCCCTTTTTTGACCCTGCCCTTTAGCGATAAAAGTATGATACAAGGGTGCTGTTAAATAACAAAGGCAGGACATGCACAGTTCCCTGGGTACAAAACAGTTAACAAGGTTACCTTTACACTGAACTATTAGAATGAGAAAGGTGTAGTGGTATTAGGTACATAAGGCGGGTATGCTTCATGGTAACCAACCATCAATTAGCTCCCTTTAAACATGTGCTGCTTGGCCTGGTATATTTGTCCTCTTATCCCGGCTAATAATGCAGTCTGTGGATGTACCGGGATAATTCCAATGGTTATTTTTATGTTTGATATGGCCTTGGCTAAGTAAATAGAACTATATCAGTATTTAAATACAGGGGTCAAGTCTGCCGCCACAAACCCCGAGAAGGGTAAGGCGTTCTGTTGATTGGCCGCTGATTGGGGTTTTCTTAGCTGTTTCCCCCTTTTTCGGGACAAATATTGTTTGCTGGTGAGTGTTTGTTCTATGTTTCTACCGACTTAGAATATCTGTGTGGTGGAGATAAAGGTATCAGACACATAGTGAAATTGAATACAACAATTTGTACAAAATAGTTCACTTCTTTATTCTGTTTTAAATATGTTTTATTGTGATGTATTGTCATGTTTTATTTATTTTATTGTTATGGCCTATGGCTAAACAAATAAACTTCATATTCATTCATTCAAAGGCATCATCTGAACTACATTGAGTGTTAGCTTACCGACATGACTGTCACAAAGAGATACTGGACTACAGGTCTAACAAATATATAAAGCTAAAACTTAAACATGTATGTAATGTAAAGGATAAGAACTGGAAACTCACTTCATGTAATCATGTAATGTTAAAACTGAGAGACAAGGACGTAGATTCAGAAAGGCTAACACCTGGAGAAACCAGACATACCCCATGGAGTTGCAAATGAAGCTCTTCCTGCAGGAGTAACACAGGCTTCTCCAGACTGCTCTAGGCGGGAAGTCAAACAAAGGACTTTGGAAAGGTATTTAAGAGGAAGATTTGCTATCAAGGAACACAACAGAGACAATTGGAATTCAATTCAACCTCTGAATAGCAGAGTCTCAGAGGAGCCTGCTTGCCAGTTTGCTGAAGCGATGCATTGAGAAAGAACTTTGATTCTAACCAATTTAAGATTGGAGCCCAGCTAGCCTTGCATCACTGGCTGAGAAGAAACTCAAGTGAATGGATTTTCTGTAGGGTAAGATATACTTAGGGACTAACACAGTACAGACTAGGAATGTGTTATTTTGTTTACTTTGTTAGCCACTCTGTGTTCAAACTATTCTCGCTTATGTAATCAATAAACTTTCTTATTCACTAAGAAAGTGTCTGTTGTCTAGCATTGGGGACATAAACTGAGTACTTGTGCTTTCAAGCACTGACGAGCCCAGAGAGAGACAGTGTGTAAACGGGAAGTTTCTGGGAAGTTGGGAGACAACAGGATTATCCCACTTGCAGGACTGAATCAGCCAGAGAGAGAACTGGTTCAGGTGGGTTGCAAGTGAGGGAAACTTAGTCACCCAACCCAGGAAAGTGGGGTGTTGGACCCCCAAAACCATGACAGTGGCACCCAACATGGCCCATGCCTAACCAATGTGTTTGTTAGCTGGCCACCAAATGTGGGCTTGCTATAGCCCCTGAGCAGATAAGCAGCTGTCCAAAAACATGGGCTAGGAAGGAGCCAGGCCCAGAGCAGGGGAGCACATTAGTTAATGTTCACTCCACCATCCTGGCCCTGAACCCATGGTCTCTGGGCTGCGGGGTGGCAGTTTCTCCCCTGCACCAGAGCCTGGTCTGCTTAGGTGGGAACTTTTCCCCTGTATTGTTTGTTTTCTCTCTTGTATGTGGTCGCACCCACCAACTTCTTGATTGTCTCCCAGCCTTACATAAGGCATGCTGGTAGCGACCGGAAGCTGCTGGAGCATTTGTTGGTGATTCTGCTATTGCTCTTGTGGTCCATGCTTTTAGATCCTTCTCTTCTCATCACACAGATTGTGTCTCTCCCTGTTATCAGAATGGTTTTGTGTTGTTCTCCTCTGTGCTGTGTGTGTGTGTGTTTTCCTCTCTCATTTTTTCTCTGCCTCCCTTTGTGTATAGCTTTATGTTTGTCTCCCTTATAGCTTGCTACAACCCCTGTTTCCCTTGTAGTTGTTGCCTTGCTGTATGTGCTTTCTTCCCCCTGTTAACATACTTGTTCTCCCTGTAGGTTTTAGCCTTAGGCTGTTTTTAGTAGTGCCCCCTGTCTTCCTTCTTCTGTGGCTGCTTTTAGATGAACAGTGGAAAGTATGCTTTGAAACTAATTCAGTCGGATTAAGGAGCTAATCTAAGGTTCAGCAATTTCAATGGGAGCTGGTGACTTCTGTCTCGACAAACCAGCCCCCGTGTGCCTTTTGTGAAAGTGCATTCTTCAAAGTGCTGCTTTCTGATGCTCCTCTAAAGGCGGCCGCTGTGTAGTCATGGTTCTTTGTTCAGTATCTTGTCCCTCTTTGTAGTTTCCTTGCTTAGTGCCTGGTTCCTCCTTCATAGTTTTCCAGTTTCCTGTAAGTCCCTGCCAGTGATGTGAGGTGGAACATTTTCCACAATGGAAATTTTTGCACTACCAAATTTTTCTGTGACAAATTTTCCAGGGCTATAGGAAATTTTACACAGGAAAATGTTTGGATTCATCATTTTCTTATGCAAATTTTATGCAAATTTATTTAAATTCAAATAAGAAAACTTGCATGGGAATTTTTTTTTGAAATTTTCAGATTCAAAATTTTCTGGAAAACCCACATCACTGGTCGCTGCTTCATGCCTTGTTCCCCTTTACAGTTCCCTGGCCTTTTCATAGTTCCTCTTAGCTTCTTGTTTGCCCTTAGCATCTTCCTGCCTCCTTACAGTTGCTTGTCCAGTGACTTGTTTCCCAGTTCCTTTGTATCTTGATACCCTGATACCTTGATACCTTGCAAGATACCCTGCTCAGTATCTTGCTCCTTTTCTCATCTCCTACTATTCCTACTTGTCGTGTGTGTGTGTTGTATTTCTGTACTGTATTTCCCAGTCCCTTTATAGTTGTCTAACCTGTCCTCTCTTAGGGTGAAAACAAACATGACGCTAACCACCCTTGGTGGTCATTTATGCATGTTGCAGGGCTGCATAGGGCACCAATACAGCGCTGCAACATGCCTAAATAACCACCAAGGGTGGTTAAAGGGTGATTAGCGTCATGTCTGTTTTCACCCTTAGTCTTGACTGCTTGTTTGTGGGTTTCTCCTTTTTTTCCTCTCCTTGCTAAGCCCTGGCTTCCTATCCGTCTGGCTCACAATCCCCTCCTTGTTGCGTTTAGTTCTTGCTTTGTCCTGTTACCCCTTGTTAGCTTCTGTAGCTTCTGGCTCTCAGCTCTGTTCCCTTGTCTCCTTCCTGACCTCGATGATGAGCCGTTTCACTCAGAGGCCAGTGTACCCGGCTCTGTGCTGAGCATTAGGTCTTTGGGGCATTGGAGGATGGCTGAGAGGTTTCCCCATACCTTCTGCTGCACTCTTCCACTGTTCCCTTTCCCCTGCTTGCCTTGTCCTCCCCTTAGCCCCTCCCTGGGCTCCTACCCCTGGAGCCTGACATATGGGGGTCATCACACCCGCCTATTTTCATTTCACTTATTAACGTAGCCGAAGCCATAGTACAAAGGGGAAATTAAAATACAAAACAAGATCACACAAATTGCACAAAACCAATAATACATATTATTAATAATAATAATTAATAATAATAATAATCAAAATGATGATGATGATGATAATAATAATAATATATTCTATATATTCCTTTATTCCTTGTACTGGCCAATGGCCATGACAAGTAAGTCCAATACAAATGACACAAAAAAGAAAACATATACAATACATATAAAAACAAATAAATAATCATAAATTTCACATTGGATGCTAGATCCTTTTTTAAAAAAAATAAGTTTTTTTTAATAAGAAATTCTTCTCATTACAAAAATAATGTATTCATATTACAGCTTTCTCTTTCGTAGCTGGGTCTGCCCCAAAGTGCAGGAGTTGAGAAGAAGCAAGTAAGCTTTGTACCAACAGCATTTTAAACAAATCAGGGTAACTAGGGAGGGGAGGATGGTTTTTCAAAGGAGAGAAAGGAAGGGGGGGTTCAAACTATATCTGTTGTTTGCTCACTAAGATAAGTTGTTGAGAGTAAAGTTCGTTGTCCTGTTTTTCCCTGAACTTTGTTTCCTTGTGTCTTATACCAGGTCTCTGATGTAGATTGTTATAGTCGATTCCAGTGGAAGTTTCTCTTGAATGATGTCCCAGCATTTTGTCCAGACTGAATAGAATGCTTTGAGTTTCTCTTGTAGGTCTGCTGTAATGCACTCCATAATGATCATATACCACAATCTGTGTCTTACATTTGTAATAGATGGAGGGGCGGTGCCTTTCCATTTGCTGGCTATTGTATGGAGTGTCGCCAGTCCTATTTGTAGGCACGCCTGAATTCTTTCTTTTATATATGGATTTGGGGGACATATGCCAAATAAAGCAAATTTGGGTCCAAATGGTATTACTCCTCCAACAATCTGTTGCATCCATTTCCATACTTTATTCCAGAATTTATTTATCTCAGGGCATTGCCACCAGCAATGTAGTACAGTTCCAGTCACGCCACAGCCCCTCCAACATTCATCGGATTGTATTACCTTCGTTTTCTTGTGTTTTACCAGGGTGTAACACCACCTATAGCATAACTTAATCTGTATTTCTTTGACCAGGTATGATCTAGAGCATGTAGTCATGACTGTCCACATGTCTTCTGTTTCTTTTTTCTCCATTTGTTGTTCGATTTCTTCTTCCCAGGCACTAATATAACCTGCATCTGATAAATGCGAAATCAGATACCAGATCCTTTTGAACATTTTAAAAATGAAATTAGCCATTAAAAAATGTATAAACCTTAATCTATGCTATATATATTTCATTTGGAACAGAAATTTTTCTGTAAAAACATTGCCTGAAGGGCAAAACGGGCAACAGCTTCCGAATGTATACACTTCCTATCAGAAAGACAAAAAATAAACAAACCCAGTGAGGACAATGCCAGGGAGGGATTAATCCTATGCCACATTTCTGCTCTTGCACAGAGATAAAGTGGGCAAAATAATAAATAATGGGCAAGGTCCTCTACCACGTTTTCCCCACAAGGGCATTTCCTTTCATTGATAATAATAATTATCAAAGCACCTGTCCACGTGGGGACTTGCCACTAATGGTTAATCACTTTTGAAGGTAAGAAACTTTTATCTGGCCTGGAAAGCCAAAAGCATAAAAGACATAACTGCTTGAGTCATCTCCAGTTTTTTGTCTGACAGGAGGCATCTCACTAGTTTGGAGGGTGTTCTTCCTGGGAGGAGATCCAGGAAGCCAGCCAACCATTTGGTTTTTAGTTTGTCATATAGATGGCAATGACACAATATATACCCAACTGATTCGGCCTCTATGTTGTCAAATGGACATAACCTCAGGTGATAGGGAAGCCCCTGATATCTACCCTCCAGCACTCTTGATGGCAAAGCATTCAATCTAGCACACATAAAGAGATAGAGTTTCCTAAAGGAACATTGTGTTGTCAAATAATCTGCAATGAGACCCATATCAGGGATTAGTTCCCAATAACAAGCAAGAGACCCGCAGGAGATGACCGCACAATCCTCCTGTCTGCTAAGGTGAGGTCATTTAACCTTGCAAAAATCTCAGCTCTGGCAGCTTTTAAACGCTTGAATAACAAGTCCGATATTGAGAAACCCAGTGAGCAGATTTTGCATCCTACCAGGTTGCTCCATGCACCTATGAATGGATCATCCCGCAAAAATAAAAATAGACCGGGATTAGGGTCTTGGGGGGATTTAGAGCGTAGCCATACTCCAATGGCCAGCTTCCAGATCTCATGGTTCCACGAGGTCTGACCTAGCTCCAGACGTACAGCTGCTGAAGGCACACATCTGGGTACATTTAGCAAGGATCTCATACATAATGACTGGAGAATATTTAAATTAAAGGGGCGTTGCATGGCCCAAATTGCTGCCCCATAGAGAAGCTGGGCTCTGGGGTTAGCATCTATGACCCTGAGCGCTGATGACAGAAATTCACCCTCCCTCTTGCAGAAGAACCGCAAGATCGCCGAGATGCAACCACTGGCCCGGGCATTAGCCAGGTTAAAATGATGATTCCACTTAAGGGAAGACTGAAATAATAGGCCCAGATATTTATATGAGTAAACCTGTGAAATGGGGTGCCTGTTTATAGACCACTTAAATAATCATTTGTCTTTACCAAAGATCTGCCTATCCGCAGGATCGCCTCACCCTCCAGGTCCTGGAGCGGCCCCTGCGGTTGGCTGGGGGCACCCTCCTCGAGGTCCCCCAGGTTTCCTGGGTGTCCACTATGAGGAGGGCGGTCTCCGTGTCTGCGCCGTGGCTGTGGAACTCCCTCCCGTCTGAGATCCGCTTGGCTGCCAGCTTCCCCTCTTTCAACAGACAATGTAAGACCTGGCTGTTCCGCCAGGCCTTTGCCAAGGGAGAAGGGTTGGGTTGGGCTGGGTTAGGGTGGGGGGGGGATGGGGTTTTATATTGTTTTTTAATTGAATTATTATTGTTTGTTGTAATGTTTTTAAAAAAATTTAATATGCTGTGAGCATCCCTGAGATGCCTGAGGCAGGAGGGGGCGGCATAAAAATGTGAATATAAATAAATATAAATCATGGTAGTTGCCATGGTTGTCTGTTGTTGGCAGCCCATCATGGTGGGAGGTGGGACACCAGCTGCAATGTGGGGCCAGCCGGTCTCGTCGCTTCCACACCCCTCACCCTCCAGCCAGGTTGATCTGCCAGACCGACTTTGTTCCATTCCCTGACCCGGCCAGGGGTGCCCCGTTCCCGGGATATGTAGCCAGTGTGCCAGCTGCACATCTAGTGACACCTTTTGTCTCAGGGTGTTTTCAGACGTTACGGGGCCGCTTGGCCCCGTACCGAAAACAACACTTTCATTCCCCGCCAGGGTCACCCCGTCACGCCATATCAAACGTGCCGGGGGGATCCCGGCGGGGAATCTGGGAGGGGGCGGGGCCCCGCGGCGCAACGTGCGGCCGCACGGCCCCGGCCCCTCCACGCACCCCGCCGCCCGCCCTCCAGGGAGACGGGCAGGCGGCGGGGCCACTGCGGCCGCCGCGTCGGGCCGTATGTGCCGTGGCCCGGGATCCCGCCGGGGATCCCGGGCTGTGGCAACCGGCCAGACGTTACTTTTTTTTGGTCCCCGCTGGGGATCTTTTTGAACACGCTTCCCGGGACATTCCCCCGGCTAGCCCGGGAAACGTGGTTCAAATTGACCCCATGCGGGTACTGACCGTGGCAAACATCTGGCGGCCGCCAAACAGACGTTCGAGCCACAGTGGCCACAGGTGGGTATTCACCGTGGTTCACTGTGATCTCGTAACGTCTGAAAATACCCTCAGTTTCTTAGATCTGGGACCAAATTGGCAATCACACTTTCTTTGTCATTGCAGTATAGAGAGAGAAGGAGAAGATAAGCAGGATCCGGGGATGCAGTATAACTTCACCATTACAAATCCCCATTGGACCAGGAAGAAGTTCATTCTGTTCCATTTACTATAATAGGCAATTTGCTGCATTCAACTAAAGAAGAAATGCACAATTTAAACAGAACATCCGTGCTCTTTATTTTATTGAGTATTCCATTATGCTCATCAATTTTTAAACAGTTTAAATATATATATATATATATATATATATATATATATATGAAAAAGTACATTGACATGCTGGACACAGTGCTGTACTTCCATGTTCTCCTTCTCCATCCAGTCTCATAGTGCGGACTGTTTTTCTGACATCTATGCTTGGAGGTCTCGCCAACAATTCAAACTTAATATGGCCAAGACCAAACTCCTCATCTTCCCCCCAAAACATTCCCTTCCTACTTTCCTCTCAATTTCCGTTGAGGCCACTCCCTCAGACACGTAGCTCGTGGTTCATCTTTGACCTCTCCCTCTCTTTTATGCCTCAGATCAAGGCTGTTGTTACTAAAATCCAGCCCTGCCTTCAGGACCGGCTTTAGAAATTGCCAGGCCCGGGATGAAAACAAAATGTGTGGGCCCCCTTGGCCCTGCCCACTCTGCCATGCCCCATTCGCTCTCCCATGGCGCTGCCCGTTCTTTGATGATTGCAGAGAAATTGTAGTATAAGTTATTTTTTAACCCATCAGTACAATGTGTACCAAACAACATTTAAATCAGTTTTAGGTTAAAGGAAGCACAGGACACAGATATGGTTAAAAGGCTACGCAATTCTTATTTAGAACACATGAGGGCATGCACACAAAGATAAGACCAGATTCATAGCACAGATCCATGATCTGGACCCTCCTTCTCTTGAGCATATCCCCATTACGCCCACAATGCAGACGTTCAAGCATAGATCTAGCTGATCAAACAACCCCCCACCCAGTCACAGCACCCCCTGCCCCCATGAAAGCAGGGGTGAGGAACCAAACCGAACCTCAGGCCCAGGGGCCAAACGCAGCCCTCAGCAAGATTTTATGGGACCCCTTTCCAGTTCCTGGATTTGCGTTGTACCTCAAACACCAAAGCACTGAAAAGCAAAGCAATCAAACACATCAAACAACCCCCTTCCAGCGACAGGACCCCCAGCCCCTTCCCAAGCCCTCCCCCAAAGCCCCCCCTCCAGGTGCAGCAATGCAAATGAGTTCAGATGAGGAGCGGGAAAGGTAGCCCTTACCTCAGATGCTGCTGGGTCTGGGTCTTCTGGGAGGACTGGTGGTTAGTCAGAGGCAGGCTTAGGCTGCTAGGCAGGAAAGGACAGCAGAAACATTCTGGTGGGTTGCAATTTGCATATCTGGCCAGTAGCTAAGGGTGAGGGTAGAGGGAGAGGGGGAAGCCATTGGGGGGGGGAGAGAGATGGGACAGCCACCGGGGAGAGGGAACAACTCCCTCTCTCACACCACTCTCTCTCTCTCTCTCTCTCTCTCACACACACACACACACACACACGCTACTCTGCTCTGCTCTCATACACCACACACACACCACTCTCTTATTCTCTCTGTCACACAACACCTCTCTCTCACACACACACACACACCCCACTCTTTCATTCTCTCTCTCACACACACACACACACACACCACAAACACATTCTCATTCTCTCTGTCACACTCACTCCCCCGTCCCCCCCACACTCACTACCCCATCCCCTACACATTCACTCATTCCCCTCCCCCTCTCACTTTGCACGCAGGCCAGCAGGGCAGAGTCTTTGAAAGTGACTTAGTGGCTGCCTTGGTAGAAGCATCAGGCAAGCGAGGGGTGGTGGTGGTGGATGGGCAGTAATTCCTCCCTTGTCCCCTCCTCCAATCTCCAGAGTCGCTACCAACTTGGGGCTTGGGTCAGGCAGGCCAGTGCGGGTCTGGAGGAGGGGAGCCCCAGTGGCCAGCCTCTACATCCCTGCCCTAAGCCAGACAGTGATGGAGACAGTGCTGCGGGGGCCCTTGGGGAGCAGGGCAGACAGTTGTCCCACCCCGCAGTAAATCCGGTACTGCAAAAAGCTTACCAATGAGCTAAGAATCAAAAGGGAAACCTATAAGAAATGGAAAGAGGCACAAGTCACCGCAGATGTGTACAAACATGCAGCCCCAAACTTTTACGGATGGTATCAGGAAGGCTATGTCACAAAATAAGCTGTGGCTAACAAGGGATGCTAAAACAACAAAAAGGTTGCGGTTTTTTAAGCATGGCAGAAGTAAGCAAAAAATAAAGAAACAGTGGGTCCACTGCTCAGTGAAGATGATGAAATATTAGTCGGAGACAAAGAGGAGACAGAACTTCTCATCTCAGTCTTTACAGAAAAGGGAAATTTGTCCAGCCTGGCAACAGGAGTATGAATAACGAGACGGAAAGATTGCAGACCAAAATAGATAAAGAGGGGATCAGGGAATACCTGATCATTTTGAATGAATTCAAGTTTTCACAGCCAGATAGATTATACCCTAGGGTACTGGGGGAAAAAAACTTGCTAAGTACACTCAGACCTTCTTTCAGTTATCTTTGAGAACTCTTGGAAAACAGGTGAAGTGCCAGAAGACTGGAAATGAGCAAACGTTGTTCCTATGTTTAAAAAAAACAGAAGGAGGGGGATCTGGGAAATTACAGACCAGTCAGCCTAACTTCAGTACCAGGGAAGATACTAGAACAGAGTGACTATAAAGATGTCAGTCTGTAAGCACCTTGATGATAATTCAGTGATTGTTCATAGCCAGTATGAAGTCATGCCATACTAATCTTGTCTCTTTCTTGATAGAGTAACTACTTAGTGAATGAGGGAAATGCTGTGGACATAATTTATCTTGATTTCAGCAAAGTGTTTGACAAAGTTTCACATCAGATCCTCATTGACAAGCTTGCACAGTGTGGGCTGAAAGACACTACAAGGTGGATTCATGGCTGGTTGAAGACCTGTACTGAACTGATCATCAATAGCTCATCATCAAATATTTAAGACCCACTCCTGGAATCTCGCCCTAATGGCTATCTGCGCTCAGATGTCACATGCTGTTTGGGGATTTTAAGTCGATGGACAACCAGGCCTTTACTGTGGCGGGCCTCTCATTGTGGAACTCCCTCCCTCCAGATGTTCACCTTAGTTCCTCCCTCCTCACCTTGGAAAAGCACTTTAAAACTTTTTTTGTTTTCCAGGTGCTTTTAGAGGATCCACTGCTGGTTCCCCCTTCGTGTGTTTTCTTCCCCTTTTTACCTTCTCCTTTTAAAATGTTTTAAGATGATTTTATATATAGTGTTTTATTTTATTTTAAATGTTGTAAAGCGCTCTGAGTGCCATCTGGTGGAGGGGCGCTGTATAGAGGGCAGGATTAGAAACAATGGGATCAAGTTACAGCAAGGTAGATTTGGGTTAAATATCATGTAAAAACTTCCTAACGGTGAGAGCTGTGTGTGGCCATGGAACAAATTGCCTAGGAGGTTGTACACTCTCCATCATTGGAAATTTTCAAAAAGAGGCTGGACAGCCAGCTGTTTGGGGTGTAGCTGTAGTCACCCTGCATCCGAGTAGGGGGTTGGACTAGATGACCCTCAGATCTCTTCCAACTTTAAGATTCAATTATTCTAAGTCATTACCTCTTGATCTCAGTTCCCCACCTGTAAAACAGGGGTGCGCATGCTGTCCTCCCTGCCTCATTGATGTGTTAGCATCCTGGAGAGAAGATGGACACCACCAGGATAAATCCCCATCCACTGAAACATCCTGGCAAATGCATTTTTAAACTCATGAGTTACTGGACCATTAGCATCTCAGATTTTTAAGGTCAAAATGTTAAAGTCCATCCTGAGCCATGTGGCCCAGCAAGCTAGTACGGCTAAGGCACATCAGTTTCTTCTGTGACCTACAATGTACAAGCAAGTGATGTGACCAACACCATGTCCAACCACCTTTGACTTCCCCAGCCTAATGGACCAGGTACCCGTTCACAACTGGCTGGACTGGAGGCAGCCATCTAATGTGAGACCAAGCCATGTGAGACTTCACCCTACAGCCTTCAGGGGCATAGTAAAGTGCTTTGACCGCTCAGCCACCCCCCCCCCCCCCCCCCNCCACCCCCCACTCCTGGTTCAGTCACAAAATCCTTGGGAAGACACTAAACTCAGGTAGTGCTTCCTATTTTTGATAGTCTTTTTAATCCATTTTAAGTCTCCCTTTCCCGGTGTTCCTGTCCTTCTCCCTGAGTTTTAGTTTAATTCAAATGGGTTGTGGAAATTTTGAACAATGTTTTATTATGCATTTTGCCAGCTTTTCATTTTCTACTGCTGTTCCTTTGTACAGTATGTCACAAAGTTACAGTGAAAGCATTCCCTCATTAACAGAGTATCTGATCTTACATGTGAGATAATGGTAAGGGATTTGGCCAGAAGAACTAGGTTAGGGGTCTGAGTTCTTCTCCTTTTACATCAGTTATGAAACCCTCCTGTGAATTGCCTTTAATTGGTTTTGCTTATGTCCAGGCCTTTAGTTAATTCTTTGACACTTGTTAAGAGCACTGAGGTAACTCGCTTCATGCATGGAAATTCTTACTGGCTTGGAAAATGTGATATTGTTGGGTCAGAAGACTCACTGAGCAGATTGTTAGTTGCTTTTAGCTGCTGGAAAGTGTTAGGAGGTGATTAGCTTTGTTCTCATTTACACATCACCAGTGGGGATTTCTAAAGGGTTTCACAGGCCCTGAGGATAAAGCCAAGGACAAAACCAGGGAGTGAAAAGCAAAGCGAGCACTTCATCAATAAACTGCATAGAGATTCCACATCAGTAGCAAATTAGGAAGAAAGGCAGGGGCTTTAAGATCTTCCCATGGCAAAAAACCTGTATATTTTTGTGTTTGTGTTTGACTTCTGTAACAACTAAGCCATTATCAAACAGTCTTTGCTGTACAAGGAAGGCAAGATAATACCAAAACACAGACTAAAGCCATGGAAGACAGGAGAATATACCAAACTGTGTGTGGACCTGTGTTAGTTGTACAACACACACCTGGACTTAGAGGTTAACCCTGGGAATCTGGTCCTGATGAGATGGGAAAATAGAGGGATCACAGTAAAGGCTGCTCTCTTATGAAAGATGAAAATGTCTATGCTGTTAGTTAGAATACCTCTGTTTCAAAGTAGTTAAGGTGATACAATTGAAAGTTGGCTCAATAAAAGGAATCATCTTAACTACTTTGTCTCTTGTCTTGTTCACACAACACAGTAACCACACTCAAAATACAGTGTAGCCTTGTTATAACATCCTTATCTAGCGCCTGCCAAACCTCTACCTGATAATACTGGGATGAAATTGGGGGGACAGAGACACTGAATATTATATATTGGTCAGATCTGTTCTCACCCCATTGTAATAGCCCTACTTGGTATTCAGGCCGTGTAGTGCTCAATGGGACCAAACTTCCCATACTAGAGGTATTTTTTAGAAATGCCAACCCCCTAGAAACCCGACCTCTCTTCCCCACTTTAGATGCCCCATGCATGAAAAGATCAAACCCCCTCAGGGCTAAAACTTCCTCTCCCCTAAGCTATGTCTCCTGGAGACATGCAAGGTAAAAAAAAACCAAGAAAATCCAGCCAATCCTGGTCGGAGACCTTGGACCTCATTCCCGCTACATTCCAGGAAACTAAATCAAAATATTTCCCCTTCTCCCCAAGGGGGCAGGGGTCTGATTGACCACTAGCATCCTCTAAATCAACCCGGCTTCCAACTGGAGATGGGTAAGACCTCCCGTCACTTAGGAACGGGATCAGGTTCAAGAGGGGGAATATCCGCGTCGCCAATCGTGACATTGCTGCCTCTTCTATGGATGACCACATCCACCATGACCCAAGGTACACATGACCCCAGGAGGGGGTCCCCAGCAATCCTACCTCCCCTACCTGGCCTGGGTGAACCCTGCTCACTGGGCTCTAGGGCCCGAACTGCCGTCCAGTCGATATCACAACCCCCCCTACTACACCCCACTCTGCTAGTAATCACCCGGGGGGTTTTATAATCTATCTCCATTACCCATGAATGGTTCCGGATCTGGTCTAGCCTTGCTATAAAATTGTCCTGGTCAATTACCAAGAGGTGCTGGAGCATATCACACATCGTGGTGGGGTCTCCAATTGCCCCCTCCCCTAGGAGGAATTGACCCACCTTAATAGCGAGACTGCCAGATGAGATCTACGACCCATGCCCCGCCCCCCGTTCCCCAGAACCCAGCCCTGGCTGGGTCAGGTCGAGAAGGCATACTGGCTGCTCAATAAACTGGCTATCCAGTCCCGCCATTGGGACAATATGTCCCTCCTCCCCCGACTGAAATTCCTCAGGCCTTATTACTATTGGTAGGAGACTGGAATACCCATCTGGTAAAGGGGGTCAGTGGTACCCTTGAACCAGATGTTGGGGGGATCCGGGAGGCAACAAATGGGCTTCATCCTGCTTACCACTTGCTGTGTTTAATCCAGCGTTTTGGTTTGAGTATTCTCAATAAGGATGCCCTCCTTGATCCTCTGGGGGGCTTTACATTTGTGGGCACTCAGGGGAAAAGCAAAGTAGATTTGATCCTGGTCCAGGCAGAGGCTTTGGGGAATTACAAGGGGGTTGAGCTGATTATATGACTGGAGAGCGATCATGTGGTCTTGATAGTGCGAATGATAGCTCAGGATTTAGGGGCCCTTTGGAGGACCCCAGGGATTGTCCTTGTGTGCTTAAAAAGCTTCCCCCAGTGGTATTGATGCAAAAGATGCGTGACTTAAGCAACATGGACAGGGCTGTTTTCCTTACTGATAGATTATCTCAATCAAAGGACCTGAATGTTTTACTCCCGGTTTACGGGGAGTTTGGGGGATTCTTACAGGAATCCTTGCCAGCTGTCAATAGGAAGGATAAGAGAAAGCCTACAATTCACAATCAATGGTATAGCCCACAATGTAGGGATATTAAGCGGCAGCTGGTATGATTGAAAAAGCAATGGGTCCTTGATCCTACACAGTTAGCACGAGCTGAATTTACGCAAATGAGGGCCTGTTATGCGAGGCTGATTAAATCCACTCAGGCGGCGTATTATAGTCTCCAGTGGGCTGAGATGGCGGTGGATATTTCCATGGGTAACTTGAGCCGGTTTTGGGCCTCTCTCAATAGGATTCTCAAACCAAGATGGGGTATGGGGGGTTTGGTCCCCATGAATGCCCAGTGGGAGACTTTTTTTGGGACCTATATTCAGAGCATGAAGTGGGGATTGAAGACCTTCTTATGGGAGTCACAGTGGTTCCCCCCCGCCAGGGAGGAGAGACCAGATGATATCACAGAGTTTAAATTAGTTGGGTTGATTATGGGTCTAAAATCCAATAAGGCTTCGGGGCCTGATCAGCTTACTGTGGAAATGTTGCAGGCAGCTCCGGATCGGTGGGCTCATATTCTTTCCAATTTGTTCCAAGTGTTTAGTAAGGGAGGTGGGGTGTGTCACGGGTTTGGGAGTCCGTACCCCCACTTTACCGGGTTTGTGTGACTCAGTTTCCCTTGCGCACAGTCCTCTTGAATCAGTTTCTCTCACTGGCTAATTCAAGTGTGCCACAACGAAACTTCTTGTCATACAAGGGCCCGATCCTTCCTGTTTACAGACTCTTTACTCTCTGGGTTCGCAAGAGCTTGAGGGCTCTTGTAGCTCACTTGTGTTCCAATATTAGACACTTTCCACTTCTTTATGAAATAAGAAGTAACTTTATTGATTACATAAACAAGATAGTTAAACAGAGTGGTAATTAGAAATCAAAGGTAAATATAACGCATTCCTAGTTTATACTGTTGAGTTCCTAAGTTATTCATCTTACCCTAAGCAAAGTCCACAAGTTCTGGTTTCTCAGCCATAAAGGTAACGTCTGGCTGGGCACTTGGCTTTTTGAGAGCGGAATCTCTCAGTTCATGCTGCCCCAGCCTGTTGCTGACAGGCTGCTCATTCGTATGTAGATGCTCAAGATGGCTTTTGCAAGAAGTCGCCTTTCCCCTCTGGGATCTCTCTCCTTATATAGCATTTAACTTTCTTTGTCTCGGATTTCCCGCCTTTGGGGAATAGTGGGTCACGTAGCCAACCCAGGTAAACATGGAAGTTAATTTGCATCTCCACAGAGCTGTCTAGCAAGCCAGATGTTTTGAATACACTTTCTGTTATCTGTTTGCATTTTTTGTAGTCTGGTGCCAGAGCTTTAATTTGAGTTCTACCATTCTCAGAGTTAATATTACAAACATATGGAACCTTTGACATTACATAGTGTACATGTATAGTAACATTACATACATGTGAAACCCTTGGCACCACACATTTACCAACCATGTAGTCCCATGTTACACGTGTGTGACCCCATGTTTCTCCATGACAGGGTGCCCCGATCTTGGCAGCAGAGTATTATCGTCCCCATATTTAAAAAGGGGAATGTTCGGGACCCAGGCTGTTATAGGCCAATTAGTCTTTTATCAATGGTAGGAAAGCTTTTTGGTAAGGTGCTGAGGGGATGGCTGGAGAAATGGGTTGAGGACAGGGCGATTATCCCTAATGAGCAGTTTGGGTTTCGGCCTGGTAGGTCTACGATGGACTGTTGTTATATTCTACAGCACGTTATTTATAAGTTTCATAAAATTAAGAAGGGGAAATTATTCTTGGCTTTTGTCGATCTTACCAAGACCTTCGATATGGTACCGAGGGCCTGTCTATGGGCCAAATTGAAGGCCCTGGGTATAGACCAAAATCTCTTGGCCGCAATATCTGACCTCTATGATAATAATGTCGCAAGGGTGGTGGTGAGGTTTCAGACCCTGAGGGAGCCCATACAAATTAGGAGAGGGGTTCATCAGGGCTGCATCCTTGCTTCCCTGCTCTTTAACCTCTCTGATCTCCCAGGGTTTATCTCGGGTGTGGATACCCATGTCCCGAAAGTGGGGGATGTTCATTTAGCCCTCTTACAGTTTGCGGACGATGTATTTTTTTTTATCCCAAACTGGAGTGGGCATTAGGAGGGCTGTGGATACATTTTATCAGCATTGTAGTCTAAATGGTCTGATCTTGAATATCTCGAAGACCAAGATTATGATAATTGGTAAAAGGGGGTTACCCTGGAGTTGGAAACTTAGCATAGGCTGGGTGGATATAGTTAGCTCCTTTGAATATCTGGGCATGATATTTAGTTCTAGGGGGACCTGGAATTTTCATCTCCAGAATAGGGCAAATGCTGCTATGTGAGTGCTTTGTGCCCTTTTGAAGGCAGTTAAGATCTCCAGAGGGGTGCAGGTCTCTGATTTATTGAAGGTCTATATGGCTAAGATTCCCCCGACCTTACTGTTTGGGATGGAACTTATCCCGCAAGCAGATACTACCCCACTCGAGAAGGTGCAGAATCTTTTTCATAGGCGCCTATTGGGGGTAGCACCTGGGATACCGGGTGCTGTTCTAAGGGCTGAGCTGGCAACGCCTTCAATTTCATCTTTAGTTAAGAAGGCGTATGTGAGATACTGGGCACGGTTGGTGGCTCAGCTGGAGACAGCCTTGCCTCTTCAATGTCTCAGGGAGGAACTCTCCTATCAGGGCCTTAGGGCTTATCCCTGGCTTGGTTATCTTGGGCGGCTGTTTAGGGAATTTGGGTTCTCCTTCCGATATTTTAGTGGCAAACTACCCGCGGCCATTTGATCTGAGATCCTGGGAAGGATACAGGATATGGTGAGTCAGGAGGATATAGCGGGAGTGGGTAATTGGAAGGTGGCACCCTTGTTGGGATCATTTAAGCTCTGCTTTCTTTTTGAGCCTTATTTGGATCTGCTAGGAAGAGGAGATATGATAGAGGTCTATAAAATCATGAGTGGTGTTGAACTAATAAACAAGGAGCAGTTATTTACTCTCTCAACTAGAACTAGGGGACACTCCATGAAACTCATGGGTGGCAAGTTTAAAACAAATAAAAGAAAATATTTTTTTCAGTCAGCATATAATTGGGTTGTGGAATCCACTGCCAGGGAAGGTGGTCAAGACCAGCGGTATAGCTGAGTTTAAAAGAGTCTTGGACAAGATTCTGGAAGCTAGTTCCATTAGCAGCTATTAGCCAGATAGGATTGGGGAACATGACAGGAGCTGGGGGGAAACAACAGGGAATGGATCCCCCATTGTGACCTGTTGGGTGCTTCTCCCAAGCCACCATGATTGGCCACTGTCGGAGACAGGATGCTGGGCTAGGTGGATCATTGGTCTGACCCAGTATGGCACTTCTTATGTTCTTATGATGATAAGGCCTATTACAGCAAGTGGCTACATGCACAAATAATACCAGGGTGAGCATAGTGTAAACATTGAAATGGAATAGACGATTAAAATTTTTTGTGGTTCCCCAATTTTCTGAAGCATTGGTCTGATGGGCCACTGTAAACCTTATCAAGGACAACCATGCAGTGGCAGAAAGGGCCATGGCCTATCACCCACTCGCATTACAGGCTTTCATGGCTGTACGAGGTGTACAGCTTTGACCCGCACTGGTGTCATGTTCATCTGAGTGGGAAGGGGTCGGAGATAGCTGTAATGAGCCTGTAGTGTGCATGGCGATCAGCTCTGGATTCCCCTTCCTGGAGATGATCCCAACTCTGTCGGTAGTTCTTTCCTGTAGCCATGGCCAGTTCTGCAGACATCTTACTTGCAGACTACCAGTGATCTGTGAACAATAGTGTGGCCATAATGGTCAATAGTGTGGCTTTAAAGTCAAACAGAAAACCTACTTCACCTCTAAACACAGCTGTTGTTGAGGGTGCTTTCCCACATTACAGAATGCGCACCATTTGACTCTGCGAGAGGTAAATGACGTGCAGTTTACATCACGTGTGAAAACAAAGACGTGCAGCTTTGGGGACCTTATGTGGAGGATGCAGAGCTGGAAAATCAAGCTCTGCATCCCACACATGATTGCTGCCAAAGTCACACAGTTTGCTTTTCACACGTGGTGTAAGCTGCGAGTTATTTATCTCTTGCAGTTTCTTGTTGAGGCAAACGATGCGCATTCTGTAACGTGGGAAAGTGCCCTCAGTTTCCACACTTGTAGCCTTCACAGGCTACTTCTTTTACACCCAATAGTTTTTCATCCCACCCTTGAAAGAATGTGGGTTGTGCCAGACACAAAAAGCCAGATTCACAAGTGACTATCTGTAAATTGGAGTATTCCCAGACCGTAGAAAAGTTATTTGCGTAGGCTGGTGTCTGTATCTAAAAAGGTGGCCACTTCAGAATTCTGTTCCCAGTTTCAGCAAATGCATGCCCACTTCAGCTTTAAAGTAAAAGAAAGTTTTATTAAAAGAGAAAGAGGTCAGGTTATAAATCAAAAGGAAATAAATGGTTCAGAGGTACAGCATTTGAGGAGTTGGAGACTGACCGTGCTGCATGGCATCACATCATAACTAGAGTCTCCAGGAATTTGAGAGGAAACATGTTGAGCAATTTGAAGCACAGTGTCAAATTTGGAAACAACAATCAGGCAGATGACCCTGAGTTGACTCCCCAAATAGTGGGACATCTACAATATGTGGCACACCCTTTCACAAATTGGCCTATGGAGCCATGCAAAGACCCACTAATATTGCTAGAATTAGAAACATAATCCTCATACGAGGCAACGGGACTGACTGCACAGAATTTGGTAAAAAATAGTGGATGTAGAAGACTCTGTTCCTTGATCTCATCCAGAATATCCCGGAAATGCAACTGGGCTTCTTCCCAAAACTCACCCACAAACAGCTTTAATGTTTGACTGCCTGTCTATACATATTGTAAGCTGCCCCAAGCTGCTTTGACAGGAGGAGTGGGGTAGAAATTATTAAAATAAATAAATAAATAAATATCTTGATTTTAAAATGACATTTAAAGCAGGCTCAGTAGATATTTTGGGTGTTCAAATTTGTACATGTGGCGGCTGAACCATTCAGCTAGGACTATAATTTCAAATCATACTTGTTTTCATGCTGGGTGGCTGCCTAAAGTCTACCCAGTTCAGTTGTAAATGGGTACCAACCTGATCCATTCAGCTGGGGGTGTCAAAGATAATCAGATGTAGTGATAAAAATATAGGAAGGGGACAAACCAAGCTCTGGGGGGAGCTGGTTGCTCTCCCCAGGCATTATCAAATGACACTTCTCTTTGGGTGAAATCAGATGAGACAGTGGCCCAGATTAGCTCCCTCTGGATGGGTGGCCACCTGCATGCACCCACCTGCCCCATGGCCCTGTTTGCTCCAAATCTAGGAGCTGAGTTGCAGCTGGCAACTCTCTCTTTAGTTCTTGTTTGGGGGTTTATTCCCCTTTGGTCGGGCGTGGTGTTTGACATGGGTTTGGGGTCTGTCTACCACACTTCAGGTTGTCTGTGACTCAGTTTCTCCCACTTGCAGCACTCTTTGGATCAGCTCCCTCCAGATCTGATTCAGCCTCCAATGGGGTAACACTTTTGGTCACCTTTAACCCTTACAGATCCCCCCAAGCACAAAAATCACTACATCTGATCCGTCTGAGCTTGAAAACTCAGAATTTCCCCAAACTGTATCAGGCCAATGTTAGGAATTCACTTAAACAGCCAGGTTTTGCAAACTCGCCGGAATGGTAAAAGGCTTGGGGCCAGGTGAGCTTCTTCCGGGAGGGAATTCCAAAGGCGCGGCCCGGCCACCAAGAATGCCTTCTCCATTGTGGCCCCCCACTTAACACGGGGGTCCTCCAAGAAGGCACCTCCGGCAGACCGAAGGAGCCACTCTGGGGAGTGGAGGGCGAGGCAATTCCTGAGGTATGAGGGGCCGAGACCGTGAAGGGCCTTATAAATCAACACCAACACCTTGAACCTGGCTCGGCACGCTATCGGCAGCCAGTGCAGAGCCCGGAGCACAGGTGTTATGTGCTCCCGATGACCTGTCCCTGAAAGGAGGCGGGGTGCCGCATTCTGCACTAGCTGCAGCCTCCAAACCAGGAACAAGGCAGCCCCACATAGAACGCGTTGCAGTAGTCCAGCCTCGAGGTGACGAAGCCATGGACGAGGGAGGCCAGGTCCGGGCCAGAGATGTACGGACGTAACCTCCGCACCAGATACAGCTGGTGGAAGGCAGCCTTCGCCACCCCCTCTACCTGCTGCTCCAGGCAGAGATCCGCGTCCAGCACCACCCCCAGACTCCAGACCGGTTGAGCTACATGAGGGCAGACCCCCCCAATCAGGGGGGCCGACACCTCCCTCGCTCTCCCCACCACCATCACCTCCGTCTTATCGGGGTTGAGCTTCAGTCTGCTCTGCCACATCCATTCCGCCACGGCCCCCAAACACTGGGATAGCAACGAGATGGCAGGGTCTGGGTCAGCTGAAAAAGAGAGGTACAGCTGAGTATCATCACCATATTTACGGTCGCGCATTCTTTAACGGCACAAATTAAGTACCTCAGTATTTAATTTGCACCGTTAAAGTATGCATGACCAGAAATATGGTGTGCCTAGGAGTGTCTAAAAGCTGCCCATGGCACTTTTGCAAGGTGTATGATTTCACAGCGCGTGAAGGCGGCACTCATCTAAAAGGCTCCATGTACCCAGTTTGCCTTCGTCTTTCAGCCCCAATCCTCTTCCTCTGCAGGCTGGGGGCAGCACTGAAGTTGGGGACAGGAGGGTGTGAGCTGGCCCCTCATCCCCTCCATTTCCTCTTTAAGAAAGAGAGAAGTTAGGAGTCCTGGCTCCCACCCCTTTTTCCCATCTAATCTACTTGGTCTCACCCCTTTAACAGAGAACTTGGGACTCCTGGCTTCCAGCCTCTCCATCCCACCCCACTCTAATCAAGTAGGCTGCACCCCCTTCACAAGCAACTCAATAGTCCTGGTTCCTACTAGCTTGTTCTCCTCTCCCCTGCTCAGCTCTCAACCTTGTAACAGACAACCCAAAAGTCCTGGGTACAAGTCGCCCCTCTAACCCTCTAGCCCCACTCTCCTCACAGAGAACTCAAAAGCTCTGGGAGAAATAGTGTTTATCTGTGTGTGTCATATGGAACAAAAGTGTGTGTGTGGAATGACAAAAACAAAACAAAACAAAACAGAAGAGGAAGTAGGATAACAGGGAGGGAGGCTATTGGGACTAAGAGAATACAAATGTCCAATTCTCCCACAACTTTTAAGTCCCAGAAAATGAGCTTCCAGCTCTTAGAACCCCAGCTTTTAAATGGGCTAACTGAACGATTTAATGTGCAGGACAAATGTTTTTGGATGAGTAGATGCTGCCTCACCGAAACTTCAGAAAGGAGGGGAAAACACACCTTCAGGGCAGATGTAGGATCATTGTCGATAGTGGGGGGCTCCAAAATGTGCAATCACACAGGGCTCCATGTGTTACGGGACCCCATAGAGGCCTCCAATGCTTGGAGACTGAATAAATTTGATATGGCAACATGACTAGAAGCACTCATGTACGATACAGGCCCCCCAAAGTCTCAAATGCAAGGGGATGTTTTATTTAATTGAAAATAAAAAATTAATTACAGTAGCATTTTCTTTTTTTCTAACGAGTGAGTCAGTGTGCATCCATCAAACACCCCTGTAAGGAGGAGGCTTACATCTCCATATTGCATGGAACCCCAACTTCCCTGGATCCAGCATTGCCTCCATCAGCATTCTTCCTCCCTTTCTTCCCTGATCTGGTGTGGAGCCAAGTGCTGAGGAGGATTTATGTCTGTTGGGGGGTGGAGGTGGAGGCTTGGTTTAGTCCCTAGCCATGTGCCATTTCCTAGCAATATCTTGCAGCCTTATCCCCTCCATCTTCCTGGGCTTCCCTGCCCTGCAACAATGGATGCTCGAGGAGATGGCTCAGAGCAAGGGTGACCAACAGGTAGATCATGGTCTATCACAAAAGCTAGACTCCAGTAGATCGTGGGGGGTGGGGTGGGGAAACACCCCTTCCATCAGAAGTCACTTCTTGGAAGGATGGCAGGACTGGTGCCTCAGGGAGTGTGTCTTGGGGGCAGACAGGCTAGGAGAGCTTCTCTGGACAGTGCATTCTGTAAAGGGGACTACTTCTTTCCACTCCTGAAACTGGATGCTGAGATGTCCTACAGCTAGGAGCCAGCGGAAGGAGTCTCAGCTTATTTATTTATTTCTCAATTTAACACCCCGCTCCTCCTGCCATCAGGCAGCCCGGGGCAGCTTACAATATAAAAAACAAATAAAATTCGATATAGAACATTTTTAAAACTACAAAAAGGAGGGTGTCATTTAACACCACCATCACCACCCCACCCTTTCACCCCTCTCCCCTACCAAATGTCTGGCGGAACAGCCAGGTCTTACAACTTTTCTGAAAAGAGGGGAGGTCCAGGGCCAACCGCACCCCCACCGGAAGGGAGTTCCACAGCCATGGTGCGGCCACCGAGAATGCCCTCGCCTGCTTGGCCCCCCCCGGAAAACTCAGGGGTCCTCGAGCAGGGCTGTCACAGGTTTGGGAGTCCGCACCCCCACTTTACCGGGTTTGAGTGACTCAGTTTCCCTTGCGCACAGTTCTCTTGAATCAGTTTCTCTCACTGGCTAATTCAAGTGTGCCACAATGAAACTTCTTGTCACACAAGGGTCCGATCCTTCCTGTTTCCAGACTCTTTACTCTCTGGGTTCGCAAGAGCTTGAGGGCTCTTGTAGCTCACTTGTGTTCCAATATTAGACACTA
>QEPC01008045.1:2050109-2066792 GCA_003113815.1 Sphenodon punctatus | reverse complement strand
TTGTACCCATTCTGCTTATGGTAAAACCCTTGTTTGGCTTTCCCCCCATTATTTGGCTTCTTTTCCCCATAAGCTGAAATAGCATTTAAAACATACTCATCTGCCCTCCTCCCAGCCTGTTTGACATTTGTTATCCCTTGATTAAGCAAGTATGCTTTGAAATTAGGGGTACAATTATTTAGGAATTGCTCAAGGATTACAAGGTCCATTACTTGTTCCTTTGTAGCATTTCCTTGCTCATCCAACCACTTCCCCCCATACTGATGCAACATTTTGCCTATATCTGAGTAAGATAGATCACCTCCCTTCTTAAAGTTGCATAGTTTCAGGCGAAAAGTTTCTGGAGTGATTCTGTACTCCTCGAGAACAGCTTTTGAATTCCTCAAAAGTCACTGCTTTGTTTTCTGCAAGCTTTAAGCTGTACACATCTCTTGCTTTCTAGGGGACCTTAGGTATGACCAAACGATCCACAAGTCCTGTGGAATCTTTTCTTGTTGAAGTATTTGCTGGGCAGTTGTGAAAAATTTATCTATGCATTCGCTTTCTTTGTATACGGGCAGGAGTGCTGAACAGTCTCTGATTAGTTGCCTCCTGTCTCTTTCTGGGATGCTTCCCGAGGGTAGTGAGGGCTGCATTCCCAGGGATGCCTGTGTCTTCAGGAGGTCAATCTGGTGTTTTCTGTCCCTCTCTTTTTCTTCTCTCTCCCTCTCTTTTTCTTCCTGTTTCATTTTTTCCATCCTGAGTTCATGGTCCATCTTCATTCTGGCCATCTGGAGTTCAGAGTTTGTCTTGTCCCCCTGGCTGCTGATCAGTTGGGAGTGGGTTTTGGGGTACATTCGGCAGTGTATTTCCATCTGCGTTTGCATCTGCTGGTTGCAGGTTGTGTGGAGGGAAACCTGGTGGTGGTGGTGGTGTTTGCTGCCACCATCCCATCCCCATCCGTTGCATTCGTGCTCATTTCAAAGTCTCGGATCAGCTGTTTCAGCTGCTGCTTATTTTTTCCTTCTGTTTGAAGACCTCTTTTCTGAGTTTGCCTGCTCAGCTCTGACTTTCTCAGGTGATTAAAGTGTTTTGGTAGCCCTATTTTGGCACTTTCCCTGGCCCGAAATTAAAACTAAAACAACAAACGTAACACACTCTAAGGGTCTGTTTATTCCCTTCTCAGAGCTGATTTCCCAACTCCTGGGGTTTTCAGTCTCTGGAGGTTTTTTGGGAATTTACTCCACTCAGAAGAGTCCAGGGTGCCTGGAAATACTCCTCAACAGTCTACACATTGGTCCACAAGCTGAGCCTTACTCCTTACACGTTGGGTCACCACTGTCACGAGTTTGGGGGTTCGCACCCCCACTTTACCGGATTTGAGTTACTCAGTTTCCCTTGCGCACAGTTCTCTTGAATCAGTTTCTCTCACTGGCTAATTCAAATGTGCCACAATGAAACTTCTTGTCACACAAGGGCCCGATCCTTCCCGTTTCCAGACTCTTTACTCTCTGGGTTTGCAAGAGCTTAAGGGCTCTTGTAGCTCACTTGTGTTCCAATATTAGACTCTTTCCACTTCTTTATGAAATAAGAAGTAACTTTATTGATTACATAAACAAGATAGTTAAACAGAGTGGTAATTAGAAATCAAAGGTAAATATAACGCATTCCTAACTTATACTGTTGAGTTCCTAAGTTATTCATCTTACCCTAAGCAAAGTCCATAAGTTCTGGTTTCTCAGCCATAAGGAGACTGGCTGGGCTCTGGCTTCTTATTTGGCAAAGAGCTAAATCATCTCTCTCAGTTCCTGCTGTCCCAGCCTGCTGCTGTTCAGGCTGGTCCCATTCGTATGCAGATGCTCAAGATGGCTTTTGCAAGAAGTTTCTTAATAAGCAGCTTCTCCCCTCTGGGATCTCTGTCCTTATATATCCTGGAGGAAACTCTTAGCCCGTTCTCCAGGCTTCTAGAATTCCCTTTGTTCTCTTATCAGGCTTCTATGTGTCTTTTTGCACGTAGCCCATGGCTACCTTCATTAGCATTGTTGATGTCCCTGGCCATCCGTCTGGCCCCAATACACGTTGGTATCTCTTTGTATCCTGTGTAGCCTGGTGACGTGTCAAAGCCCTAATTTGAGTTGTACAGTTCTCAGAGTTAACATTACAAACCTGTGGAACCTTTGACATTACATAGTGTACATATATAGTAACATTACATACATGTGAAACCCTTGGCACCACACATTTACCAAACATGTAATCCCGTGTTACACGTGTGTGACCCCATGTTTCTCTGTGACAAGGGCACCCCCAGACAACTGCAGGGTTCGATCCAGAACTCAGGGGGTGAGGCGGTCCTGCAGGGCCTAAACCGTTTAGGGCTTTATAGGTCAAAACCAACACCTTGAAGCAGGCCCAGAACGCTATTGGCAGCCAGTGCAGGGCACGGAGCACTGGTGTTTTGTGATCCCGGCGGCCCAATCCCACCATTCTGCACTAGCTGCAGCCTCCGAGCCTTATGTCTCATGGGTAGCCCCATGTAGAGCGCGCTACCATAGTCTAGTCTAGAGGTAATGAAAGCATGGATGAGGGTGGCCAGGTCAGAGTCCCGAAACATACGGCTGAAGCCGCCGCACCAGATGTAATTGGCGAAAGGCACGCCTCACCACAGCCTCCACCTGGACATCCAGGCGGAGCTGCACATCGAGGAGCACCCCTTAGACTCCACACCTGGGGAACCAACGTGGGACAGACCCCGTCCACAACAGGGGCTGTTACTCCCGTCACCTTACCCACCTCCATCTTATCAGGATTCAACCTCAGTCGGTTGGCCTTCATCCAGTCCCCCACAGCCATCAGACACTGGGTAAGTACAGAGACTGCAGGGCCTGGGTCTGTTGTAAAAGAGAGGTACAGCTGGGTGTCATCTGCATATTGATGGCACCGTACGCCGAACCTCCTAATCACCTCACCGAGTGGCTGCATATGCATGTTGAACAGGAGAGGGGACAAGACAGAACCCTGTGGGACATCACACGAGAGGTCTCGGTACAATGAAAAACGTTCTCTGAGTACCACTTGCTGAGTTCTTCCTGCTAGGACTGAGCGGAACCATTCAAGAACAGTCCTGCCCACTCCTGCAGGCGTGTCACCAGCATCTCATGATCAACGGTATCAAACGCAGCCGAAAGATCTACCACCACCAACAGGGTCCACTGACCCTGGTCTAACTCTCAGCGCAGGTCATCCACCAAGGCCACAAACACACAGTATTGGTGCCATATCCCAGATGCTTATTTGAAGTCGGGGCTTGGGGAGGCACGCTGGCTCCCGTGACCCACGTACCGGCCACCCATCACCTGAAAAATCCAGTATGCTGTGTGGGCCAGGGCGGCCACCTATGTGGTCCTGACAGGCAGCGATGCCGGGCACCACCTGTGTGAAGCCCTGTCTGTGCACATCCCACGCGTGGGTGCCCTGCTGCCACCCCACACACTGACCCGCTCTTCTTTCAAAACACCCCGGGATCCTGGTAGATGCCCTAAGACTGACACCTGGAGCAAGTGGGTTGCATGCACTGGCAGGCCAGTCCTGGCTCAGGGTATCCCCGAACCCTCTCCGCCCATCCCTCCTCGCCTCGCCCTGGCTGAGGCGTGCCCTGCCCCCGCGCTGTGTGACTCTCTCGCTTGCTAAGCGAGGGTTCCAGCCCCTGCGCTCTGTGGAGGCGCTTCCCCTCCCTCTGCCGCCCGCCTGCCCGCCCGGCTGCGCTGGGGGTAGGGCGGGCCCGGGATGCAGGCTGGCTGCGGCTCTCCATCCCGCTTCTCCCCGCACTGCACTCTGGGCCAACATGGCAGCTTCCTGTCCCACTCTCAGCGCTCCACTCCGCTGACAGGAGCTGCCCCTCGCTCTGGGGCTTCCTAGCGGGCTCTCGGGCTCCGGCTCCTCTACCCGGCGCTTGGGATGGAGAAGAGCTCCAGCTGCGAGAGCCTCGGCTCCAGGCGCGCTGCAGCCCGGCACCCCAGCGTGGACTCCCTCTCCAGGTACCAACCCGGGGGTCTGGGACTAGCCTGAACGAGAAAGCAGCCCATGGGAGGGAACGGGGTGAGGGGGTCACGGCTAAACCCTAGAGGGGAAAAAGGAGGGTGGGGGTGGATACCCAGCTTTCTTCCTCGTGAGTCTCCCTCTGGGGCAATCGGTCCCCAAGGTGGCCTGGGAGAGAGAAGGAGGCGTCCTGACTCTAGTGGGGGTGAAATCCTCTCCTGATGAAATCAAGGTGGAGTTTTTTTGTTTTGTTTTTACCATTGATTTTAATGAAGGACCTGATTTCACCTTTATTCTCTGCTCCTCGGGTTCTCAGATCCCTGCACCACGAGATGCATCGTTTGGGTTATCTGTCATCTTGTGAGGGAGGGAGGGATGGGAGCAGACTTTCTGGTTTCCCTGGGAAACGCGTTCTGATCCTCCACTCCAAGGTGATCTGTCTTCCAAAATTGTATGAATCTTAAAAATAAAAAATGAATATGTATTGAAATGGTAGATGATGTAAATCAGTTTATATATTTTTTTAAATAAATAAATAAAATAAATTAAAATAAAATAAATGATCCAGCCTGCTGTGATTTAAAATGGTGGAACTGGTACCTAGCAGAAAGAGAAATTGGGTTCTTGCCTTGTAATGCTTAATCAATGTATCAGGGGTATGAATGTGTTCACAACCTTGGACTTGGACTGTTAATTTTTCTGCAATACTAAAGTATATGATATACACTGACAATATATATTGTTTTGTTTTAAAATACAATTTTAATAGTACCTACTAATGTGTATCTTATGCTTTTAATGTGTGTTTATAATTCACTCATCTTATATAGTGGAATTAAAATAAGTTCTAAACAGATTTTGTATTTCATACCATTATTTATGCAATAAGATGTCAATCGTGCAAATACATAACAATGTGGGTGACTATGTATGTAAGTGTTCTTGCTGAGCTATAGTATTCATTTTGCATAAGCTTTCTTATGTGCTTACATCTTTGAATGAGATCTGGAAATCATTACAGAGCGTTCTCTCGCTACATCAACTCAATGTGCAGTAGGAGACAAAAAGACAAACAGAGTATTAAGAAAGTGATAGAAAATATAATGCTGTTTTGTAAACCTGTGATGTGCCCATACCTGGTACTGTGTGTAGTTCTGATGACCTCACCTCAAAAAGGACATTTTTCATGGAAGTGGGAAAAGGAACAGAGAAAGGGATGGAAGGGCAAGGGTGTAGAACAGTTTCGTCACGAGGAGCAACTAAAAATATCTAAGGAAGGAGTGGGGAAACTTTTCCCTCCTGGGGGCGACTTTGAACATTAGTACGAGCTTGGAAGGTCACATAGAAGTTGGAAGCAGGGATAGTAGGATATTACAAACAGGATATCCTCGGAGTCCTAAAGGGTGCACTCGGAAAGAGGGGGGGTCCCAATTATAGATCTGTGCCATGATATAGATTGGGGGTGGGGGAGTAGTCCTCCATTTGGAAAGGAGACAATTGAGGAAGATACTATAGAGGTCTATATGATTGTGAAGAGTGAACAGGGAGTTTTTTACTTTTTATCATAATGCAGGAACTAGGGAACATTCTATGATATTAATTAAAATCATGTTTACAACAAACTATAAGAAGGAGATTTTCTTTGGGTGAACTCCTCCTCATTTCTATAGCACTACTAGGCATATTCAGTGCTATACAGTCAGATTTTTGGAGACAGGTCTCTACCCAGTGGGCTTACAATCTAAAGTAGACAAGGGTGAGGGGAATATGGAGAGAGACAGACACACACATTCCCATTTTACAGATGGGGAAGTGAGGCTGAGAGGTTGAGACTTGCCCAAGGCCACCCAGTGAGTTCTTGGCTAGGGCGGGATTAACCCGTGGAACTCGTTGATAAGAGATGTTGCAAATGTCAGTGGTATAACTAGGCTTAAGAGGATAAGTCTACCAATGGCTATTAGCCAAGATAGTCCGAGAAAGCTACCTCTTGCTCAGGGTGTCCCTAACCTAAACCTCTGACTAGAATGCAGAGAGCGAATGACAAACGTAACAATTTCAGTGTACGACCTTGATGCAATACCGGTGTGTTTTCTCTTTTTAACAAAATAATCTTTTAATAAGTCTGGGGTAAGAGAACTTAAAGCAATTAAATATAAATTTTTGGCCTCGGCCGTAAATAAACGATTGATTGATTAAAGGTACCTGATGAAGAAAATTTATTATAATGGAACAGAGAGAGAGATCTCTTGTGCAAAACAGCATTTTGACAAACTAACGATTTAGTATAGATCTTGTGTGAGTTGGATGAGAGAGTACCTATGAATTAATAGGGAAAAATATAGTCTAAGTATAGCATTTGCATACTATGGGGAAGCATACAAGTGGCATCTCTCACTGCTACCTTTTTCTAGAGTAGCATTCAGCCATATTGCTTAAGGTTTTTTGCTTTTTTATTTTTTTAGTTCTCTCTTCTCAGGTGTTGATATTACTGTTCCTCTGATCAGATTTCCTTCTCACATGGAGTATGTCCAGCATCAGTTGGTTACATCAGCTGAGAAGCATATGTGTGAAGTATTGTAAGCAGTTATATTCTGAACAAATAGCTTTAAAAGAAGAGTACTAAGAACCTAAGATCTGTCAATATGATCCATTCCAATAGCCTATCTGGCCTAGTATCCTGTTTGCAATGTTTAAGAGAAAGCATACAAAAAAGAGTGATATGTATGGAGTCATCTGGTCCCTGTTGTTAATGCTCAGCTTCCAGAGGTCAGAGGTTGCATCCCCTGATCAGTTTGGCTAATAGCAATTTAATTGCTAATAGCCTATCCTCCATGAACTTATCTAATCTTTTTTGAACCCAGTTATGTTGTTCGACTTTGAAAAATCCTATGGCAATGAATTCCACTGGTTAACACATGGAGCCTGTTAATTTCATCAGGGTCAGATGGCATTCACCAGGGCCAGATGCATTCACCCCAGAGTTCTGAAGGAACTCAAATATGAAATCACAGACCTACTGTTAGTAATTTGTAACCTGTCACTAAAATCTGCCACTGTACCCGAGGACCGGAGGGTGGCAAATGTAACCCCGATATTTAAAAATGAGTCCAGAGGTGATCCTGGAAACTGTAGACCAGTAAGCTTGATGTCTGTGCCAGGCAAAATGGTGGAAACCATAATTAAGGACCGAATTATAGGACATGTTGACAAACGTGGCTTAATGGGGAAGACGGATTTAGTAAAGGTAAGTCATGCCTCACTAACCTGTTGGAATTCTTTGAGTGTGTAAATAAGCATGTGGACAAGGGAGACCCAGTAGATATAGTGTACCTGGATTTCCAGAAAGCATTTGATAAAGTGCCTCATGAGAGACTCTTGAGAAAATTAAAAAATCGTGGGATAGGTGGTTGAAAGATAGAAAGCGAAGGGTAGGACGAAATGGTCAGTTTTCACAATGGAGAGATGTAAAAAGTGGTGTGCTTCAGGGATCTGTATTGGGACCGGTGCTGTTTAATGTATTCATTAATGATTGGGAAAAGGGTGTTAAGAGTGAGGTGATCAAATTTGCAGACAGCAAGTTATTCAAGGTAGTTAAAACACGAGCAGACTGTGAGGAACTGCAACAGGATCTTACAACACTGGGTGCCTGGGCATCTAAATGGAAAATGAGATTTAATGTGGACAAGTGCAAAGTGATGCACGTAGGGAAAAATAATCCAAACTATGCGTACACAATGTTGGGTACTAAGCTAGGAGTTACCACGAAGGAAAAGGATCTGGGGGTGGTTGTGGACAATACAATGAAATCCACAGCGCAGTGCGCAGCAGCAGTCAAAAAAGCAAACAGAATGTTAGGAATTATTTGGAAGGGGATAGAGAATAAAACTGAGGATGTCATAATGCCTCTATACAAATCAATGGTGCGACCGCACCTCGAATATTGTGTGCAGTTCTGGTCGCCCCATCTCAAAAAAGACATAGCTGAACTAGAAAAGGTACAGAGAAGGGCAACAAAAATGATCAAGGGCATGGAAGGGCTCCCGTATGAGGAGAGGCTTGGTAGGTTGGGGCTCTTCAGCTTGGAGAAGAGACGACTGAGAGGAGATATGATAGAGGTCTATAAAATCATGAGTGGTGTGGAACTAATAAACAAGGAGCAGTTATTTACCCTCTCAGCTAGTACTAGAACTAGGGGACACTCCATGAAACTCATGGGTGGCAAGTTTAAAACAAATAAAAGAAAATATTTTTTCACTCAGCGTATAATTGGGTTGTGGAATCTACTGCCAGAGGCTGTGGTAAGGGCCAGTACTATAGCTGAGTTTAAAAGAGGTTTGGACAAGTTTCTGGAAGATAGGTCCATTAGCAGCTATTAGCCAGACAGGATCAGGGAACATGACGGGAGCTGGGGGGAAACAACAGGGAATGGATCCCCCATTGTGACCTGTTGGGTGCTTCTCTCAAGCCACCGTGATTGGCCACTGTCGGAGACAGGATGCTGGGCTAGATGGACCATTTGTCTGACCCAGTATGGCACCACTTATGTTCTTATCAAATTCTAATATTTTTTAGAAAAGGGTAAAAAACACACAAAACCAACCCAACTTCATAATTATTTGCCACCACTCGTGATTTTGTAAACTTCTATCATATCTTCCCTCAGTCATCTCTTTCTTAAGTTGAAGAGCCCTAACCTATTGAGCCTCTCCTCGCCTAGATGCCATTCCATACCTTTGATCTTCTTTGTTGCTCTTCTTGGTACCCTTGCCAGTTCTACTAGATGGGACAAACAGAATTGCACAGTATTCAAGGCATCATTGCTCCATGGATTTATATAGTGGCACTACAACATATTCTGTGGGGTTTCTATCCTTTGCTTGCTAATTCCTAACAATCTGTTTGCCTTTTTGACCACTGCTGCACATTGAGTTGATGCTTTCAATGAACTATCCACAGTGACTCCAATATCTTTTTCCTGAGTCGTAACCCTTTTAGGACCCAACATGGTATATGAATATGTGGGATTGTTTTTTTCTTTTTTTTGTTACTTTGCACTTGTGATACAACACAAGATACAACAATAAATCCACGTTGAATTTCATTTTCTGTTTTATTGCCCAGTCTCCCAGACATGTGAGATCCTTCTGTAAATTTTCAGTCTGCTTTGTACTTAACTATCTCAAATAATTTTGGGTCAGCTGTAAACTCTGCTAACTCACTGTTAACCCCCTTTTCTTTGTGGGCATCCTGCTGTTCTTCTCTCTCAAATAGAATAATATTCTTGTTCTAGAGTATGAAGAATAAAGAGATCTAAAATGGTGGTCATGTAGGCAAAGGTTCCCAAAGTAGACCCTGATGTTTTGGTTGGGGAGACAAAAACAAATAAATTGCATATACGCAAGACACTTAGTATGTGAAAAACTCTCCACTCTGCTTTATTTTTTAATGTGGGAAATGGTTAGGGCACAAGAAACTGAGTGTAATGTGCATTAGCTCCCCAAAAGTTAAGCCAGAAAGCAGGGTTTAACAGCGGGTCTAAATCCATTGTGTGAATCCCTCATGATGTCTGAAGGGATTAATCCACTTATCAATCAGTCTTAATTGCTGCAGGAGGGAACAGAGGTGATTCCCCTCAGGGAATGAATTATTATTATTATTATTATTATTATTATTTTATTATAAGCGTTTATATAGAACCAGCGATATACCTGGCACTTTACAGAGAATAAGATAGACACGGTCCCTGCCTGAGAGCTTACAATCGAAAGACAGGGGGAGGGGAGACAGGGAAGTGGGAGAGACAAGGGATGCAACAATCATGAGGTTGCGAGAACTCAGGTACACGTTCTTGGCTTGGTTACAGTAATCTCCCACTGTCTGCCAGGCTGCTTCTTGGTCATGGGCTGCTCACCCATCAACACCTGCTTCAGGGGAGCCTGCACCTCTGTGTGGCTCCTGTGATGTGCTTTTAGCTGTCCAACATGTTCTGCACGTCTGCCCCTGTTTTGCTGCTGTACACTGTGTATGTTTATAGAACCAATTGTACCCTGCTGATCTTGGGTAAAAACAGATGTGACTGTAGCCTTCCTTGACCTGCTTTACCCCAGGACCCACCAGCATGTGTGTTTACATGTCACTACATATTGGCCCGGGACTGCCCCAAAGGGGGTTAGGCAGCTAGCCCAGACTGTGTCCTTGGAAAATCTCTGAGGATGTAGGATGGGTTAAGGGCTGCCCAGACGGGCGAACATGGGCTAGCATGTGTTCGCCCTCACCTCGGAGCAGGGAGTGAATGCCAAAGTCCTCCACCTTGCCGTCACTTTGACCATGTTCAGACCCTCCTCTCTGCCCTATACTGGCTCCCTTTACGTGAATGCATTCAGCACAAGTTCCTGGTCTTCAAGGCACTTCATGGTCTTTCCCCCTATGTCTCTCCTCTCTTGTATCCTGCCACACTCCTGCCCGAGAGCTTCGATCCTCCTCCACCCCCACCCTCGCTTGCTTGCGACCTGCTTGCTTCTCTAAATGTCTTTGCCCCTTCTCTCTTGCCCCACATGCCTGGAACTCACTCCCTGGATACGTACGTTCGCTCCCTCCCTCCTAACTTTTAAATCCCTCCTGAAAACCTACCTCTTCCATCAGGCCTTCCCTAGCTCATCATGAGTGATACTGCATCCTCTTTCCCCCTCACTCAGAATCTAGTTGCTTGTAACTAAGTGAAGAACATGCACCTACAACTTCTCAACCTCATCAATGTATCCTTGTCTTTCCTGATGTTCACCTCTCCCTTGTCTCTTAGATTGTAAGCCCCTGGAGGTAGGGACTTGTCTATAACTATTGATTGTACAGCTCCAGGTGCACTGCTGTCACTATATAAATAAATAATAATAATGGCTGTCTTTCATGGTGGGGAGGCAGGGTGCTGGGAGCAAGGTGGGGGCAGATCAGGTTATTGAGCTCCCCGCTCTACCTGGGCATGCGGGTGGCAGGACACCGCTCTGGCCACGGGCATGTTAGTTTGGTTCTCCTTCGTGACCTGGGGAGGGGTTGCCTCTGTTTCCCACCCCTGGCTCGACTGGAGATCCACCACGCCACCTGCATGTCGGTTTTTACTCCCTGTCAGCCTTGGCCAGTTTCTGTGCGACAAGGCTGATTTTACTTTGCTTCTTAATTTTTTGACTTGTTTTATGTGTTGAGACTTGTTGTGGGCTTTACCTCACTGTGTGTTTGGCACAACATGGCCTGATGGCTGTTGTACCATTAACCTGCAATCACCCACCCGCCCACACTCTCCCGCTGCCCACCTGGTCAAGACAGTGCACTGTTGACAAGAAAAACAAACCATAATAACGGGATACCTATTAGCAGCTAAGGCAGTATGTGGTAACTATTGAAGCCGGGGAGAGGACCTGGGAACAATTAAAACGCACAAATGCAAACTCCTGCAGCAAAGAGTACAGAGGGAAGGAAAGTCTCATGTGAATTCAGCCATACCCTCTTCCCCTCTAGAAAACAGCATCTGTTCCTAGCCCTTGTGTTTTGGGAGAGAGACCTGGAAGCATGCAGGTAAGCATGAATGGATATACTCAAGAACGATGAGATATGGCAGCTCTGAGAAGTGTGAATGATCCTATTCTTCTCAACGAAGACCATGTGAATACCTGCTCTGATTTATGTTTAAATCTGGAAGGTTCATCCCTGAGGACTAGAATGATATTTGAAGGGGAGAGATTTGTAATCCTTTGATTGAGAAGAAGGATCAGCAATGTCACCTTGCTACGAGATGGGCAGGTTTCATTGGTTAAGTAGTTCTATCGTGATTTGCTGAAGTTAATTTGAAAGTGAAGACATTTTAAAATTTGCCACTCTAGGTATTTGACAAAATGCAAGTATCCATAACTTATTTTTTTCACCAGGCTCCAAGAATTTATTTTATTTAATCAATATTTGATACCCCACCCCACGGGGCGGCTTACAAGGTTAAAAGTAACAACACAAGATACAACAATAAAATCCATCATTAAAGTTTAAAAACATATAGCAGTTACAAGGATAAAATCCCCCCCCCCCCCGTACCGCGCTTCCTCACCAAACACCTGATGAAACAGCCAGGTCTTACACTTCTTCGGAAAGGAGGGAAAATCCGGGGACAAGCGGATATTCGCCGGGAGGGAATTCCACAGACTCAGGGCGGCCACTGAGAACGCCTCCCCAGCCCCCCCCCCCCCCAATCGCTGCCATCCAATGAACCCGGGGGACTTCTAGGAGAGGGCTCCCAGCTGACCCCCGTGGCCGATCCAGTACTTGGGGGGTGAGGCAGTCCTGCAGGTAGGTGGGGCCCAGACTGTAAAGGGCTTTATAGGTAAGAACCAACACCAAGAATGACCGACTACTGTTCATGACAAACTTCACACCTAGAGCTCCTTATTACTCCAGATAGAGACAAAGTAGCTCAGTTCGTATCTTTTACTGGACCAACATCTGTTGGTGAGAATGTGCAAGCTTTTGGGGTCCTTCCTCAGGCACGTAGCTTAGCTTGAGGAAGGGCCCTGCGTGGCCCGAAAGCTTGCATAGTCTCACCAGCAGAAGTTGGTCTAATAAAAGATCATCTGAGCTATTTTGTCTCCATCTCTTCTACTTGGAAGCAATGTGGCAACCACGCTTTCTCTTGTTACTGTAGATACTCTTCTGTCTGTGATAGTTTGGAACCTTCTGTCTGTACAGTTGATCTCCCTTCTATTTCTTCCTTGAGTGCAGGCCATGCTGCTGCTGTTGTCATCCTGATGATGCTTGTAGTGTATCGGTTTGATCCTGTGATGTCTGTATGTTTCTCTCTTTACCTTCTAAGGTTGTTGGACTCATGAAAGCATGAGACTGTGGGCTGATTGTTGTTGGTTGCTATGTGCTGCATTTCGGTTTGTCCCTGGGTGTTGGCTTTCTGCTCTTGGAACCCTGCAAAGAGCCAGACAGTTGGCCTTTTGTTTATCAAGTGCCTTACACACACTGCAGGCTTTTTATGATTTTTTTTGTTTTTTAAGGGGGTGTGTGGAAATTAAATAAAAGAATGACTAATAGAGCATGAGCAGCGCTTGTGACACTGTAGCCCATTGTGTAACTATTGAGAGCGAGATTTGCATTCCTAGAGAAGCTTGTTCATGGTCAGAATATAGGGCACTTTTTCTTTATCGCCCATGGGAAAACATGTACTATATATTCAGCTCAGGATGCTACTTAAAAGGATCATCTCTTTATAAAATGGCATTTTCTTTCCTTGGAATGTTGAAGTCAGACTGAAAGCCTGGCTGGCTTGGCAACCGAAGTCAATCTCTTCATTCAGGCAAGTAATGCGGGGGCGATTTAAAATCGTCACACACACAATAATTTGTTTTCTGAAATGGGGTCCTTTAAAACGATGTTAAGCACTAGCTTTGCCAAACCTTTTTGAACTGAAAGGGGTACAGTGATGTATTGGGTAACTACAGTCATTGTCTACCTGCCTTGGATGACGTAGGAAGCCTTGCAAATGACGCTCTTACATCCAGGTATATTTTCAGACAGCTGTTTTCTGAGACTGGTCAAGGAGATAAAAAGCAGGTCTCTAAAAAGGTTTAGGAAAACCATGAGTTCTGTGCGGCTGTCCTGTTCAATTTTACATACCATGGGTGGGCAAAGTTCCCAAGCCCAAGAGCCCCATGCCAAAGTTTTCATATTGTCAAGAGCCATAACATGTACTACTTCCATTGTGGCTTCCCCCAATCCAGGGAATTGAAGGGGGGGGGGGGGCTTCCTCCCGATTCCTCCCTCCCCCCCCCACCCCCAATACACTAAAGTTTTAGGAGTCTGGTGGATTTGGGTAGCAGCATTTGTGGCACAGGGCACATTCCCTCTGCTCCCATGGCCCCTGGGAGGCTGTGGTGGCAGGAATGGTGGCTCAGCTTCTGTTGCTCCTGAGGGAACCACATAGACTTGCTCCAGGCAGCCACTTCTGTCAAGACCCACAGTACAGATGCCCAATGTGGCTCCGTAGCTGCCGTTTGCCCACCGCTCCTATATACCTATTCATTCTGTTTGCCACACGGGAATACAATATACTGTCTTTGTACACGTGTATATGTATCATATATTATGTCTCCAATATCAGCAGTTACCAAATATTTGCCTGCATGACCTCTTTTTGAGATTTAAATATAATCCTGTGACCCCAGACAGCAAAGTATCACTTGAGGTTGTGAACCATAGTTCTGCTCTGTGAGCTAGGGTAGTTGAAGTTGCTATAATTGTTTCTATCTTGCTTATCACAGTATTTCTAACCTCTTCAGTTGAACTTCAAAGAAACAATGACCAATATTTTCTTTATCCATCTTAGTCTGAGAGAGTGTGGTTGCTGTGTTGGTTTCAAATGCAAGTAATGGAGAAAAAGTAGGTAGTTCCAAAGCTATTTTTTATTGGACTGACTCTCTTGGTGAGAGTATGCAAGTTTTTGCGTCACACAGACCCCTTCCTCAGGTTCTGACTTTTTACATGCCCAAGGAAGGCCTGTGTGGCCCAGAAGCTTGCATGCTCTCACCATCAGATGTTGAACCAAAGAAAGGTATCGTCTGAACTACTTTTGTCTATCTTGTCTACAGTAGTTAGAATGGAAGCTCTCCGGACAGAGCCGTTTTGTTACCGTGTGTGTGTGCGTGCGCGTGTACAGTTCCTAGCACAAGTGGATCTCAATCTCAGTTGGGGCCTCTGGTTGCTATCATACAAATACTCTCCCAACTTTCAAGTCCCTCCTGAAAACTTACCTCTTTTGTCAGGCTTTCCCTGGCTCATCATGAGTGATAAGAATCTCCTCCCTGTAACTAAGTTAAGCACGTGCACCGGCAACCTCGTAAATGTATCCTTGTCTCTCCTGATGGTCCCCTCCCCCCCCGTCTTTCTTAGATTGAAAGCCCCTTAGGGTAGGGACCTGTCTATAACTACGGATTGTACAGTGGCGGGTACACCACCGGTACACCACAAAGCAAAATCGATTTAACAAAGTTGGATTAATTTTTCCAGGTTTACAAACTCACTTTATCGTTCACGCCAGATTTCAAAAGCAATTTAGTACCACTGTAGTTGTCACCCCGGTGGTGATGTCATGGGAGTGCACGCACACAGACCTATCCTTTCGTGCTGTGCACAATATTGCAGTGCCTTGCGGTTACATCTGGATAACAGCAGAAAAGGCACTGAGCACTAGAACCTGGAAACAATCTATATAAGGTGTTCACCAAGCAAACACATAAAGAGACCATATTACAAGGTGCTTTATGTTCTGGAGTTCAATGCCTACTCTTGAATACTATCGCTTGACATGTGAATGATACCTCAATACAAGCAAGTTAAGGACCTATTTAGCTGTTTGTGGGATTGTGCCCTACCACAGACAACCATGTCTTACTCCTGCAGTTATGCCCCTTTTTAGCAAGTTGCTCACCACATATGAAGTCCTGTCAAGTCTACCACTTCTAGTTGTAACTATTACGTACAGTCAGGGCTGGTCTACCACTCTATCTATTTTGCTTGCTAATCTACCACATTAGCTATCGGAAGCAGGGCTTAGGCTTCCTATATTGGCTATGAGTCATGGTGGGGTAAGATTTCTGTTCATGACGCCATTGATTTAGGAAAGCAACCTATGTTCCCATATAATAAGGAATCATGATCATAAACTCGGACCCAGCTGGATATCTGCATACCGGCATCCTTTAGTTCCCAACTAAATTGTGTTTGGCACCAGTCATGAGCAATTTTCAAGAATACAAGCGTTGAAAAACTTTAATAACAACAGGAAAAGAGGAAAGGGAAAGTGTCCTCTGGTGGTGGTCTCATTGATGACCTCTGCAGCTGAAACAGCACAGCATAGTGCTCCATTTTACTACCTGTTTCGCATATCAGTTCCAAAACATGTTGTTGAACACCAAGGAAGTGTGTGGGTATCTTATGCCAACTGATGTCTAAAAAAAACGGGCCCACTCGGCAAGCAAGAAAGCAGCTTCTTGATCCAGGAGGAATTGTAAGGGAAGAGTTTGAGAACCAACATCGCATCAGATTAAATCATTTTATTTGGTATCAGTGTGAGGATGAGTCTGGCTAAGATTTTCAAGTCTCAAAATCAGTCTACTAAATCCCTGGGCCCATGCATGGGCGGCTGGGGAGGTGGTGTAGCTATTGTTTTTAGGGAAGACTGGCCTGTTAGGAGGTATCCAGTTCAGGAGATTATGGGTGTAGAGGTCCTGCACGTGGTGTTCGATTTGTCTGGGGGCAAGCTAGGGGTGCTGCTGGTGTACCGGGCCCCTTCCTGCCCGGCGGCATCCCTTGCCGCTCGAGCGGAACTGGCCTCAGAGGTGGTGTTGGGCTCCCCCAGGACCTTGCTCCTGGGGGACTTCAACGTCCACACCGATGCCGGTCTTGTTGGGGCGGAGTGAGAGTTCATGGCCGCCATGGCAACCATGAACTTGTCCCAGGAAGTTATCTGCCCGACCCACGTGGGGGGACATATCCTCGACCTGATCTTCGGTTCTGGCCTTGAGGCGGGGGGTCCGGTTGTGGGGGAGGTTACAGCGGTGCCCTTGTCGTGGACGGACCATTATCTCCTTCCGGCCGGTCTTCTAGCGCACCCCCTCCAGAAGGGGA
>QEPC01008045.1:1939613-2048735 GCA_003113815.1 Sphenodon punctatus | reverse complement strand
TTTTCTACTGACCCAGACCCTGCTATCTCATTGCTATCCCAATGTTTGGAGGCCGTGGCGGATTGGATGCGGCTGAGCAGACTGAAGCTCAACCCAGATAAGACGGAGGTGATGTTGGTGGGGAGAGCGAAGGGGGTGGTGGTCCCCCTAGTTGGGGGGGTTCGCCCTCCTGTAGCTCAGCAGGTTCGGAGTCTGGGGGTAATACTGGATGCAGACCTCCGTCTGGAGCGGCAGGTGGAGGCAGTCGCTAAGACTGCCTTCCGCCAGCTATATCTTGTGCGTAGGCTGTGTCCGTATGTCTCTGTCCCGGACCTGGCCTCCCTCATCCATGCCTTCGTCACCTCGAGGCTCGACTACTGCAACGTGCTCTACGTGGGGCTTCCCTTGTTCTTGGTTCGGAGGCTGCAGCTAGTGCAGAATGCGGCGGCTCGTCTTCTTACGGGGACGGGCCGCCGGGAGCATATTACACCGGTGCTCCGAGCTCTGCACTGGCTGCCGATAGCGTGCCGAGCCAAGTTCAAGGTCCTGGTGATGGTTTATAAAGCCCTACACGGCCTCGACCCCTCATACCTTAGGGACCGCCTCGCTCTCCGCGCCCCAGAGCGGCTCCTGCGGTCTGCTGGGGGTGCCTTCCTTGGAGGTCCCCTGTGTTAAGCGGGGGGCCACGATGGAGAGGACATTCTCGGTAGTGGGACCGCGGCTGTGGAACTCCCTTTCGGAGGAACCTCGCCTGGCCCCTAGCCTGTTAACATTTCGGCGAAACTGTAAGACCTGGCTGTTTGCCCAGGCCTTTGGGAGGGAGGGTGGGTAGGGTGGGAGGTTTTAGTTCCCCCACATATTTGTTTTTTGGTGGTTTATTGTCTAGCCCTGTTTAATATTGTAAAATATTTATGAGTATTTTAAAATTGATTTTATTGTATTTTATTATTGTTTTAATGTTGGAAGCCGCCCCGAGCTGCATGGCAGGAGGGGCGGGGTAGAAATTTGTAAAAATAAAAAATAAATAAATAATTTTAGGGACCTATTTCAGAAGTGTCAAGAGCACCCACCAATTCCATTTAATGTTTGAACTACAGCTAGTCCTCAACACCAACTTAGAAAACCAAGTCTCTGTGTTTTGATACCAAGCTGCGAGTCTAATAGACTAGTGCTGGGTTTGAAAATTTTATTCCAGTGAGGGACAGAGGGTTCTCACTTAATTTCCTTCTGAGGGGAAAAAATGGGAATCTCAGGTGGTTACTTTGGAAAACCTTATCCTGCCGCAAGTTACACAGGATGAGTTTGGGCTTTTGAACGGCAGGATGCCTGTCTCTTGGGGCTATTGTCTAATTGAGAAGCAGAGACACCTCAAGATTTTGGTTGGAAGCTTTCAGTTCTACATCTACACAGGCATTCTGGCTTTATAAAGCCACCACCTGGTTCCAGTTTATACATATGAATCTATCCTAAGTCTTCAATCAGTCTCTAAAATATAGTGGATGTAAAATCTGGCCTTATTCTATGGCCCTTTTTAAACTGACCATGGTGGGTGGGGGGATGGGTGTGCGACCCATTAGCACACACCAATTTCTACCCACCTCTACCCATCTCCACCCACGGAGTATTGGGCATTGGAGCCCATTGCTCCGTGGGTGATGATGGGTGGAGATGGGTGTAGCGTGGGAACGCGCACGCACCCCCACCCATCCCTCGTGGCATTCACACAGGTGCCTCCACCCATCTCCATGTACTGAAACTGCATGGAGATGGGTGGGGGCGTCTTGTGTGAAAAGGGCCTATTTTATAATGCCCTACAGCACACCCCCCCCATCAAAAGTACATGATTTCAGGATCTAGCCCTGGCAGGGACAGAATCCGGGACCTTGCGACTCCCAAGTGCAGTCTGTTTTCACCCGCCCACAGGGGCCGAGCTGTTGTGATTGGCTGCAGAGAAGTGGCATAGGATTGGTCCAGGGAAGCTATAAAAGCTTCTGGGTCAGATGCCAGTACCAGTTCTGAGTTAAGACTGAGCAAGTCACTCAACCTGCTAGAATTCACCTTGCCTCACCCCACCCCTCCTTCAGATGGACCATCCAGGTGTTGGACCTAGCTCCGGACTTGACCATACCCCTGAACAATCTCTTTGATAGTGACATACTCCAGATGAAGGCCCCAGGATGGGGTCCTGGTGCTCCTGGTGCTCCTCTGCTTTCTCTAGGGCTCCTAGACACATTATTGGCAATCCAGGAGAACATCTCTCATAACGGAAGAGAGAAGTATGGGTAGAAGACACCATTAGTTCTGCACACCTCAGTTACTCATCTCACATCTTTGTTTTATTATGGGTAAACTAACTGGGATAGCAAAATGGAGAATTGTTGCTGAATCCAAGGCAAATGTATGGCAACATCCCCGTTCCTCTGTTGCCAGTGATGCAAAATATAGTGATTTCTGGATAGAAAATAACCACAAGCAGTGACTGCAAACCAATATGGTTGACCCACTGTGTACAGTATTATTGACCTTACCGTATATTCTTGGCATAGAAAGAGAGGGTGGTTGCCATGTTTGCCTCAAACATAAGAAATGGAGGCAAAGTAGTCCCAATGATACTTATTAGACCAATTATAGTTGGTGACGTTATGCAAGCTTTCGGGCCACTCAGGCTAGTTCTGACTTTTTACTTGTCTGAGGAAGGGCCCTCTGTGACCCAAAAGTTTGCATAATCTACCAACTACATTTGGTCCAATAAAAGATATCGCCCATTCTTGGCATAGGTAGCCATCATTTGTCAAATACTTTAAAGCATTCATGTATTAGTAGCTAAAGAGATGTCATAGGGTGTTTTTAAACAAGTGCCAGGGGCGGGTGGGGTTCGTGGTTGGTCTGTGGGGTAGCAGAGGGACAGTGTGTGGGTAGGGCTTCACACGGGTGGCTCCTAGCACAGCTGCCCTGTCCACAAAAATGGCCACCGTGGCCCGCACGGGACACCCTGGAGTTTTCAGGAGTGCTCCGTGCTTGGCCGTGGGTGGCCGATGAATGGGTGGTGGGAGCGTGCCTCCCCAGGCACCAACTTTAAAGGAGCGGTTGGATACATGGACAGTGGGGGGCCATGTATGGACACGTCTCATTTTTAAAAAACCCATAATCTTCCAATAAGTTAGGCCTCGGGTTTTTAAAACATTTTAAAATGCTTTTATGTATCTTATATGTTGTAAGCTGCCCTGAGCCATACGGGAAGGGCAGCATATAACTCTTAATAAATAAATAAATAATAAATAAATGAGAGAATTCTTGGTTTGCTGGAATATTTTGCCATAGGCAGTTAATTGACTGGCTTGTCAGCCTTACTATGTCTGCTCTGCCTAGGCGCCTGCCTTTTCCAAAGCTGTTGCATGTTTTCTTCCACGCAGCTAGATCTTTGTTTCAAACTGGTGGCAGAGGAGCACTCCAGATTAGTTGAACCGCTGACACAAACTTCTTGTGTGTTTAGGGTCATCAGGTTCCTTAGTTTGCTACGCAGCGGAACTAGAGCTGTTGGCCTCCGCCTGACTGACACTGATAAGAGGGAGAATCTTGAGCCAAATGAGTTTAAGTTCTTTGTTAGGTTAGTGCTCATTACGAACATTTTGATCTAGTATAAATGATTGATTAGAAGACTAGAGGCACTTGGACAAACACACGCAACTCCTGTGCAACCTGTAGGGATGCCTGGCCCAAGTGGACTGCACCACTCCTATTGCTTGGATAGGGATATGCCAGCAGTTCCTAGCATTGATCTACTTGCTTCCACAGAAGTGACATCAGTGGGAGCAGTTATAGTGATGCTAAGACCCTTAGAAATTCCACCCAGAATGTGCCGCATTGAACCATTAAAGAAACGTGAAATAACTTTCTAGGGCGGGGATGGGGAGCCTCGGCCTGTGGGCCAAATGTGGCCTACAGCTGGATTTTTATGTGGCTCTTTTCCAGTACCTGGATCTGGATCCTGTTCCTAACCCCAAGCACTGAAAAACTGTTCCCAGGGTACGTGAGTAGAGATCAGGGGTTGCACACAAGGATAAGGGACGGATCCAGGATCTGAACCCTCCTCTTCCTGAGCACACCCCTTAAGGATTTCCACCCCTAATGTCTATGCAGCCCTGAGAGTTTCTCATTTTCACAGTGGCCTGTGAGAGGGAAAAGGTTCCCTATCTGTGCTGTAGGGGAGTGTCCCATCACCTCCTAATATGAACCGGCCCATTAAGTGTCCTGTATTGAGAAGACCCGGGAACTGCCCAGTGCCTGCAGCTTCTGCCACAGCTAAACTAAAGATGCCCCCACATGCGGTGGCTGCCAGTTCCCCCACTGGCAGGGTTGTCGCCTTCTCCACAGCTTTGACCTGAAGAGACGGGGCAGTGGGACTCTCCCGCCATTTTCCGATATGGCCATGTCCCTTTCAGAGTGAAGTGATGTTGCAGTGCTCTGGAGGGGGTGGGAGAGCTTCTCTTCCCTTCCTCTCTCCAACGTGGTCCTGCTCCTGACTGATGGGCACCCAGAAGCCGGGATGTGGAGCCTGGAGATGATAAGTCTAATCCAGAGGGGTAGTAACCCTACCCACCAGCACCAAGGGAACCTAGGCAAGTGTAACTGCAGTTGCCTGCAACCTCCTGGATCTGGAAGCAGCCCAGGGGAGGAACAAGGTTCTGTTGTGACTTGGAGGTGGCAGCAGCAGCAGCTTCGGCTGTCCATATACTTTGCATAATATATACTGTTTAAATGTATTCAAATTAAGTGTTCCTTATTTTGTGATTCTGCATCTGGCAACTCTGGTCCTTATTTACCTTCTGTCCTTCTACCAAATGTGACTGAAACAGGCCTGTGGGATCAAAGGTTGTTATAGGAATGGACACACACAGTTGCATAAAGTAAGCCACTCATTAGTTCAAATTATCTTACAAAAAACGTACCGGTTTAGAAGAAATAGTTAAGGTGGGTTCTTCCTACTTAAACCCCCAAAACGAAGGAAATTAATATTTCCTAAGCCCAGCAACCAAACACAAAATTCAAAACCACAAAAACCAGCCCTGTCTGCATCTCCTAAACTCCCATTACACCCGCCTTAATGACTATGCATATGAAAAGCCAAAACCACCAAATGAAACAGTAAGATTAAACAGGTTAATACACGATATTGTTGCCCGTCTTCTAGGATACTTAGAAAAAGTATCACATTATCAGATGAGGCAGCACAAACAAAACCCTTAGAGAGGAAAATATATTCACTGTTTCAGAAAAACCAAGCTAACACAATACCACACTCGGGTGGGGGTGAAGGTCGGGGGTGGGGGGGAGACAAACAGACTAACAAATTAAAGGAAACAAAAAAAGGGGTGGGTGGCTTAAAAACAAAAACATACTACTCACATGACAAGCCAGCTAGATTGAGGGGAGAATTGAAGTTCTGCTTCAAAGAATAGCGAAAAAAGAAAAAACTGATCAAAGCTGAAAAACCAAGGAAAACCACGTTAACTACATGAATCCGCTACGAACTACAGTGAGTAGTCCACAGTGTGCAGGTATAAAGAACCCAGAAGCTACACATATATGACAAATAAGAAAAAAGGACCACAGAACAAGAAAAATCCCCACCACAAGCCCCCCCCAGAAGCCCCCTCCCCCCATGAGCTTGAAAAAGGGGAACTAAAACAACATACACAATGCATAGTTATTAAGACGGGTGTAATGGGAGTTTATGAGATGCAGAAAGGGCTGTTTTTTGTGGTTTTGAATTTTGTCTTTGTTGCTGGGCTTAGGAAATACTAATTTCCTTGGTTTTTGTGGTTTGTTTAAGTAGGAACAACCCTCCTTAACTATTTCTTCTAAACCGGTAGGTTTTTTGTAATACCTTTTAAGGGTTATAACACACTTGGTAACACAGTTGTCAAAATGTTTCTAGCTGCCGCAGTACAATGCTGACCTGTGTAACTGGGCAGTGGACGGGCTGGTCCTAGGATGTTTTGCAGTGGCTGGACAGTGGAAGGACTGGCCCTGGGATGTTTGGCACAGAGGGAAATCATTCCAGGGTACTCACTGTATCTTTGCCTTGATTTGCATGTTACCCCATCTGTTGTAGGGATTTTTTATTCGCACCTAGGAAATAGAGCTGTTCTATTCCCCCCCAACACACACACACACACACACACACACACTGCCTACCTCCCCCCAAATACACACATTCCCTCCCTCAAACAGACACACACTAAGTCACTCACTGGCCCTCTCCCTCCCAGTGTGCGCACACACGCACACAAACACTCTCTCTCTCTCTCTCAATCCACCCCCCCCAACACACATTCAGTCACTCTCTGGCTCCTTCCTTCCCTCTAAGGATCCTCTATCCCAGCCCCTGCACTTCACCATCATGCTGTGCCAGATCCAGGCTGCAGCCGCCGCTGTAAATATGAAAGTCACCAACCCACTTGACTTGTTGCTCCTCGCTCGGGCGATGCTGCTTTCACCACCACTGCTGCTGTTCCTTTCAAAGGCCTCGTGCTGCCACTGGGGCGCGTGCGCGCGCAGTGGGGTCGGTTCCATGTTCCCTACTGCAGCATGCAGGGACTACACTTTCCAGCATGCTGGAGTAGGGAGCATGTTGCAAACCCCAAAATGCAGCAGTGGCAGCGTGGGACCTTTTGAAAGGAACATGTTGCCCGAATGGGGAGAAACCAGGCGAGTGGGCTGGCGGCTTTCACAGTTGTAGCTGCTGCGGGAGCCTGGATCTGGCGCAGAATGGGAAAGGTAGAGGGAAGGGTAAGCAAGAAGGTTCTGGAGCTGCACACTGGCATGTGACCAGGTGGGCAGCTAGGGCAGCCTGACTTCCTCTCCCCCCCCGCCCCTCCCCCAGCCCTCCATCCAGACTGCAGCCAAAGAGGGAGTACGCTTACTGGTTCCCCACCATCTCATTATAACCAGCTTTGGAGTCTGAGCTCCTGCTGGCGGCTGCTGCTGCTGCTTGAGCCACCACCATTGCTGAGACTGGAGCCATCATTTTCGCACCTAGGAAGTAGGTCCCCATGCGCGTGCCCATGCTGTGGCCTCAGCACTTTCAAAACGATGGCTCCAGCTTTAGCTGCACCAGCAGGCAGACAAGTGGCTGGTGTCAGAGGTACCAGGGCCCCCGAAGATCCCGGCGGACAGCAGCGTTAGTTCTCTCCCGGCCAACTAATCTCCCCTCCTGGCAGGAAGGCGGGTGGTCGGGTGGGGTGGGGTGGGGGGCAGCGGCGTAAGTTCCTCCCTCCCCCACCCAGCCGTTGTCCAGGGAACTGGGAGGTTAGCTCCCTGACCCATCGCCAGGAATCTTGCGGGCCCCCTTCTCCCTACAGCCAGCTCTGGAGGCAGCAGGCCAGCGACGGAGCCTTAGAACAAACCCTTAGAATGTTCGTCGTTGCGCCTCTTTCCATAGCGGAAAGTGGAGTTTTTAGCTTCTGTTTTCTCATTAACCCACTCAACAAAGTGACTGAAAATCCACCAGACCTTAGAGGACTCCTCCCTTTAATTTATTATCTCCTTGGGGAAACTAACACACTCCCAGAAAGGCACAAAAGAAACCTCGCCAACCCAGGAGTAAACAGCCTGAAAAATGCAATGTAAGTGAATGGAGACACATGCATTGGAACTCATACCCACCTTAACTAATTGAGCGGCTTCTGCAGTTCTATAATAAGTGTCCACATGGAGTTCTCACCAGTTTTACTCAGATGGTTTAACTATATGAGTTTTTGACTAAAACTGGTGCAAGGTGTGTGCAGACACGGCCGTACTCGCACAAGGATTTTTTTGTTTGTTTGCTTGTTTCTTTGCAGAATCAGGCCTTGGATCATTAAACAGTAGGGCAAGGAGATGTACCTTATTAGTTTTTTGCAAAGCTCTGTGCAAACAAAGGTTCTGAAATTTTGCAAATTGAGGAATACTGTGAAGCCAGACATTATTGCAATGTACTTCCCTTTTCCCATTCCATATTCACATTAGGGGGGAAATGTCACAAACACAGAATTCAGGAAGTGGAGGAAAGGTTCCCATGGCTGCTCGGCCCTGTGCTTGCCTGTACACGCCACAATAAAGCTTCACTAGTCTTATGATCCTTTGCTGCAGCTTTTGCAGCACCTGCAGAGGCGGAGGCTGGACCCGTATGGAAACAGGCACGAAGTGCTGATGCTGCATGATACTTTTTCCCCATCTTGGCAAAGGAGGGGGTGCCTGAGCTCTGAGGGTCAGCAGTAAAGCAGAGCTCTGCTCTCTGCTCTGTGCACAAAGAGCACTTTCATACTCGGCAGATCTGCTGCCTTTGTGTAACCAGAGTTGTACGTTTTGTGATCAAAATAGCTTTTGATTACTTTTCACTCCTGTTAGGTCTCCAGACTTGTCTCCATTGCAGAAACATTGAAATTGTTTTCAATACTGGTTTAGCCACTGTGTGTGTCCTTTAAGCCATCTCAAATGGAGTCTGTACTATGCCGCTAACCAGTATAAATGTGGATGTATTGCTTTTGAAGCAGGTTAGATGATGTCCCAAGTCTTGATACTCCTATAGGAGTGAAAGCCATAGTAAAGGAAAGTAAAACATAGTAAAGACTCTGGCCCATACACCATCGGTAGAATTATAGGGCCATCAGCAGTGGCGCCTCTAGTCCTACAGGTTTCGTGTGAAGAGGTGATTCTTTTTTTTTTTTTTTTTTAAACACCTTCACGGTGTGGGGAGTGAGCTACCAACCTGAAAACTGACACAGAAGATGAATAGAAGGGCTATTGTGAGTAGGCAGGTTTCCTACAATTCAGTGTAGGATTTACAGTAGAAAAGCCCCCACAAATAAAAACCTGTCAAGGCAAAAATTCTCATTCTTTTTCATAAAAATGCCTACACACTTGAAAATGGGTTGGCTGCTTGTTTATTGTGTAGGTTTTGAACCCCCCAAGCACTTGGAAGTGCTATGATGTAATCAGTAATTAGCTATTAAAACTTCCTGTCGTTTGGGTCTAAGTGGAGGAGGGAGTGGCTTATATGCACGAAGCCTATTTTTATATACTGATAGCGCAGCAAGGGCATCTACCATAATAAAAAACTGAAACTGAAACATTCGTGAAATGTTGCACACTAGCGTGGGTATATGAGTTTCTGTGACTTAAAGCTGAACAATCGGAGGCAGTTCTGAACTATTATGCGTGTCTCTCTCTTTTCAGTGCCTCCACATCTCACTCGGACCACTCAGCCCAGACAAAATTCGTGTCTGCTGTATCCTCTGATTCGGTTTCCACTTCCGCAGAGAACGTTTCTCCAGATTTGACGGTATGTACTCAACGTCGTATAAACAAGACGCAAGAACTGCGGAAGTAGGAAGGAATAACACTGTCCCTTTAAAACACAGACAAGCAATTATTTGAAGTTCTATCGTATTGTTTCTCTAACTGGTGAGATAATCTGGCTTTTCAAGGGCTGAGCACTCTGTTTGGGATAGATTTTTCAAGAGGCCAGCCACCAAACAAGTGCCAAATTTTGAAAGTACTCCACGGATCCTATTGTGGCAAGTGTGGGCAAATTTCTAAAAAATCACAACACTGCATAAAGAGGAGCTGAGTTCTGTCTGTACCATTGTCTGTGGGCACTTCCATATTAGCAGCTTGCCCTGGCTTCAGATGAATGTGCAAGTGCCCCTCCTTTACCCCACATTCCAGGGATCCGGAGCAGGCTGTTAGTAAGAAGAGTGGCTGGCCTTGAAGTGAATGCATGAATTTGGGACAAAAAGCAGGGTGAGACTAGGGGTTTGCCCCCAACTTCATGCACATGCCCTGTCTCAGCTGCATTGCATTCTAGTGGCTTGCCCTGGAGCATGTGAAATGTGGGACAAGGAATAGGGTGGCTTTCACATGTCTCCCCTCCCATCCCAAAGAAACTGCTAGTGTGGAATTGGGCTAAGCTACCAGTTTGCCCTACTACAATAAACATATCCAAATTCTCACGCTCAACATATTGAACTAAAATCTGACGCACAACTAAATGGTCTGATTTTTTTTGGGTTTTCAATATCCCCCTTCATCTCTGATGAAAGCTAGCAGGAATGGCTAAGCGCTCTTTCTCTTTCAAAACAAAAACCCGGGCTACTTGTTCAGATACCTAAATGTGGATTTAGCTAAAATTAGGCAGTTGACTTAAAAAACTTTGGCCTGGAAGTCTTCCCATATGATTACAAATAAAATGGTTAAAGCCTTTTACTTGTTTGAGAGATTACCTGTACATAATAATGGAAAATATTGGCAGAATCAGTAAAAGCTTTTTATGCATGGTGGTTGTAGTCAAGATGTTAGTGTTTCCATTACTTTCTTTTATTTATTTAGAATTTTAGAGCTTGAAGGGACACAAAAGGTCATCTAGTCCAGCCCCCTGCACAGTTTCAGGATTTGCTAAAAGTTCGTCATCCCAGACATGTCTATCCAGCCTGTTCTTTTAAAATCTCCAGTGAAGGAGTCTCCACAACTTCCCTAGGCAACTTGTGCCATTATCTGACTGTTTCTACAGTCAGATTTCCACACCCCACACCCCCCGAGATTTAATCCAGATTTGTTTTCTTCTATCTTGAATCCATTGCATCTTGTCTTACTCTCAGCAGCAAGGAGAAATGATTGTTCTCCGTCTTCTTTATGGTAGCCATTCAAATGTTTGAAAGCTGCTATCCTGACCTTCCCTAAATCTCCTCTTCTCCATGCTAAAGATACCCAGCTCCTTTGACTATACATGTGCAAACATGCAGGCAAACGTGTAGCTAATTGAATGCGTGGAAACACCCCGAGTGGTTTTTCTGTTGATAAAATAGGAAGTCATTGTCCCAAATGAGACTGGGTCACAAGTCTTCCTGATTCCTTATTACACTCCTAGGAACACAGTTGCAACATTTAATATGTTTCTTTATGACTTGAGCATTTATTTCACCCTTCATTTACTCACGTCCATCTTCAGTGATATAAATCAGTGCCCTGTTGTGTGTGTTTGTACTTTCCTGTGCTAAGATGGTGCATGACTGTTCAAGAAATGAAGTAGCAGGCAGACCACAAGTGAGCATAAAAATAAACCCTGGTTACCATAGCAGGTTGCCAAGCATTAGATTTGGAAGATTTGAGTCTAAGAAATTCTACCTCCTAATAGACCTGTTTTTCTCATGCGAGGAGAATCTCTTTAAAAGGTTACTTTGTTGTTGTGGTTTTTGTTCTTTGGCTCTTACAAGAAAATGTAACGAAGATTAATAGGTACTCTAAGAAGCTGTAAAAAACAAACAACACCCCCCCCCCCGCCCTTCCTTTTATCTTAGAGATTATGTCCTATAAATAATGAATCAAGTCCCGCCTAACAGCAGGACTGGGGAGCCTTTTCGCTCCCAGGCACCACTTTGAAAACTAGTACAAGCTCCGAGAGCCTCATAGAAGTTGGGAGGTGGAGGTGGGGCAGGAGTGTTTAAAGGGGCCACTCAGAAAGAGGGGGGTGATGGTTTTGTGCCATGAATCTGTCCCTTGCCCTTGTGTACATGCCGTTATCTGTGCCGCTTCACTCTGAGCTTAGTTTTTCAGTACTTGGGGGTAAGAACTGGATCCAGGGGCCAGATCCAGGAACTGGAAAGAGACCACATAAAAATTAGCTGTGGACCGCATTTGGTCCCAGGGCCTATGGTTCCACATCCTTGCTTTACAGGTTAGTACAGGCTTGCACATTCTCTTCAGCTTACATTGTCTGAGTTGGTGCGAATACACTCGGCATCTTGTACGACTGGGCTATTAGAGTGGTGGTACTTTAACAAAGTCCATATTATAAGAGGTGGAAATTATCAGTAGTCTGTTACACAGCCCATCTTATTTCTATTTAATATTTCATTCTCTTCGTTGTGTTTGGAATGTCCCAGATAACATACCTTCCTAATTCTACCCTCGTGAACCAGTTATTGCAATGGAATGAATTCTCCATCTGTAATTGAGGTTCCACTCATTCAAGCAGGATAGGGTTGTAAGTGGGAATGTGAAATTTAGAGTGAGGCCATTGTTAACCCACTTTGGGAAGCGTTATCTCACTTTGGGCAATGTTAACATGTGATGCAGCTGATCGTATGACCACCAGCTGCCAGATGTTCACCCAGCCCCACCCTGGAGTGGACAGTCAGCTGATGATACACGATGCATCAGCTGGAGAAAACCAGAGACATAGTGCGTGTTGGCATTGCCCAAAGTGTCGTAAAGCTACCCAAAGTGGGATAATGGGCTGTCTCTTGTGCGGCCAACGCATGCAACCCTGCATAAAGGGAAAGGTGCAGTTCGCCATTCCTGGGCGTCCACGTCACGGTCAGGGGTGGGATAGTGGGCAGGCCAGCGGATGGTGGGTGGGGCGGGGCCAGGCGCCCGTGCTTGTGGACAGCTCTTCAACCCACCCTGAGGCGTGACGGGACTTGTGACAGTGGCCCTTCCGCCCGATTTCCCCACAGTGGGGCAGACCATGTGGCCTGCTGTCCCAGCCAGCCCATGGTAGCTGTGTTCACTCTTCCCAGGGCAGGCAAGGAATCGGGCTTGTCCTGTCTTGTGTGACTTTACTGTTAGTTTAATTGCTTTAAACTTTTCCTTTCCCTAGATCTTGCTAGCTGATGCTGTGTTTTCACTCTACTTGCTTTATAAGTATATGCAGTCAAGAAATGAAAACACCTTTTTTTTGGTTATTAATTATGTATATCATGGTCGAGCCACATGTGGCTCTTGAACAGTTCAGGTGCAGCTCTGGGCAGGGCTGGTCCTGGGACCCGCACTGCCATAATAGTCCTTTACAAGGACTATTGCACCTGACTCTCAGCAGTTGAATCACAGCTGCTCCTCAGAATCTCAGCAGCAAGGTTACACCAGCCAATCATTTAGCAGGAAACGTTTGTGTGCATGTATGTGTATGGGTTTGGTGTTTCCAGGTCATATGAAGATATCATTGACTGCCTGCCCAGGATGGTGAAAGTGATTATGAAATGCTAAAAGAGATCAGAAAAGCTATAAAGCTAGACAACACAATAATGGGTGATTGTTATCCTTTTTAAAAAACTACTCTAATTCTTACCTCAAGGTGCATTGGAGAGAGAAAATATCCAGACACCATAAATGACTTGGAGCAGCTAGTCCTCCTGGAACCCACAAGAGGAGCGGTGATTCTGGGTTTAGTCCTAAGTGAAGCACAGGATCTGGTCCAAGGGGTAACAGTAGCTAAGCCACTTGGAAGTAGTAACCATAACGTAATTAAATTCAACATACCTGTAGAAGGGAAAATGTCAAGTATACCTATCACAATGGCACTTGTTTAAAAAGAGAAATTTTGCAAGAATGAGGAAGCTAGTTACAAAAGAACTAAAAGGAGCAGACACATGGATTGAATGTCTGCAAGGGGACTTTGAGGAGCAACTTACTAATGATACAGAATCAGAGATGTGGGGGCTTTGTTTCTGTTTTTGAATTCATCAGAACCAGGAAGCCTGCTAGAGAGTCATTTGGGCTATTAGACCATCAAGGGGTAAAAAGGGCACTCAAGGAACAAGGGCAACAAAGTAGATCAAAGGCATCGGATGACTTAAGGCTCTTTAGCTTACAGAAGTGTTGACTGAGGGGGAATATTATAGAATTTTACAAAATCATGAGCAGTGCAGAGCAAGTGAATAAAGAGCTGTTATTTATCCCTTTTCATAATACTAGAACTGGAGTTGGGCAGACACCATATGAAGTTAATTGGCGGTAGATTTAAGACAAATAAAAGGAAGTATTTTTTCACTCAATGTACAATTAACCTGTGGAACACGTTGCGGTGAATACCAAATCCACAAAATACGATTGGTTAAATTCTTAGACAATAGAATTTAATTAAAAAATGTAATAAGCTAATAAATGGCTATTAGTCAAGTTGGTCAGTGGACGAAACTACTGGCTGTTGGGAACCAAGAGTAAATATCGGGAAATGGATCACTCCATTGTGACCTATTGTGCACTTTTTCTGAAGCAACCAAAACTGGCCACTATCTGAGACAGGATGCTGGGCTCAATGGACCATTGGTTTGATCCAGTATGGCAGTTCTTATGTTCTTATCAATTATGTCTGTTGTGGTAATGCTTAGTGAGCAACTGAGAAAGAGGCTCCCTTGTACTAGGCACTTTAGAAATATAGGGTAACAAACATTCTCCTCATAGCTCTGCATCCTCCTCCTGCTGGGTAGCTCTACCGTTGACCACTAGGAGGCAGATGATCTTTTTTCTTCACTGCGCCTGCGTCACGGAGCTACCCGGCTTCCCTGCCAGTCCATCATCTGCCTCAGGATCATTAGGAGGCAATTTTGGAGTCCTCAGGCCCCTAAAAAGAAAAAAGAGAAATTTAGTTAGGAAAAGGCTGACAATATCTGGAAGGAGTTGTCAAAGTGGCAGCGAGGCTTCCGCGGGGAGCTTTGGGGGACGACATTCCCGGACGCGGTCTCGGGAGTGTCAGGCTAGGCCGTGAGTAATCTGATCCCTGCCGGCTCCCCCGCATTGCACCAGGGAGCAGGGTAGGCCGCACTTGTTTCCTGCTTAGCGGGGGATAATTCTCCGCGGCGCTCCCCCCGCCTAAGGGCAGGGCTGGCGCTGCTTGGCCCTGTCAGAACGATAAAAGTGAAACAGGCCCTTCCCAGCCGCAGCATGAGCGAGACCAACAAGAGTCCACCCGCCCCCGCTGGCGGGTTGGAGGCGGGAGACAAGGAGAGAGGGGGCCAGGAAGCTCAGACGCCTTCTCTCTCCTCTATCGCTCAGTCTATGGGTGAAATAATGGCCGCTTTTAAAAGATCTGTCTCAGGCCAAAAGAAGCGGGAAAAGGAAGAGGGTTCCCTCTGCGGAGGGCCCTTCCCCCAAGGTGCAGAGAGCGGGAAAGTCTAAGGCGGCAAAGCAGAAAGTAAAGGCCCCACCAGGGGGAGCCAGACTGAGAATTCTGCATTCTCCTCAGGGCTCTGAGGAGGCAGCTTTTCAGGGGTACACCAAGCCAGGGTCTTAAATCACAGGCCCTAGCCCCTTCTGATTCAGAGTCAGACACCTCACAGGAAAGCTCTGACTTAGAGGAGGGGGAATGCTCAGAGCCGCCTCCAGATCCTAGAGAAAGAGACTGGCAGTTCCCTTCCCATTGTAGGGGCGAATTAATGGGACAGGTCATTAAGACCCTCCAACTTAAGGAAAGATCCTCTAAGGAGGAATCTTCCGACTCTCAGGAGGAAGATACTAGGGAGTATATCCCCTCGGTTCGTGGCAGGGACCAGGGGCTTCCCTTAGATAAAGGTTTTGAAAAAATTGTGCTGAAAGAATGGAAGCACCCCGATAAAGCTTATAAGATGACCAGGACACAAGATTCTCTTTACTCCTTCTCCAGGAGAAAGGAACCATTTTTCAAAAGCCCCAAGATAGATGCGGCTGCAGCCTCGTTGGCTCGCCAGACAGTGTTCCCCACCGAAGGGGATTTTCACCCCCGAGACGCTACAGATAGGGGTGTGGACTCTGCCCTCAAGAGGGCAGTGGATTCCACAGCGGTCTCCCTTAAAATCAACATTGTGGCTTCATACGTGTCCAGAGCGCTTTTAGAGGCTCAAGACCCTGACCTGTCGGAGAGAAAATCACAAAAACTGTCTGCCCGCATTTGCATGGCTACTGCCTTCCTAGCGGATGCTACGACAGATGCCCTGACATGGTCCTCCAGGTCCATGGCAAATAGCATAGCAGCCAGACGGAGGGTATGGTTGCGTTCCTGGCAGGGGGATTCAACTGATAAGAACCTTCTCACCTCGGCTCCTTACAAGGGGTCCAAGCTTTTTGAAGTCTGTCTCGAAAAGGTCCTGGAAGAGGCGAACACTAAAGATAAGCCAAAGACGCTACAGCAGGTGGCGCCAAAAAGGAGATTTTTTCGTGGCCACTCTTTCAGATTTAGAGGATTTGGAGGCTCCTCCAGGAGGGGGCACAACCAAGGGCCCAGAGATTTTACTAGCAATTTTGCCTTTTGGGGTAGGGACTTTAGACTGGGGAGGTTCGACAAGCGTAGACCAAGGGGTTTTGGCCCCACACAAACGAAACAGGATGCCTGACTATGCCTCTTCGGAGGTAGGAGGCAGGCTCCAGTGATTCAAGGCGACATGGGAGGACTCGGTTTCGGACGCTTGGGTACTCTCCTGCGTAGCGGAAGGTTACTGCATAGACCTGGAGCGTACTCCAAGATGAAGATTCATTGTTTCCCCAGTGCCCAAGGACACAGAAAGACACCTGACCCTTCCAAGGGAGATTCAGAGACTCGAAGGGATTCGAGCAATAGAAAAGGTACTGGAGCATGAACGCTTTTTAGGCATTTATTCTATTCTGTTCCTAGTGTCCAAAAACCTGGAAAATGTAGGGCTGGCCTGGACCTCAAGGTACTGAACAGATATGTGAAAAGGCGCAGATTCAGAATGGAAACAGTGTCTTCGGTTTGCCAGAGTCTGCAGAGGGGAGACTGGATGGCGTCCCTGGATCTCAGGGAGGCATGCCTGCACGTCCCAATTTGGAGTCCACACAGGAAGTGGCTCATTCGCCTTCAACGGGGAACACTGGCAGTTCAGGGCCCTGCCCTTCGGATTGTCGTCAGCCCCCAGGACATTCACGAAGATCCTGGCGCCACTCGTGGCCAACCTCCGCAACGAGGGGATGCACATATATGCCTATCTGGACGATATCCTGATCAGGGGCAACTCTCCCAACAGAGTGGAAGAACACCTGAACAACACTATACACAGCTTCATAATAAACAGAGAGAAGAACCATCTCGTGCCGAGTCAAAGACTGGAACATCTGAGAATTCTAGTAGATACCTTCTCCGACCGCTCATTCGTGCCCCCGGAGCATCAGGACAAGATACAGAGGTTGGTCCGGGTGCTAAGACTCCACAACCGCATGAGGCTCAAACCTCTGGCGAGTCTGTTGGGGCTACTAATATCCTGCATAGGTCAGGTGACGTGGGGTCGCTTCAACCTTCGTCCCTTGCAGAAGCAGCTAAGGGGTTTCCAGAGAGAGCTCACGCTTGGGCTCAATCCGTGGGTGCCCATTCCACAGGGATTAAAAGACTCAATGTCCTGGTGGTTAAGGCCAGAAACTTTCCGCGAGGGGGTGCCACTCACAGAACCATTGAGAGCGGTGCTGACAACAGATGCCAGCCTCCGGGGGGTGGGGGAGGGCACTCAGGAATTCATTCCACACAGGGGTTCTGGTCGCAGAAAGATTCAAGAAGAGCAATCAATTTCCTCGAGCTAAAAGCCATTTGACTCGCGATGCGGCATCTCTATCCGACATTTTCCTCTTGACATCTGGTGTACACGGACAATGTGACGGCGAAAGCTTATCTCAATCACCGGGGAGGGGTCGAGATTGAGGGAGCTGTACCGCGAGGCGGCCAAGCTGTTCGCATGGGCCCAGTTGCACCTAACATCTTTGAGGGCATTTCACATCAGAGATCTAGACAACACACGGGCCGACTGGTTGAGTTGGCGGTACCTGGATCCACACGAATGGTCACTGAACAGGTCCATGTTCCAGCAGGTGGTGACATGGTTCGGGCTACCCATGATGGACCTCTTCGCTACCAGGGAAAACGCTCAGGTTCCCTGATTTATGGCTCGAGCGTACTGCCCAGAAGCAGAAGGGATCGATGTGCTGAACTGCCCCTGGCTAAAAGGTCTCCTATATGCCTTCCCTCCCATTCCCCTAATTCAGAAAACGATATCCAAGGCCATCAGAGAACAATCACACCTGCTCCTGATAACTCCATGGTGGCCCAGGAGACCCTGGTTCTCTGATCTGATAGAGTTCAGCCACGCACAACACCGCAGGCTACCTCTCATCCCAACGCTTCTCTCCCAGGATCCAGTATGCTTCGCAGAGACGCAGATGTTAAAGCTGACAGTTTGGAACTTGAACGTTCAGCACTAAGATCGAGAGGCTACTCGGAGGCAGTACTAAACATGATCCAGCTCTCCAGGAGGGCAGCCACTAGAAGAAGTTATTGAGCTATGTGGAGAACTTTCGCAGCATGGTCTCTCCAGCAGAGCCGGGATCCTACCAGAGCCCGGGTCGCTCAGGTTCTGGAGTTCCTTCAATTGGGTCTGGAAAAAGACCTTAAGGCTGACACCTTGGCCAGGCAAGCAGCTGCCATAGACTCAGTACTTAGAACAGTTTCAAATAGGATAGTCTCCTCCCATAAAAACGTGAGAAGATTCCTCCGAACGGCCAGAATCATATCTCCCCCCGTAGTGCATAGGCTTCCTTCCTGGGATCTCAATCTAGTGGTGGACGCCCTTACCAGGCCTCCCTTTGAACCCCTTAAACACATTTCCTTATGACCTTAAAGGTGGTGTTTCTCATCGCAGTTACATCAGCAAGACGTGTCTCCGAGCTAGGGACTCTTTCCATGGAGACAACTTTTGTACCTTCCATAAGGATTCGGTGTCCTTAAGGGTTAGATCAGGCCTTTCTTCCAAAAATTAACTCCCTGTTCCATAGATCGCAGGAGGTAGTTCTGCCCTCGTTCTGTCCCAGACCAGTTCATCCAAAGGAAAAGGCCTGGCATACTTTGGATATCAGACGGGCACTAAAAGTTTATTTAGCTAGAACCAGGGGTTCAGACAGTCAGCGGCGCTGTTTGTGAACATCAGACCAGGGTATCAGGGGCGTAGGGCTACAAAACCCCTGATCTCCAAATGGGTGAAACAAGGAATCAGTGAGGCTTATAAGGCAAAGGGTAGAGTTCCTCCCCTCCAGATTTGTGCCCATTCAGTGCGTAGCGCAGCCACTTCATACGCCTTTAAGGCAAGAGCCTCCTACGAGGAAATCTGTAGGGCTGCCACGTGGGCTTCTATTCACACTTTTGTTAAACATTATAAGATCAATGTTTTCCAGTCAGCAGAAGCTGCCTTTGGCAAAAGGGTGCTACAGATGGTACTGGATTCTTCCAGTGCTGCTGGCTCCCACCCTTGAGTTTTGGTCAGATTGCTTGGGTACGTCCCAGCAGGAGGAGGATGCAGAGCTACGAGGAGAAAGGAGAATTAGTAACCTACCTTCGGTGAATTTCTTTCTCTCATATGCTCTGCATACTCCTCCGACCCTCCCTGCCAAGCAGTATAATGAGTAATACGGGGGGCGGGACTCTGCTTAGATTAGATTATTTAGTTGTGGATATTTAGACAGTTTGGACAGTTATCTAGGGCTTCTGCCTGATTAATGGTTTAGGAAAGAGGTGTGTGGTTTTGCTGTTCTTACAACCATTACTTCTAGTTTTCGTCCAATGATGGTGGTCAGATTCTTCGGCTTGCAAACGGACTGGCAAGGAAGCCGGGTAGCTCCGTGACGCAGGCGCAGTGAAGAAAAAAGATCATCTGCCTCCTAGTGGTCAACGGTAGAGCTACCCAGCAGGAGGAGTATGCAAAGCATGTGAGAGAAAGGAATTCACCGAAGGTAGGTTACCAATTCTCCTTTCCCTGTTCCCAAGGCATGCCTTGTGGTTATGCATTAGTTCCTCACATGTTTCATAATCTTTCTATTGTTGTAGACTACTATAAAAAGAGCATATTTTGATAACCCCTCCTCTGATTCAGATCATTGTGATGAAGGTGTTAAATTTACCTCCCTGTTGTGGTTCTGGTTACTAAGAATGATATTATTTTAAAAGAACCCAGTTCCTCTTTCCTTTTAGTGTGACAATGTGGGCATTTCCACGTTTTCTGCATATCCAGACATAGCCAACACTTTAAAAGCAGGAGTCCGCAAGATATTGCAAGATGTGTATGGCTAACGGCTCTGCTGATGGCAGTTCTGGGGTCTCCCCCACAGGGGCTGCTGTCAGCAGAGCGCTCTTGCTTTCCCAGCAGCACATAGCCAGGAAGAGAATGGAAATGCTGGTGGAAGACCTGCCCATAGTGCTTCTCTCTGCCAAAGGGCTGGTAGGTGAAGGGCAGAACATTCCCTCCCTCCTTGTCTTCTGGGTTCATACCCGACATTGCTGTATGTGTCGACTCAGCTGTGGGACTGTTGCTCCAGAAGCAGCAGACTTGGGGCTGGCATGTAGCTATTCTTGTGTTTGTGTCTACAAATGTGTGTGCACACGCAAAATAGAAGTGACTAATGTAATGTTGGGGAACATTCTGTGTCTGCTGGAAAGACAAATTGCCATTTTTTTTTCCTCTTAAAAAGAGAATGAAGGACAGATATACAACTGGAATGGGTAGCTCCTTTAATGTTGTGCTCACCTCATTTTTTGGCTAACGTGCTTGAAGTTTTGACCCCTTTTTATATAAGGCCCCTTTCTCAGCTTCGGAAAGTCAGAGCACTGCCTTACTGGCATTGTCCCTTCTCTGCCCCCCCTGGGTGCGTGGAACTTCCTTGGCAGAAAATGCATGGGAGCTGGGACTCTTGTGCAGAGGAGGAGGCATTAAAAAGTGAGGCTGCTGTGCAGGTGGCCACTGGTCTGTCATCTCCTCAAAGAGACTTCAGCTGATTTGCACACTTCTCACACTGTGAGGGAACTCCCTACAGCCTCAAATAAGGTCCAGGGGAAGCAGCTAGACATCTGGAGTAGAGCTGCATCGGGGACTAAAATTAGTACCTGTGGGTAATGCCCGCATTTTCGGGCACCCCATCAGGCACCCAACAAGCTACCCGAGGACCAATCAGGTGACCGATAATGCAAGCATTACCCAGAGAAATGGACAAGCCCCAGCTGGGAATACTGCAGAGCCCAGCTCCGCAGCGCTCCAGCTGGCTCTTGTCTGGTTCAAAGACAGGCCAGGAGTTCCCCCCCACACGGCACTCTGCTAAGCCCTTGTTCTCTCTTGCCCCTGAAAGCAAGAGTAGAAATAATGGACTCAAATGACAAGAAAGCAGATTACAGTTAAACGTTGGGAAGAACTTCCTAACAAAAGAGCTGTTTGACAGTGGAACAAATTACCTAGGAAGGCTTTCCTTTGCTGAAGGTTTTCAGACAGAGGCTGGATGGTCATCTGTTCAGGGATGCTGTAGCTGAGGATTTTGTGCATTGAGCAAGCAGTTGGACTAGATGACCTCTGAGGTCCTTCCAACTCCATGATTCTATGAAGCCACTTTTGAAACTGACCACAGCAGTCCCACTTGAGGCCTGCTGGCACACGCCCCCCACCTCCCCCCAGCACGTCTCAGGTGGGTGGTATGTAGGTTTTATTCGCTTGTTTGGCCATGGGCCGTAACAAGATTTAACAAATAGAATAATAAACATAATTTACCTAAATACAAAATTTAAAACATAACCAAGGTATACACCAAGTTATCCATCCCTGCAGAGGGAAAATACATAGAAAACAATATTTAAAAAAAATAAAAAAATATTTTTTCTTTTTTTCTCCGGATACATTGAGATATATTGTCTTACCCTTCACGGGGTATATGGCGACAACATTTAGCCCCTGAAATTGTGGACAGCCGTTTAAAGGGTATTGCCTTATCCTTCCCAGGGTGTATGGCGGCAACATTTAGCCCCTGAAATTGTAGACAGCCGTTTAAAGGGTATTGCCTTACCCTTCCCGGGGTGTATGGCTGCAACATTTAGCCCCTGAAATTGTGGACAGCCGTTTAAAGGATATTGCCTTACCCTTCCCGGGGTNTACCCTTCCCGGGGTGTATGGCTGCAACATTTAGCCCCTGAAATTGTGGACAGCCGTTTAAAGGATATTGCCTTACCCTTCCCGGGGTGTATGGCGGCAACATTTAGCCCCTGAATTATCTTAGTATTAGCCTCGTTATAAGCAGCCAATTACAGAGTACGGGAGGAGCCCATATTGGTCATATTTGCCTTAGAATAAAAAGATGTTCCCAGCTCAGGCGTTGGTACGTGGGTCCCCTAGGCAGTAACAAAATGAGCACCAGATTAAGTAAGTGCGAGGTTACAGAATTACAATAAGTGGCCAGAGGATGAATAACAGTATATGCACCGGATTAAATAAAGTGCAGTGTTACAGAATTACAATAGGCGACCAGAGGAGGTAAACACTATATGGTCTATAAGCAGAACTATGAATTCCCACACGCTGACAATTCACTCTGATGTTTAAAGAGGATAACATTTACGCAAAATGTTGCCATTGCATATGAGCGGGGGGAATCATTCTCATCCAATAATTGGATTATTTTGGAATCGTCGCTCTGCCCCTCGCCCATCTTGTCGACGTAGGAACCAATATATTTATCCCTCAGATAGCCAATTGCAGGGCATTGTAAGATCATATGCTTAGCTGTTTCTGGGACCGCCAAGTTGCAATAAGTGCACAGGCGGTCGGCCTTTGGGATTCCCCGAAGTCTGCCATCCGAAAAGGCTGAGGGGAAAATATTGCAGCGCATTAGCGTAAGCGCTTTCCTGTGGCGGCAGGAGGTCCAATTGATTAAATAAGGCGGAGGAGAGTTAAGTGATCCAAGATGGCAATAGTCTGGGGCAGTCTTTTGTGCTGAGAGCAAAGAGCTCTACTTCTGTAATTCTTGGTCAATAATTCTTAATGATGATAATTTCATGACAGGCAAATGACCTAGAGGAAGTAGGGCCTCCTTTGAGAAACCCAACTTGAATGCTTCCTTCGCCGCAACACATTCCCATTGATCAAGGCTAGTTGAAACAGGAATGAAGGACAAGAGAGCATATGCAAAATCGCCATGGCCGTACTGTGCATGCACAAATCAGACGGAAATCTCTTCAGTTGATTCTGATGAAACAGAATAGAAACATTAATTCATTCCACGTTTTGTTGGAACGGATTGAACAATCAGATTCTGTTTGAAACGGAGTCTGGTCAAAAATGAAATTTCACCTCTACTCAGGGGAAGGATGTGGAGATGAGGGCATGCGTTCAAGGATAGTGTATGGATCCATAGCCTAGATCTATGGACCCTCCCCATCCTGATCACACCCCTTAAGCACCTGCATCTTCACCCCAAATTCTATTTGGCCCATGAAGCTTGTGCTATAAGTTTCAAATGGCCTTTAGTTGGGAAAAGATTCCCCACTCCTGCCATAGACCTTTGAATGAACTTTGAGTAAGTAACAGAGCTACAAGAAGAGAAAGGAAAGTCTCTTCTTATCCTCTTCCATTTATGGGGTCTCACAGTACCCCTGAAATTGTACACTAAATTCATAAAACGTTTTTAGCAAGCCTGTACCACTTCATATTCCATGTATTCCTCAACAGTAATGGGTTCATGTCCCCCCAATTGTAGTCTTTTAAAAAAGAGTTTGAGGGGATTACTAGAAACTAATGGAGTATGATTGACCCCCATTTAGAATGAATGGGAAAACGAAAGCACTATACGCCCAGGCTTATGAGGTCATATTTGCCCCAAACACAATGGAGAATTTTGTCTGTTCTCATAATATGCCATTTTCTTTGTGTACACAAAAACTTCAAGGAAAACCAAACAAAAGTTCTGTAAACATAATATATATATAATAAATAAAATTATATTGGTTCAATCGCATATAAATATAAAACAATGATTATAAATGTAATGCATATCCAGTAGTAACATACTCATAGTGCATATTACCGTACAAAATAGGCAATGAACAGCATCTGAAAACTCAGTAGTTCATGGAGTGTACTATATAAAGTCAATTTTAAAGCCATGGGCTTCACGTTACATACCTCTCTTCTTGTTTTATATTTTTTCAATGTTGTTTTTGATCTCTTTAGTGCCAAGCCATCTTTTGAAAAGAAATAACAAGCCCTGAAGAAGCACTTTTGCGAAACGCATTGGCCTTCCTTTAGTTTTTTCAACATTCAGTTTGGACTTCTATATTTAAAACTGACTTTATATAGTACACTTCATGAGCCACTGAGTGTTTTCAGATGCTGTTCATTGCCTGTTTGTTTTGTACAGTGATATGCACTATGAGTGTATATGTTACTATTGGATATGCATTACATTTATAATCATTGTTTGATACTTCTATGTGATTGACCAATATAACTTTATATATATATATGTGTGTATGTTTACAGACCTTTTGTTTGGTTTTCCTTGTTTTTTTTGTCTGATCTGCATATGGAAATTTTTGGTCCCTTGTGATTGTACAGAAAAATTTCGCCACGAGTGCATTGGGAGGTCAGTTATACCCCAAGTAGAAAACTCCAGTCACCAACTTATAGGTTTGTTTTATCTTTAGATTCTTTACACTGCAGTTAACCCTTTCATAGTATGAAGCTTCAGTTTTGTTTTGTTTTTTACTTGAAAGGTTGTGCTGAAAAAAATTATCCTATAAGGCTGAAGGGGGTCACTTCAACCCCACCATTAGTTACTATGGCATCTGGCTATTAAAATGCAAGCAAGCTGCTAATAGCTCAGTCTCTTGAAATGCATGCAAGCTGTCTGCCTGTGAGTTATTGCCCATTTTGTCTTTGCTTATGAACGGTGAAAACGTTGGGATATTAACACTTGCTGTCAGCTAGATGTTATGTTGTTTGCATATGAATGTGCTGTCCCTGACAAAAGGAACTCTATTGCAAGTCTATTGCTTCCTTTCTAATTAATATTAGTTGAAAATCTTGTTACTTTTTCAGTTTCTGCACATCCATATGGTCCAAAAATGGGGGGAGGGGGCCAATTCAAACCAGTACCATTACTGGTGGGATTTTACTGGTACCAGTGGGGGTTTCTATGACCCCATAAGCTTTTGTGTTGGACATATGTTTCTGTACCAAACACAATACAGATTAATTTTTTGTGTTAAAATGTAGTCCTATTCAAATCAATCATATTTATATTTTTCAAATGTGATGTAATTGGGGTATATCATACCTCATAAGCAGATTAATTCAGCAGGTTTTTAGGGAAGAGGAGGGTTCTTAAGGTGGTGGCCTGGACGTCAGCATGACTGAGTTTTATTAGTATAATGCAGATGTGCAATAGGATCGCTTTTGGCATATTTCTTAACCTTGAATTGTTGATTTTGCAACCTTTGACATGCTTTTTTTATGTAACAATATGTGAAATTCATATTGAGGAAAGATGAGATTTCCCCCAGCTCTTTGTTATAAATTATAGACAATAGATTATCCAGCTTCTTTCCTTGTCAATGCAGAGAATGTGTGTTGCTGTTTAACATGTATTCAACAATGCTCAGGTTGGTGGAAATTAATCCATTTTCATTAATTATGTGTTAAACCATCCTTCTTTGAGCTTTGTTTCCTAGGGAAAGGAGGCTTATGCAATCATCCTGTCCCTGTGTTTCCCCTTTATAACTTTTGATCCCACAAGCCAGTTTCAGCTAAATTTGGTGGAGGAGCAAAAAACTCCCAAGATAAGTAGAGACCCTAGCTTTCATATTAGTAGGTACATCTGGAGGGATGAAATGATTGCTTTTGTGGCCAGAAAATCTCATTAACTTACATTGAGCATTAACTCCCTTAAGAAACTAGGCTTCTTTAGTTTGAGTACATGGAGCTGCGTGTTAAATTTTGAAGTGAATTCAGTGCTTGTGCAATGTCAGCCCTTGCAGCCATAAACAGTGAAGTCATATGTTAACACACCGAATAGGCAGAGCATTGTCGGTGCAGAGCAGGCTTCCTAAAAACCGTGCCACATGGCCGCAGTCCTGACCTCTCCACCTGTGAGAGGTTGGTTGTTCTTAGTGTAGTTCAGTCCTTGGCTTCTGCTGAGGCTGGCAAAGAGAAAGCCAACTAATGATTTCTCCACAAAGAACTGAATTACATCTACTAAATTCAAACCAGTTATCAGGTGGCAATAGATTCTCTGTGCCACTCCAGATTGAATCGTGAAGCAGCAGTGAAAGTAAATTATTTAATTTTCTACTATTGTCAGGTGACAGATTTATGAATCCGTTGCGTATGGTATTAAAATGGGTTGTGCTTGTGCAAAATGCCAGTTGTTGCAGGTGATTCCACTTCCTCAAAGGTTGTTTATGCAACCTTTGCAGTTAGGGAACAGCATATTACTCATGCAACTTCTGCAAAACTAGAATTATAGTGCAGAAAGGAATCCCAAGGACTATCTAGTCCAGCTCCCTTGCATTGAGCAAGACCCACAGTACCTCCACTATCCCGGAGAGAAGCACAGAACTTCATGTGCTTTTCCATGTAAAAATTGTCAAATCTATCTCTAAGCCATTTAATAAACACACTTGACACTCTCAAATTGAGCCATAGGGGTGCACATGTGTCATAGACATTTAAGAAGTCAAGATCTTTCCCCAGTGTGTGTGTGGTGGGGGGGTGCATCTACTAAATTCAAACCAGTTATCAGGTGGCAATATATTCTCTGTGCCACTCCAGATTGAATCGTGAAGCAGCAGTGAAAGTAAATTATGATGATCGCTACTTTCTTCCCTGCTACCTTTTTCGTTTTAATTTCCTGCTTTTCACTTTCACCGTGGGAACTAGCCCCCAATTTGCACATCAGTGCAGCTACCAAGATGTTGCTCCACTAATGCAAACTTCAAACAATAAATAACAAAAAAGTCCCAATTTTTGCAGGTGGACCATAACCCTAAACTAGTTCATATCCTACCTGTTCTTATCTACACTTGGGTTATGAAGTTTTACCTCCACCTTGATGACTGGAGACAGGGCTGATTCCAAGCACAGAAAAGTGTTTAGGCAGATAACACAAAGGCATCAAACACAAAGGCATCAAAGTTTAGTGAACTGAGATGAGTTAAATAGCGCAGTGACATGAAAGAGAGAGGGAGGCAAATGATCCTGGGAAAGCATTTGTTGTTTGAATTCTTTGAACTTGTCCGTACAAAGAAAGAACTTCCACTGATACATCTATATCGGTGTAATTACACTGATGCAAAGTCCTAATGCAGATGCATTGTAATGGCACTAAGTGAGACTCATTCCAAATCAAATTAAAGTTTACACTAGGACAGTTAAATGTGTGTGGTTACACTGCCACAATCTGTCTTAATGTAGAGGGGTCCTTTGGGAAGCAATCAATCGTACCAATTGTCATTATGCCCCCCCTTTCCCTCTCTTGTCCTCTTTCTGCCTGTTAAGTAGATGTTGAAACTGTAATGGGCACCTCTGCTTACGACTGTCAGGTGAACAGTACAGGGTCGGGAATGCCTTTTTGTTACACTGTCAGATAATAAGCTGCTGTTCCACAAAGAACTGAGTGATTATGCAGTCCAAATGATATTCTTGCCACTAGATAGTCATTCCAGGATAGACTCATTGGTGGGATATGAGAAGCCACTGTTTGTCTATGCAGTACTTGTTTTTTAGAGTGAGAATTTGTGTCTCTTGAGCTATAAATTTAGCATATGTTAGATATCTAAGGTACTTCTATGGCCCTTTTCACACAGACACTCTACCACTGATAAAATGGGTGTTATATTTTATTATACATGTTGCAGGACACCCATAGAGCACATCTGCAGCCCTGCAACATGTATAATTAAATGTAACACCCATTTTATCAGTGGTAGAGTGTCTGTGTGAAAAGGGCCTATGCAGAGCCAGCTTTAGGTAGGGGCCTGCCAGTCATGCTACCCATCCCAGTGGCCTCTCCTCCTCGGTCCTGCCCACCATCCCAGGGTTCTACCTATCCTAAGAGTGGTCCATTACGATAGCATCTGTGCAGCTTTCAGTCCTAAGCATATTTATCACAACAGAAGCCCCTAAACACAGTTGTACTGTTATCCCTATTATATGGCTGAGAAACTGAGTAGAGCTGAAATCAGATTTCACCAAAACAGGCAAACCTGTTGAAATCCCGGTTCCTGATACTGTCTTGATCAAATCAAGAATCACGTCTTGACCGACATTTTGTTTCTTGATTTACCAACTTTCCACTTACCAGGATCCCATTTACTGCTTTGTTGTTTGCTGCTTTGCCGTCCGTTTCAAATCCTGAGAGGCAATACCAACGCAATACCGTGTTTCTTGCACTCCATTTCCCCTTGTGCTTCCTTGTCACTCATTGGCTGGTACACAGATTCCTTTACTAATCTACAATCCAGTTGCAGATTGGGCAAAGAAAAGGGAAAAACATAGAACAACAATTCTGATTGGAGGCACTGGAGTTGAGGGTAAGGGGCACTGGGGGGAGGATAAGAGGTGGGTTAGTTGCACAGTGATTAGCTCAGAAATGCAGAAACAACAAACCCAGAAGTAAAATGGTACCCTCGGGAATGTAGTAAGTAAGCGGCAAATTAATGTTATGTGGTAAATAGTAAGTGGAAAGTCGGTAAATCAGGATGGTATTTCGTGGTATTGCGAGAATTGAGAAATTGCATTGGTATTGAGAAACAGTCGGGAAATTGATCCCGACTCCCGATATGATGAAACTTCTTGCGAGCAGCAATTTATCTGCTTGTTTCAGCCTTAAAATTGAGCCACAGTTTTATTGAAGTCAGTGGGAATTTTTTTCCATTTACATAGATAGGTTTTGTATCAAATCCAAAGAGGCTGTGTGTGTTTGCACAAAGTTACACAGGAATTCTTTTTGTAGCCAGAAAATCTCATTTAACTTACAATGAGTATTATCCCCCTTAAGAAACCAGGCTTCTTTAGCTTCTGTGGCAGAGCAGAAATTTGAACCAACTGAGGCCTGTGCTAGTATCATAACCATGGAGACTGTCTTTGCTTTTTAAATATGGCATATTTCTTTAGCATTGCAGATTTTTTCATTTGCCCTATTAAGTGGAAGATTTTGCTGTTCTGGACAGGATACTTCCAGTCGTGTTTTGTCGCCTTTCTATACCTCTTCCTTCACATACCAACCGATCTCAAGGTTACAGAATAATTGATTTCAAGCAAACTAGGTAGGGAAAGCCAGACTCAGTCAATTTTCAGTCTCTGTTACATGAAAATATCCCTTAAGCATTCTTCTGGGCAGAAGACTGCTGAAGTAGGTACTTCTAATATAAAAGGTACCTGTATGTTGGAATACGTTTTATTGGCTATTGAAGAAGAAATGTACGGTCATCCATAAAAAATTGAAAACCTAGAGTGAATTAATGGTCATCGAATGTTCACCAGAAGTATGTTCGGTTCTTTCCAATCAACTCCTGTATTTCTGCTAGCTACAAATACCTAAATTCTTCTTCCTGCTGAGTAGAACTGGGTAAGAAATTATGCTTTTTTCAAATTATATATATCTGTGTAACTGTGTGTGTATGTGTATAAGCATTCAGTAGACAGAAGCAAGAGAGAAGCATCTAGGATTAATCTGGCACAGTATTTCCAAGTTTTCATAAAGTTGATGGGATTAAATAGCTTGCCAAGATTTAAATATTTGTGGATTTAGTTGTCCCTGCATTGAGAGAGATTTTTCCATCTCTCTCTCTCTCTCTCTCTCTCTCTCTCAGTGATAAGTGATAGTCATTTCACATCTGGAACCTCTCCTTTTTCTTCAGCTCCAAATTCCTAAATAAAATTAGCCCCTTGATATTTAAGCCTATATTATCTGGTTAGGCTTGGCTAAGGGTTTTGTTACATTTTATTGCTTGGAGTATTGTTCCTTTTTAATTTTATGTTACTTAGCAAATCATCCACAGAAGTTGCCTCAAATGTTTTTGGACGTTAATGAAGTTGAAGGTATGGACTAATGTCCCTCCCTTTGTAACCTTTTGCTGGGAATTTGCTTAATGAATTGAATGTAATAATAAACAGGACACAAGGCAAACGTACTGTCTTAAGTTATGTTCTGTTATAACATTTGTCTCCCAAGACATCACTGAAGTTGAAAGCTCTGTATTGAAAACTTTGGACTTGAATTCAATTAATAGATAATATCTGTGAACCTCTGGGCCAGGGAAGGTTGAATAATAAAGCTACAGCTTCTTGCTTTAAGAAGGACATTGACAAGGTGGGAAGGTTCAGAAGAGAGCAACAAAGATGCTAAAGTAAAAAAATAATAATAATTAAGATGGTGGGTGTTGGGGACGGGGAGGGGGCATAATTACAGTCTTGTAAAAGGCTACTTCAAGCAAAATGGTATCCTGTTGTTCTCTGTGGCCACTGAGGTTAGGATGAGATGCAAGAGCTTAAATTGATGGAGAAAAGATTTAGGCTAAGTATTAGGAAAAGTTGTCTAACCCTGAGGATGATTAAGTAGTTAAACAGGTTGTCAGTGGATACTGCACGGTCCCCACCTCGCAACCTCTGCTCTCCAGGGCTTAAAAGCCTTCAGCCACCTGCCAGAAGGAAGGGAAGGTGTGTCTTTCTGCTGTTGGGAAGTGGAACTAGGGACTTGGAGGACTGTCACCTGAGGCTGCCCTCCCTTCTCCACCTCCACTCTCCAGGGCAGGGGGAGGGTAAAGTTATGGTGGTTTTGTTTTTAATTGTTTTTAAGTGGTTTTGTAGGGAGGAGTATGGTGAGTCAGGGGGCAAAGGGCCCCCCTGTGAGAGGGAGGGGTATGGACTTCTGAGAAGGGGGTTATTTATTTATTTATTTAATATGTTTATATCCCGCCCCTCCTGCAAACAGCTTGGTTGAAGGGGTGGGGGGAGTATGGGTATGTGGGTAGAGTATGGGAGGGAGTGACATGGCCCCCCGGTGAGAGGGAGGTATGGGCCTGGGGGAAGGAGTGCTGTGACCCCCCTTGTGAGAGGGGGGTATAGGCCTGGAGGATGTGGGGGGGAGGGAGAGATGAAGTTTTTTTTTTCCTTGGCCCCCCTGTGAGAGGGAGTGCCGGGGGTGCTCTGCTCAAGGTCCCCTGAGTTTTCGGAGGGCCACGCAGGGGAGGGCATTCTCGGTGGCCGCACCGCGCCTGTGGAACTCCCTTACGGGGCCAGCCGGGCCTCTACCGGATCTCCTCTCCTTTTGGAGAAGTTGTAAGACCTGGCTGTTCCGCCATGCATTTGGCGGGGGAGATGGGTGGTGGGGGAGTATTGGAGGGGTGTGTGAGATGTGTTACTCTTATTTCTCCTTTTATGATTTATTTTAATGGTTTTTAATGATTGTAAGCCACCCTGAGCTGCCTGTGGCAGGAGGGGCAGGGTAACAATTTTTTAAAATAAATAAATAAATAAGAAGGGGTGTAGGGGCATATGGGAAGGGTGTGGGGGGGAAGGGATTCAGAGGAAGTGTCATGCCCCCCCCCCCGTGAGGGGGGCTCCGTGCATGGGGTAGGAGAATGGGGAAGGCTCCCTGGTCAGGGCCCCCTGGTGAGAGGGGGGTTCCTGTAGGGAGAGGGAGAAGGGTGGGTTGGATGGGCTGGGGGAAGGGTGAGGGGTGGAGGGGTTATCCCCCTCTGCTCCCCTTGTGACTCTGCCTCCTGGGGTTCTGGTCCCAGAGGACCCTCCCAAGTCAGCTGTCCCTTTAGGATTGAGGGGGGGAGCAGTGGTGGCGGTCTTGGGGGGCATGGGGAGGTATGGGGGGGCGGAGCGGGAAGGTTTCCATTGGGAATGTTGGGGGAGGCATCTGTCCCCATTTGGTGTCTGTCCCCATCCCTCCCCCTCCCCATTCAGGATAATTGGGGGTTGAGGCCAGTAGGGCCCCTGAGCCTGACACTGAAGCTGCTCAGTGCAAGGTCAGCGGCTAATAAACCAACTGAGATCCAGGACCTTATCCTGGATGAGACTGCTGACCTTGTGTGCATCACAGAGACATGATTGGATGAGGCATCTGGGCCAGTTCTGGCTCAGGCGGTGCCAGTGGGTTATTCCATGCAGCATCAGCATGGGGTTGCAGGGCAGTGTGGCTGTGGTTTTTAGAGATTCCTTGTCCTTCTAGAGATATCCGTGCTTGACTCATCCGGTATGGAGTGTGTCCACCTTTTGTCTGATTTGGCTGGAGATAGATTGGGGATTCTGTTAGTGTACCGAGCACCCCAGTGCACTGCAGCCTCCCTGACTGTTCTAGCTGAGCTGGTGTTGAGTTCGCCCAGACTTATTGTCTTGGGGGATTTCAACATTTATGCCATGGCCAACCTTTTAGGAGTGGAGCAGGAGTTCATAGCTTTCATGATAACCATAGGCCTATCCCAGGTAGTAGTGGGCCCAACACATGAAAAGGAACATGCACTGGATTTGATATTTTCCACTGGTCTAGAAAAGGGGGTTCTAGTTATTGGCGGTGTTACTGTAACATCCTTGTCATGACTGGATCGTTACCTCCTGAAGGCTTGGATCCTGGCCCTCTTATGCCCCCATCATGGACCAGTTAAGTTCGTCTGCCCTCGGAGACTTATGGATCCAGTTAGTCCTCCCGAGAGTTCTGGAATCTTACCTAGTGACCTCTGTTGATGACCTGGTTGCCCTGTGGAATGGCATTCTGACCAAGGCCATCGACATGGTAGCACGGTAGCACCCAGGTGTCCACTCCCACTGCAGCACCAGCACAGGTCCCTATGGTATATGGAGGGCCTGAGGCAGATGAAGTGGGAGGGTAGGCGGTTAGAGCACAGGTGGAGCTTGATTCGCTCTGAATCCGACCGATTGCGGCATAGATTGTTTTTGAAAGACTATGCCATAGCTGTGATGGCGGTGAAGAAGGCCTCCTTTGCCGCTATTGTATTCCATTCCATTCCATTCTAATTGGTATCCCGCGCTCTCCTGCCAAAAGCAGCTCGAGGCAGCTAACAACAAATGAAATTACAAAACATAAATCCACAAAATCCAATTACAAAAACATAAATCCCACAAATACAATTCCATAATAACAATTCCATAAACATAATTCAATAATTCCATTTTTCCCAAACTTCCGCCCCCCCCACTACATCTTATTACATTTCAGTAATTAATTCCCTTCACTCTCCTGCCATCCCCCTACCCTGCTGCCACCAGGGAAAGGGCCCTCCACACATCCCTCCTCCTGCTCTCACCAGGGGAGGAAAAATACCTTCCAACAATTAAACTCATAATACAAAATACACATTATAATTAACTATCTCATAACCAGGGCCACAATGCCCTGTATTATAACTGAACAATATTATATATTATACAGCGGATACCATCCCACTCCTATTTATCAAACACACTTACCTTCATCAATTCCTCCTCACAGCCCCATTCCTCCCCATCCTCCTCCCACCATAAACTAAGGCCCTCTTTGCTCCCTCCTGCTCTCACCAGGAAGGAACATACCCCTCCGCCTCAATTCCCTTTCCCACCAGACATCAATTAGATTAGGCTCCCTCCCCAGCCGTCGGACCACGCCGAAGGGCCACGCCAAAGGGTGTGCCCCTTTGGTACGTGCCACTGGCACGGCGGTCAGCCACCCCTTGCCCTTGTAGGGGCGGCCCAGAAGTGGACTTTCCCTGACCCCGCCCCCTCTATGACACCGGGGATGGTGGCAGTATTTCCATCCGGCCATCAGCAGCACTGGCAGAGGGAGGGGATGTCAGCCGTCTCCTCTCACAGTCTTTGCGAGGGGAGGGAGGATCAACACTCAAACCCTCCTGCAACATGTCTTTAGGGGTATAGGCGGGGAGAGACCAAGCACTCAGCTCCTTCTCTTCCTCCTCCAATGGAGCTCACAGGCACCACACACCCCCACATAGATATTCCAAAGGCGGGGGGGGCAAACACAGTCTTCCAGCTCCCAGCATTTTTGCCACCCGACATGCCTCTCCCAACACCACTCTCACCAGTCCCAGCACCGGTTCCTCTGCACTCCCCTCCGTTGTTCCAACACAACCTCTGAGTGCTGACTGGGCAACTTGGTATTCCCGCTGCTATCAACGCTATCATAGCGTTGGCGAAGTCTTGCCAGGAGTTGGAGTCATCTAATGGCCACTCTGACATTTTTATTGATTACTTTGCAGACAAAATCGCTTGTATTCACCATGACTTTGGCATGACTGTTTCTATGGCAGAGTTAGAGTTTGAGGCTGTGGAGGTCCAGCCTTGTCCTTTTTATTTGGATCTATTTCAATTGCTATTGCCCACGGATGTGGAGAATGTGCTTGGGGCTGTACGGACCACCAGTTGTGAATTCGATTCATGCCCGTCATGGTGGTGAAAGCCGTCAGTGCCTCATTTCAGGAGGGCAGAATGTCAGACTCCCTTAAGTTGGTGATTTTCCAGCCTCTGATTGAGGAACCATCCTTGGACGCTGACTCCCCTGCCAGCTATTGGTGTGTGTCTAGCTTTCCCTTTTTAGGGAAGGTTATTGAGCGGGTGGTGGTGCGTTCGCTCCAGGCCCATCTGAATGCTATCGGATTCCTTGGATCCCTTTCAGTCTGGCTTTCATCCTGGGCATGGCACGGAGACTGCGCTTGTGGCCTTGGTCGATGATCTACGTCTGGAGATCGACAGGGAATTACACCCTGTTGATCCTATTAGATCTATCAGTGGCTTTTGACACTGTTGATCATGAGGTGTTGTTGACTTGACTGTGGGACCTGGCGGGCATGTGTGGGACCGCTTTTCAGTGGTTTCGCTCTTCCCGGTCAGGGAGATCTCAGCGGGTGGTGATGGGCAATTGCTTGTTGTTGTCTCGTGATCTTCCCTGTGGGGTTCCATTTTGTCCCCCCTCTTGTTCAACATGTATATGAAGCCACTGGGCGAGATCATTCGGGGGTTTGGAATAAGGTGTCAGCAGTTTGTTGATGATACCCAGCTCTGCCTCTCTTTTTCATCCAACCCAGGTCCTGCAGTCTCGATGCTTACCCACTGCCTGACTGCTTGGGGACTGGATGAGGGTGAGTCGACTGAGGTTGAATCCTGACAAGACTGAGGTGATCATGGTTGGCCGACCTTGTGACTGGGGGTGGGGCGGATTGGGACCCTCGTTATTGACGTGGTCCACGCTCCCTGGTCACTCAGGTTCGCAGCCTTGGAGTGCTCATGGATCCGTTGTTGCGCCTGGAATCTCAGGTGGCGGTGGTGGCCAGGAGTGCTGTTCAGCAACTCCATCTGGTGAGAAGGCTGTGGACCTTGCTTTCTGATTTGGATCTGGTAACCATTTTCCATGTGTTCATTACCTCGAGACTAGAATACTGCAATGTGCTCTACGTGGGGCTGCCCTTGAAGACTGTTCGAAAGCTGCAGCTGGTACAGAATGTGGCGGGCCAGCTCCTTACAGTGGCAGGTCACTGGGAGCACATAACATCAAACTCTGCTCCAAAATCTGCACTGGTTGCCTGTTGTCTTCTGGGCACAATTCAAGGTGCTGATTTTGACCTTTAAAGTCCTAAGCAGCTTAGGACCTACTTATCTGGCAGATTGCATGGCCTACCATGTCCCATCGCAGCCTTTACTGTTGACTGGAGATGCCTGGCTGGAGGTACCAGGTTTTAACCTGGTCTCCACGGCAAGGAGGGCATTCTCAGCCACCGCTCTGCAGCTGTGGGACTCTGTCCCCCAGGAGATTCGTTTATGTCTGGGCTTAAGTGCCTTTAGGAGGCCGTGCGAGGGTGTTTGGTAGTGGGGGTTAGGTGTGGGGGGATTGTGAGTGGATAGGGATGAATTAGGAGGTTGGAGAGGAGAGTGGGTGGGGGAATGGTGTATGGTTGTGGGATATTTTATGCTTTACGTTTTTGGTTGTTCTCTATTTGTATATTTATAATATTGTAAGCTGCTGGTGGCGGGAAGAGTGAGGTAAAGATTAAAATTAAATAAATAAATAAATAAATAAATAAAACAGGCTAGATTAATACCTCTTTGAGGAAGCTCTATGTACAGGTGGTCCTATATCAGGGCAAAGGGATGGACTAGGCGATTTTTTTTTTTTTTTTAAAGTACCTTCCAGCCCAAACAGCGTATGATTCTATAAACAGAAGAGTCTATTGCTGAAGGAGCCTAATGAAACAATACCATCAGGCACTAAACTACATTAAAAAATGAAGAAACAAGCTGGAAAGAGTCAAGCTCCCATTTAGAGGTCTCAACAGTGAGTTTGTTTGAGTTTCGAAACCTCAGCCACAGTGACTCGGTAAGTCTGATGGGCTAGACTTACCCCGTACACAACTGTGAATTTGGGGCTTGACATGGATACTGGTGAAATATGGGTAAACGTGGTTTGTGTGGGTGTTTCCCCTTCCAGTTTAGGACTTAGTTCCTTTGGTGAGTCTTACTCTTCAGTAACGCCCTCTTCAGGCCAGAAATCTGGGACCAAGCTCGTCCCAAGCCCAGCCTGATATTAGAAAATGGTTAGGGCTAAGACATTGCCTGACCTCTTTCCAATGAGGTCATACCCGCTTTAGAGTGCCATGGCATCATGGTGTTCGGGGTGGGGGTGGGGAACAGCCTTCTGCAGCTAGGGAGCCTGGATTGGGCAGAGAGCCTGGGTCGGGTCATCAGGGCAAGGCAGGTGTCCACAGGCCTCTCCCTAGACTTAAATCTGTAGCCACCTCATAACTAAGCCAGTGGCGAGTAGGTAAGTGAATTTTTGAAACATTATTATACATACAAGATGGGCTAAAAGATGCAGTTGGGGGAATTATTTTGGTTTGGTATTTTTTAAAAATACTTGCATTTTAAATTTAGTTTTTTAACTTTAACATTTTTAAACATTAATACTTAATATTAAATGTATTATTATATTTAGGGCTCAATCCTAAACATACTTGTGCAGGAGTAAGTCCCATTGTTACAATGAGACTTACTCATGAGCAACTGAGTTTAGGATTGGGGCCATTGTGTCATAATTATAAATAATAGTATTATAGATTGTTATATACAATATATTGAAGATTTAGTTTTAAAGAATTAAATATTTTAAGTATTTTAAATACTGAAATTTTGAATATTTTTTTAAATAGTGTGAATTATTGAAAGGCACTGGCATTATAGTCCATTATACTACAATTTTTTCAGCATAAAGTAATATACATTTATCTAAATGGATAGTTTAATGTATTATCTCTGAGCAAGCTGTGAGCCTGGTGTTGAGTATTAAACAGAATGGAATGTGGTGAGCTGACTCGTGCACGCTGGGTGGCCAGGGTACAACGTCTTGGTTCTCCGAAGTTGGTCCATTTACATGTTTTGAAACAGTCCATCTGCTCAGTGATGTTCCTTGTTCTGTTTTGTTCCCATTTTCATTTTACAATAGTCAAAAGATTATGATGGACGGTATTTTTATGGGATTAATGATTTGCTGGACTGGAGAGTTCTAACTGAAGTTGTTCACCCCATTTGGTCGCTAATCCCCAGAACGCTCTCTACATCTCAATCATGCAATTATTGTGCCATTCTGCTTCACCAATGCTCTGCTCATAGTATTCTCTAAAATAATCAACCAAATCCCATTTGTTTTTTTCAGTTTATAGTTTATTACATTTCCGGCATGAGCAGTAGCACACAAATCCTTACAAAGTGCACTTGAAATAGTGCTAAGCGACAGCTGAAACATTTCTCCAATGTAATACAGTATTTAGAGTACAGTGAGATTTACCAAGAAAATGGAACTACAGTTTTAGAGTTAATCCAGTTGAGCATTCAGGAAACAGAAGCATCTTGTCAGAAAAAATAAAATAAAACGTCCAAAAGAACAAAATCCTCCGAGATCTGCTCTATTGGAGAATTTGAAACGTTCCAAGCAGTGAACAGAGCAAGGAGGCTACTTTTCTGCTTTTGTGTTATTAATTATATTGCTCCAGTTTATCTTTCCTAGAGCCCCCAACCCTTGGGGAGAGGCCCATCTCTAATGATGGTTCAGTGCAAAGCACATTACTGGTGCTATATACATTTATTATTATTACTGTTAATAAGGATGATGCTAACTCTGTGATTTGTAGAATTCTTTTCAGGGAAAATTCTGTGCAAGTTTAAAAATGAGCAGTTTTGTTATGAGAATGATTTGACTGTGCAACAAAAATGTAAATATTTGTACAAGAATAGGGTGCATATGGAGTTTTTTCACTCCCTGTTGTTAATTCCTAGCTTCTGGAAGAAAGAGGTTGCATCCCCTGACCATCTTGATTAATAGCCACTGATGCGCAGTCCTGCATACATTTGCAATCTGATCTGCTCCCATACTTCTAATTGCAAGTTGAGGCCTTGAACACCTAAAGAGAACCAGCCGGATTTTCAGTGTTACTAAGCATCCCTGTTCTTCCACTGGGAAAAAATGGGAATTGCAGATGTTCTGTACTTTTGAAAATCAGAACTGTTTTTAAATATAATTATAAGCGCTTTCAGCTTGAGGTATCCAAACCAGAAAACTTTGGCCTAAAAACATAGTGTGAAATCCTGTTCCCATTGATGTTAGCGGGAATTTTGACATAGACTTCAGTGGAGCCAGAATTTTATCTGTAATATCAATTTGTCTGCTTTCAGCATATCTAATTATTTTCCCATTTCTGTGGGAGGATGTCTTTTAGCAATGGTATTTTCAGAAATGCCCAAGTGACTTTATTTATTTATTTATTTTTTAAAATTTCTATCCCACCCTTCCTGCCACAGGCAGCTTTGGACGGCTCACAAGACAGCTCTGGGCGGTTCACTTAGAGACACGAGTCCCAGTGGTGCTTTTGAGATTCCTACCCAAGAATAATTAGTACTAGCCATGCAATTATTAAAAAAACGAGCATCTCCTTAATTGACTTTTTAAACACAAAAATCAACCCCTCACTAATGATAAATATGTCCACATCAAAGAAAAGTTACAATTTGTACCCCACTAACAATCTGCTGTGGATCAGAATGGAAGGGTCAGTTTCCCATTCCCTAGCTGCTGATAATGTGCATTTAGACTGATTTAAAATAAAAATAAAAGAATATTTTTTCGTTTTCTAGGGATTGCTTACAAAGGCTTTCTCTCTCAGAATCAGCAATGTTTGATTCAGCCCAGAGTTGTAGCAGCAGAAAATGTATGACCATGTGGTGGTTTTGATCAGCCACCTTGAGTTAGCTCGCCAGTGTGAAACTGACAGAGCTCTCTGCAAAAGGAATGGGGATTCTGTACAGCTAATATCTTAGCTGTACAGCTAATATCTCAGCACATGAAGCCTGGTTTTCTAAGGCAGGACGGGATGGGGGTATAAAATGCTCAAAGTACGTCAGTGGAATTATTACTTATTTGTATTATTTATTCATTATTTGCCATAGAGGCCATATCTCCCCTCCAGGTCACATATTGTTATGTAATTTTAGGTCCCTTCTTACTTTCGGGCCCTTCTGCCCATCTGCCAGATTTGGATGAAATAAATCTCTGGATGAAGTTAGAATCCATGGTTAACTGTAACTGAAAACCTATTGCACTTCTGAACACAGCCATGACTTGATTTCCCACTTGTAATCTAAGGTCATTAACAAACGAGAGTCCAGGTTCAGTCCGTGCCACCCCCATAGTAGAATCTAATAAACAGGCAGCCCCCTGACTCACAACTGCAGCGAACCATGGGAAGAAGAAGCCGCGCCAGCTGTTTCTCTTTCTGGGCTATGACGACTCCAGGTGTTCCAGTGCCTGCTATTCCTGCCCACCAACAGATGCTCATACCTGGGTTTATACCTGCCAGCCCTGGTGATATGGCAAGTATCACCATCATCTGCCCACCCCATAGCAAGGATGACTGCTTGAACCTCAGGTGGTTTTTCTCTATGGTTCTCCAGGCCATAGTGGACCACTCTGCCCGGATTGTGAATGTACTGGACGAGTGATTCGGGAAGAACCACATATACTATGTTGGAAGCCGCCCCGAGATGCTGTGGGCATGGGGGGTGGGGTGGCATATGAATATAATAATAAATAAACACCTGCATCTTCTGTCAGTCCCCCCTTCTTTGGTTGGATGTACACTGGAGACTGTGGACTCTCCACTGAAACATGCGTTGAGAGAGTGCTCATGTGGCCTGTTGTTCTCATGGACCCTGCCTAAAAGCCCTGAAGGCATATGACACAGTGTTGCACATATCCCAGAGGGAAAGTATACAAAGGTACTCAAACAGGCAGCTCGGTGCCCCCCATGTTGTTTTCTGCCAGGTGGCCTTTCCCTGTGTGATCCTCTTGGCATTTGCAGGCTAGCTGACTGCAGGCCTGAACCTCTGTCTTTTCCTATTGTCATTTGCAAGCTAGCCAGGTCTGAAATGGCAATAGAAAGCACAGAGGCATAGACGTGCAGCTGGCTACTATCTCCCCATCCCCCCGGCCCTCTAGTGTATGGCCAGAGCACTTCCCACCCCCATGTTTTTGGTGCACCCGCCACCGCCTTCCCTTTCCTTCCAATCCCGAGCCCCCAAAGCAGCTTATTGCTATGCTGTACCACCAATCTCCTTGGCCCCCTATTGGTCCCGCCCCGTGCAAGTGCATGGCCAAAGGACTCTCCACCTCCCATTTTCAGTACACTGTCACTTCCCTTCCAACTCCCAGCCCTCAAATGTTGCTTATTGCTATGCCATACCATCATTCTCCAAGGCCCTCCCTTCCCCAAACTTCCCTCCCAGAAGAAGCATGGAAACCATGTATTGTGAAAATTTTAAAACTTTATTTAAAAAAGATTTACACTATTTCTTCATGCACCTGCTCCTTTTGGGGGGAGCTGGGCACGTCCACTTGGGTCGTGGGACTGGCAGGGGGACGTTTTCCCGATTCTCCTCCCACGGATTCCCAAAAGTTCACCCTCAAGCCCAGTTCTTAGCCTGGTTCTGATTTGGCAAGAGATGTAAAAGAACTCGGCTTTCTCGTTTCGAATATTTAGATACACATAGATATACATTGTTGTTCCTAGGTTTTATAGGTCCCAAGTTCTTTAATCAATGTTTAGTATTAATCTAATACTGTCTTTTCTCAGCTCCTAACTCCATTCTTTGCTTGTTTCCTCTGCCTCTGGGAAACATAGCTTCACCAGTTACCTTATACTTATCTGCTCCCATTGTTTCCCAGATTGTGATTCTGAGGGTTGTGGATTTCCCATATGAATTCTGTCTGGCTTCATGATTAATACAGCATTGCGTTCTAAATTATTATATTACAATTCTGATTCATAATATTCTTATATCATTATACTCTGTGTTGACACCAAAAATGTGAATATATATGTAACACATATATATGCGTGTCCACACTTTGGAATTATATTAGTATGTTTTTAACATGATATAGAGCAGATTTCTGATAATCATAAATGTGTGATGTCACACCAACCATTTCCCCCGGTCACAGTGGGATGAAAAGATCTTAACGCTCATACAGGTGACCACAATAGGAAACCAGGAAAATAAGCAATTGTGAGTGCTTCTCTGTTAGGTTGCCACCTCTCCTAGAGAAGAACAACAGTGCTATCTTGCATACCTTGGTTCATGTAAGCTTCTGCAAATATGGCTAACAAAAAAGATAGGGGCCTCCTGGAAGGTAAGTGCAGGTTAGATGGGGCAGGGACCGGATGTAGGAGCAGAAGCTGGGAGCTGAGGCTAACTGGGCAGCCCCACCATAGTCCATGCACAGAAGGGCTCCTGGGGTAAGGAGACTGACCCTGCTCCTCCCAGCCATCCTACAGGGACTCAGGGAGCTGGATCTTTTGGATAATCTGCACTTTACACTTCTGTCTCCTGTGATTATGCTGCTCTAGCTCCCTGTACTCCTCCCTGCCCCCATCCTTGTTGTCTTTTGGTGTTGTGTTGGATCCTGTGCCTCTTGTAGCTGCTGTTTTTTGCCTCTATCCCTACATGGGAACCCAAGGCTGGGGCAGCAATAGGGCAAAGAAGGAGCAGAGCTGGACAGTGCAGTTACTATTATGGGAGCCAGCGACTTTCCCTGCAGCCAATTTTCAGTTTCACTTCCTTTCCTCTCCCGTTTCTCACTGCAGCCAAAGCAGGAACATCTCCTGGGCAGTCTGGTCTGGCTAATGCTGCACAGTGCCATCTTCCCCACGCATGCAAAGGCAGGTAAAATGTAGATGATAGTTGGACTAACCTTGAGAATTATCAGCTTAACCCAAATCCCAAGGATGATGCTTGAAAACCCTGAGACTTGGGGTCAGACCCTGAGCACTGGTAACCCTACTCACTGTGTCCCTTTCTCCCACTGATGGCTTTGTAACTCCTCCTATGCTCCCCCAGCACTGGGGATCTCTCCCTTACTTTCTGAATACATTCCTTTTTATGAAGCTTTTCTTCCTCAGTTTATTAACCTATCTCTTTTGGGACTCGAATTGATAGTTCCTTTGTGTAACCAGTGTTTGGAACGACAGTCACCTGTATTGTATTTGTTTGCACCAGAGCAAGGGCTCAATCCTGCAAATGCTTATGATTCCACCAATGTCAGAGAGTCAGCATCAGGTAGTTAACACTATTCCTGTAAGCTGTTAACTGTTCAGGGTAGAGAATTTTTTGTACCTTTTCTGCATAATGTTATGTACGCTTAAGTCAACCTTCCAAACAATATTGTTGATTGATACCAAAGGAGCAAAGAATAAGGGGTCAAAATCTGCTCTGCTGTACTTACAGTGTTGAGTTCAGTGGAATTGTTCCAGATTTACTCTGAGAGCAGGTGGTGATTCAATAACAAGAATCTAGTTGTACTTGCTAATTTGTGGTCTTTCTACATTGGCTGTTACTTAGCCGTTGCAGTGTATATATATTTTAACAAAAGGATTAATGTATTTTTTTTAAAAATACCCCCAAACCATGGCCTTTCCCCCAAATCAAACTTCGTTAGTCTTTTGTATCTATTGTGAGAAAATCTAGGACCGTACCTCTTCTGAGAGGTTTTATTTTGTGGAGTTTGCTAAAGTTATTTTTCCTAAAGGCTTGGTGTTGGATGGTTCCGCACAAAAGCTGATCATGGACTTGACAGATTCTAGGATACAGTTTCAGGCAAACCCTTTATTTCCTTTGTTGGAATTATCTCATCCTAGACAAAATCGGCTCTTTCCTTCCTTTTGAAAAAATATTTGTCTGCTTTCTTCTCTCTTGCCCATCCCTTTCTGCTTCCTTTAGTGCCACTGGTTAATATGTAAAATATGTGAAACCTGCATTTCTTTTACACTTAAAACTCCCATTGAAGACACTGAGTTAATTTTGTTCTCATTTATCCCAGTGAAAACTACATTTTATCAGCACAAGTGTGGTAGTAACCATGACGGGGAGTTAGACATTAGCCTCCCGAGGCATATAGCTTGCGTTTTCCTGTGGAAGTAAAACACCTGCATTAAATGCTAGGAAAATATCCCAAGGTGAAGTTCTCCAGATTTTGGTGCAGTGCATTATGCAAACCTTCCAAATGGACAACAAAAGCGCTATGAGTTGCTCATTTATATCTAGAGGCCTGATGAACGCCTGGAGTGTTTTTATATATGCCTTAATCTCAAAGGAATAACCTTCAGCCCATTGTGGGGTATGTAATCTGACAGTAAACTCATAATTAAGTTTGTATCATGTAAATACTCCCTCTTAACCCTGAAGATGGCTGGTACTTACTCAGGGGACAGCATTTGGCATGAACAAGCTCCTACAAGCCACTCCATTGAAATAATTAGAATTGCATTGGTGTAAATTGTCTGACAACACAAGCCTGTAGGTAGACACTCTCCAAAGAGCGCGGTATTGTTCATATAGTGGAAGGTAACGAACTCATAGAGGACACCAGCTTTTCAGGCAGGATTTAAAGATGATGACTACAGGGAGGTAACTCTTTAAATAGCTGGCTGGATTCTATCCAAAGTGCCATCTGTGCGGCTTCCTCAGAGTAGTGGTGGTGGCAGCGGCAGCATGATCTAAATGGCAAAAGCGCAAAGAATCTCTGGGCTTGGTGTGTGGTCTTCATGCATGGGTGATTTCAGACATGACGGACCTCCCTTTTACCACGGCCCGGGATCCGTTTCGAATCCCAATCCAGAATCAGGCCGTCCGTCCGTCCTTTAGACGTACCAGCCTGATTCCGCTCGGGGATCGAGGAGGGGGTGGGGCTGTGTGGCACGACGTGCGGCCGCACAGCCCCGTCCCCCCACATTCCCTCGGCCACCCACTCTCCAGGAGACGGACGGGCGCAGCAGCCAATTCGGCCGCTGCGTCCAATCCCAGATTGTGGCCAGGACCACACTCCGGGCCAGGGCTGGCAGCCAGACATGCACCGTGGCCACTGGCCACTGCCGGTCCCGACCCGGATCGTGGTTACGCTAATCATGATTCCGAAGGTGAGGCTGGCCTCACCTCCGGAACCGTGGTTAATCTGATTCCCGACGGAGGTTCACTGGGGTGAACATCTGGCGGGAATCCTTTAGACGTTACGGGCCTCTCCTCCACCACAGGGGATTGACTGTGGTAAGAGGGAGGCCCGTAACGTCTGAAATCACCCCATGTCTCTTGCGCTGCGTCCACTGTAGATCCAGGATGGCGCAGGAATGTTTATACCTTCCATGCTAGAGGCTTTGCTACTCTTTCCATCCCTGCCAGTGTAGGCAAAATGGTTTCAGGGAGAAGGCATATCAGATTACCTGAGGTGACTCGCCACATATTTGCCATGCCTTCCCCACACAGCAGGCTTGCCTATGCAGACAGGGAAAAGGGATGTGAGGGGGGAAGAGTAGCAAAGCCATTGGCAGGACATGTTGCATGGGGACGGCACCCTTTCCTGCCTCAGCCTGTGCCTGATGTGGACGCAGACCTAACTTTTCTGTGCCTCGTTTTCCCTCCTTGTAAAGCAATATTAATAATACTTACCATACTGACCTCACAGAGCTGCCATGAGGTGAAGGATTGTGACATTTTGAGACCCACCCCTCCTATGGAGGCTGCCATAGTAAGTGCTTATTGTTGTGTATTAAAACAAGTGAAAACAGCAAGTTTCTGATTTATGAATATTTAACATGGTGTATTCTCTTGTGGGGATGGGGCTTTGTCTAGGTCCTGAGGGAATCTAATAAATTGGCTGAAATGGAGGAACCTCCCTTGTTGCCAGGAGAAACCATTAAGGACATGGGTATGTGAACATGACTCTTCTTTTTGTTGTTGCTTGGTTGAGTTAACCACACTCCCATAATCCATAGAGTACATAGAATGGCCTTGTTGTCAAGGAAACTACCATTGACACAGGCAAAACCAATTAGCTAAAGTCTTCCTGACATCCGAACTTGTTCTGCCATCCTCTGTCTAAATTTGTCTGTGTTTCATTTCAGACTACTGAAAAATATGCTAGTTGGGTTCTATTAGGGTGGGGTTTTTTCCCTGCAGCAGGAGCTCAGGGCTTTTCCAAGCCTTAGAAGCCCCAGGAGCTCTGGGTGCATTTTAACCCTTTTCTTGACAGTTCTGAGGCAGTCTCTCTTCTCCCCTTGCCTCTCAATATTTTGCATTTGTTTACTGAGCTGTCATAAGCAACACGAAAGGTGCTCACATGTCATGTGTTGGGAACCGCCGTGTTAGTAGATTAATACGTTTTTGAAATAATAAATAAATCTCAATATTTACATTAAATTGTATCTGGTGTGTAGGCTGCGTCCGTTCATCTCCGGCCCGGACCTGGCCTCCCTCATCCATGCTTTTGTCACCTCGAGGCTGGACTACTGTAACGTGCTCTACGTGGGGCTTCCCTTGTTTCTGGTTCGGAGGCTGCAGCTAGTGCAGAATGCGGCGGCTCGTCTCCTTACAGGGACGGGCCGTCGGGAGCATATTACACCTGTGCTCCGAGCTCTGCACTGGTTGCCGATAGCGTGCTGAGCCAGGTTCAAGGTTTTGGTGTTGATTTACAAAGCCCTTCACGGTCTGGGCCCCTCATACCTCAGGGACCGCCTCGCCCTCCGCGCCCCAGAACGGCTCCTTCAGTCTGCCGCGGGTGCCTTCTTGGAGGTCCCCCGTGTTAAGCGGGGGGCCACAATGGAGAGGACATTCTCGGTGGCCGCGCCGCGCCTTTGGAACTCCCTTCCGGAGGAAGCTCGCCTGGCCTCCAGCCTGTTGACATTCCGGCGAAGTTGTAAAACCTGGCTGTTCTCCCAGGCCTTTGGGGAGGGTGGGGTAAGGGGGGATTTTTTAGCTCCCCCACCTGATTTATTATTTATTTATTATTTATTTATGTATTATGAAGGCCCAGAGCCCTGTTTTAATAATTTATATTGTTATTGTTGATTTTAAATCGTATTTTATTGTATTGTTTTTATTGTTGGAAGCCGCCCCGGGCTGTTCGCAGGAGGGGCGGAGTACAAATTTATAAAATAAATAAATAAATAAATATTTTCCTTTTTTGTTTTTTCTCTAGCCAAAGATGTTACTTACATCTGCCCCTTCACTGGAGCTATAAGAGGAACACTAACTGTTACAAATTACAGATTGTATTTTAAAAGTATGGAAAGGGTAAGATTAATAACCATACATTTTCCTTGTCTGTTCATGTTCTCATTTTATAAGCCTAGGCCAATTCCAGCTCTGTGTAAGTATTGCTTATTTGTTTTGGTATTTCTCTCCTTTTTAAGTTAATACATTTCAACTTCTTTCAGGATCCACCTTTTGTACTAGATGCTGCTCTTGGGGTGATCAACAGGGTAGAGAAAATTGGTGGGGCTTCCAGCAGTGGTGAAAATTCATATGGACTAGAAATTGTGTGCAAGGTAAATTGGTGGTGTGTGTGCGCATGGATTGTGGTGCTAATTGTAAATGGGCCTTTTTAGATGAAGGGGGTGGAAATTAGTGGGTTAAACCCACTCTGCGATTCTCCCCGACAAATGAGATAGCGGGTGTGTTTTTAAATGCACAGCCCACTCATGCAAGTGGTGGAGGGGAGCGGGTCCTGGAGCAGCGCACACTTTCCCCAGATGCCTTGACAAACAGCTGATGGGGGCAGGCGAGGAGAGTGCGCTGCTCCGGGCTCCCTTCTCCATCAGAAACCTGTGGGACCTAAATATGTGGATTAGTAAAACCTCCCCTATCAAGGTTTTACTAATCCGGGAGTTTTCCTGCACAGCTCCTGGGAGAAACGTTTTAAATATGCAGGTAGTTTGCGTGTTCGCCTGCAATCTCCTGGGACTGTGTTACATTTAAAAACTCCCAATGGGAGAAGGGCCATTCGGGAGCATTAAACAGGAAGGCTGATGTTGGATGGGGAAGGAAGAGAGGGAGAGAGTTCATAAGAGAGAATGTCTTTAAAAAGACTTTCCTAAAATAATAAATCAAATAGAGTTCCTCTCCATTTAAGTTAGCATTTTAAAATTCATCAAATTATTCTAATCTAACCTGCTGTTGGTATTGCTTCCTGTACAGATTGGAAGTGTGAAGCTAAACCGATGAAAGTCATTTTCTGGTTCTAGCAGAATACCACTGTATTTGGATCTCAAATATTTGCAGGAGAGAGAGACCTAAATAAAAACCACTGATTGCTCAATTTCTTTTTCTTCTTTTCTTTTTTTACACAAAGCCATTAAATGCTTTTTATGAACATCTAGGTCAGAACAAGCTCTGAGGGCTGCATACGAGTTGGAGGCCGAGGTGCTTGTGTCCATGCTCTCCTCTCTTCTCCTTTATCCTGGGTTAAGTGTTTGGGGTAGGAACTGGATCCTGGACCCAGATTCAGAAACTGGAATTCAGGCCTGATGTACCCCACCCTGGTCTAGATTTTGTTTGTGTTTTTTTTTTATTTTTAAACAATTAAAAAAATAAATAAATTGATACTTATGTTACTTGAGAGTGTACAGGGTTCAGGCTTGGGTCAGGTTCAAATGGTGGCTGAGGAAAAGTGGCTGTTCTTCTAAACTCTGGCAGCAAGTAACCTTCACTCTAAAGAGAGATGCTGCTTGCTGTAGACCACTCTACTAGTCACAGAGTTCAGGGTGGTTTTCTCTGCAGTCCAGACAGCTAGAGACTTGGGCTGTGATCCATCAGCCACTTACTCCAGCAAAGTCGCAGTGAAGCCTTATGGGCTGCACTGGAGAAAGCAGCTGGTCGATCACAGCCACAGGTTTTAGTTTTTAATTTATATTTTATTTTTGAAAAAAACTCTTATTATAAAACAATAGCATGAACATATCAAAGAATGAGCAGTATAAAAGTGAGTGGTTAGGGTCGGGTGCATGATTACAGCCAATGGGTAAATAATATTTTAAATCTTAAACCATTACTACTAATGTACTCCATGTTCAAAAAACAAATGGTAGTATTTTTAGAAGCTTGCCAACCAGGTAACTCTAGAATAACAATAACAGTAATCTCCAAGAGGGGATGAGGGGAATATATTTAATAATGGGAGTAGAGATAGGGAGAATCGGGGAAAGGGAGGTGAAAGAACAAGAGTAGACATTGAGTGGAGTGGAACATGTAAATAGGGAGTTATTTACCCTCTCAAATAGTACTAGAACTAGGGGACACTCCATGAAACTAAGTGGCAGTAGATTTAAAACAAATAAAAGGAAGTATTTTTTTCACACAACACACAATTAACTTGTGGGATTTGTTGCCGGAAGAGGTAGTCAAGGCCAGTAGCATAGCTTAGGTTTAAAAGAGGATTGGGTAAGTTCCCAGAGGATAGGTCTATTAATGTCTATTAGCCAAGTAGACTGAGGGATGTAACGGCTGACTGTCAGGTGTTGGGAGTGAACACCAGGGAATGGAGCACTCCATTATGATCCGTTGAGTACTTCTCCACTGTCCGAGGCATGATCCTGGGCTTGATGGACCATTGGTCTGACCCAGCATGGCACTTCTTGTGTTCTTCAAGCTTACTAAAAATCAAGAATAAGGGGGGAAATAATAGGGAGACTACAACAGGGGAGACTAAAAGGAGGGGACAGGAAGGGGAGGGTAAAAGTGTTGCTGACATTTAAGTCCTCCCATATTTTCCCAAATTTGTCTGGGACACCTTGATGTCTGAATGCTAGATACTCCATGACAGCAAGGCTGAGCATTTCACTGAAACAATGTGGGGAAGTCTTGCTCTTCCACTTCTGCAAGATTATTTCTTTAGCGATCAGAGCTACCCTGTTAAACCGGGTCCTTGTGACCCAACCATAGCTTTTTAAAAAAGTAGCTCTGTGCAGCAAGCAACCAAACTGATTTTATTTGTTTGTTTGTTTGAATTTCTTCCCTGCCCTTCCCCTAAGGCTCAGAGTGGCATACATCATTAAAAACACAAAATTACAATTTAAAAACCCTTTAAAAAAAACCCCCACCCTTGCTCCTAAATTCACCCACCCCAACCCCTATCCCTGCCTGCCAAACACTTTGCCAAAAAGAAAGGTTTTGCACCACCTCCAGAATACACTCAGGCTCTGATGGCCCTCCAGGGTGAAGGGAGTTCTGTGATACTGGGGCAGCAACTGAGAACACCTCTCTGCAGGCCTTTGTCATATGAACAAGACTGGCAGGTGGTACCCGCAAGAGAGTGCTCCTAGTTGAGCACAGGGGTCACAGCGGAGCATGGTAGCAAAGGTAGTATTTCTGATATGTGGGGCCCAGGCCATTGAGGGCCTTAAAGGTCAAAACCAGAACCTTGAATTGTGCCTGGAAAGCTATAGGTAGCCAGTGCAGATTGTAAAGCACAGGTGTAATGTGTTCATGGCAACCTGTCCCTGAAAGGAGCCAGGTCACCACATTCTGCACCAGTTGCAGCTTCTGAACATCATCAGGGGCAGCTCCACGTAGAGTACATTGCAGTAATCTTGCATTGAGGCAATGAAAGCATGGATGATGGTGGCTAGATCAGAAACAAAGGGATGTAGCCTCGTCACCAGATGGAGTTGGTGAAAAGCACTCCTGGCCACAGCCTGATGATCCAGGCTCAGCCAGGGGTCCAGAAGCACTCCAAGGCTGCAAACTGGATAACCAGAGGGGGCTGGACCCCATCAATGACAGGGGTCCCAATCCGTTCCAGGCTGCAAGGTCAGCCAACCATCATCACATCAGTCTTGTCTGGATTCAGCTTCAGTTAGCTCACTCTCATCCAGTCCCCAACTGCTGCCAGGCATTGAGCAGGACCTGGGTTGGATGAAAAAGAGAGAGAGATCTGGGGGTGCACGCTAAACCTCCAAATAATTGTGCCCAGTGGCCTCAGATACACATTGAACAAAAGGGGAGACAAGATGGAACCCTACAGGGGTGACACCACAGGGGAGGTCCTGGGGGGATGACAAGCAATCTCACAGCACCACTCACTAGGACCTCCCCAACAGGAGCGAGCAGAACCACTTGAGCAACCCTGTACATCACTGTGAGGTCCCGCAGTCATGTCAACAACACAGAAGGTCTAAGAAGATCAACAGGGCACAGTTCCCTTTGTCAATCTCCAGGCATAGATCATCGATCAAGGCCACAAGTGCAGTCTCAGTGCCTGAAAATGTGGCTGAAATGGGTCCAGAAATCTGATAGCACTGAGGTGAGCCTGAAGCTGCTGGGCAACCTCTCATTCAGTAACCTTCCCTAAAAAAGGAAGGTTAGAGGCAGGGAGTCAGCATCCAAAGATGGTTTCTTGATTGGGGCTGGACAACCACAGTTTTAAGGGTGTTCATTCAATAACCTATTCTCTCAAAAGGAAGCATTGACAAACCCAGCGAACAACCAGGCTGGCTTTCAGCAACCAGGATGGGCAAAGATCTAATTCACAGCTGGTTGCCCAGATCACTCCAAGCACATCCTCCATATCAGTGGGCAATGCTAATTGAAACTGATCCAAATAGACAGGACATGAATGAGCTTCCACAACCACAATCGAAGTAGCAGCAGCCAAGGTGTAGTAAACAAGAGTGATTTTGATTGCAAATTTATTAATAAAAATGTGAGAGAGGGCAATAGATGTCTCTAGTTGACAGCAGAGACAAACTGGATTAGCCAGGGCATTCACCCCCGGAAACAGCTCTGCAGGATGAAACTTTGCAGATGATATGATAGTGGAGAAGAAAGCTTTCTTTGCTGCCAACACAGTAACAGCATAATTTTTCAGAAATGATTTATGCTGCAATCAGTGAGCTTCAGCGCAGTCAAGTATCACCTGCGCTCTAACCGCCTACCTTCCTTCTTCAACCACCTTGGGTCCCCTGTATAACAGGGGGACCTATGCTGTTGCAGTGGTGGTAGCAGATGCCTAGGTGCAACCCTGTCAGTGGCCATGGTCAAGATGTCATTGCACAAGGCAACGAAGTCATCAACAGAGTAGCCATCAAGGTCAGTGGGTAAATCCCCCAGAGATATTTGGGAATCCGTTGGATCCATTAGTCTTTGGGGGTGGACCAGCCTAACTGGTCCACCACCCAGACGAGGAGATAGGAGGGCAGGGATCTTGGTCTTCAGAAGATAATGGTCCAACCACAACAACAGTGTTATAACATCACCCCAATAATTGGAACCCCCATTTCCAAGCTGGTGTAAAACATCAAATCCAGTGTGCGTCCCGCCTCGTGTCAGGCCAGATATTATTTGGGATAGACCCCTGGTTGTTATGGTGGCCATGAAGTCCTGCTCTGGTCCTAAAAGGTTAGTCTCAGCATGTATGTTGAAGTCACCCAAGGCTATATGTCTGGGTGACCTAAAGACCGCCTTGAAGACCAAATTAGCCAGCTCAGTCAGGGAGTCTGCTGTGCAGTGAGGTGGCCGGTACACCAGCAAAATCCCCCAGTCTATCCCTGGCCTCCAACACAAGGTAGACACATTCCATATTGGCTAAGTTAGGCACCAGATACCTTTTTGAAAGACCAAGGTGTCTTTACAGATAACCACCACTCCATCTTCCTGATCATAAGGCTGGTGCTCCATCAAATAGAAAGAAAGAAAGAAAGAAATACCTGGCTTGCACCATCTGGGACAATATAGGCCCAGATATCTCAGCCAGCTATGCCTCTGTAGTGCGTATGAGGTCAGCGGCCTCATTCTGAATAAGATCAAATATGATTGATGTTTTATTTGACACTGACCTCACATTAAGCAGCATCAGCTTCAGATCAGGAGCCCCACTATCCTCAACCCCCAAATATCCCAAGACAGGAGGGGAGTGGGTCACGGGAACAAACACTAAGTGCCTCCCCTGATAGCCTTTCTTTCCCCCTGCCATACTGCCACATGCCCAACATGACCCCAGTTAGTTCAATAGCTGCTCCACTCTCTGTGTGTCCCCCCCCGCAAGAGGCTCCCCTTTCCAGCTGCTGATTACCAGTTCCCCACCCCCAAAGATGATAATCCTCAGGGGGTCAAGAAAGCCCATGGAGAATGGGTGGCCATAGAGTTCTCCTTGAGCCTGGCATCCTCAGAGGCTAATTGGTGAAGGAAGCAAGCAGGAGAATCCCACACTCCTCCTTCCCAGACCTGCTCTCCCCAAGGAGAGACTCCTCCCCATCCCAATAAAACCCACACTCGTAACCCCCCATACGCATAAACCCCCCTCTCACAGGGGAGTCCTTCACCCCTATGCCTGTATCCTCCTCCCTCACAGAGAGGACAGGACACAACCACTCACCCCATCATACCCACCTTTTGCCCATACCCCTCCCCCTCACTGAGGGATCCTGACAAATTTGCCCCCCACCCCGCCCAAGCCAGTACCCCCCATCACCGAGGGACTGTGGCACTCCTTCCCACCCAACTCCACCCTCTAAAGTCACATCCACCAACCCACTCCCCATAGTGCTACACAGATCCCCCATTTAAAATACCACCTCATTCCAGTTTCAAATAAATCCCACCTCCCTGAGGGAAAAGAGCTACTAATAATATAAAATCATCTTCAGGCAGGTATAGAAGTGCCTCTGTAATGGCCACCTAACGGCCAATGCCTTTGGCAGCTGCCTACAGGCAACCACCCGTAAGGCAGGAGGCTTTCCTTATTGGAGCTGCAAGATAGGCAACCCGGGTGTAAAGTCCTGCTCCCTTCACCACTCTCTGCTGAAACTCATTTTCTACCAGAGCAGCCATATCTCCTCTCCAGGTGGTTGTATCTTTATGAATTTTGGGGCTCCTCTTACATTTTGAACCCTTTGTCCTTTCCAGTTTGGCTGAAGTTGGGCTGTGGGATCAAAAGTTATTGTTAAAATAGGGGCACACACACACTCCTACACAGAGCAATTTACATAAGCCACCTTCTCACACAAAACATGATAAAAACAAAAGCTAAGATCCTGCAGAACAAGATGGAAGTTCAGTAAAACTACTGATACATGGTGCTCACAAGTTATGGCTGGTTCCGAATTCTAATAATGCCTAAGTTGAAACTAAATGAAAGAAAAAAATAACACAAGTTTAAAGTCCTACTTCCTTATAACCAGTACATTTAAAATTCTTCTTGGCTTCAAAAGTAATAGGGTACATTCAAAGTTTTACTTAAGATGTTTTCATTTTTGTACTAAGGTTAATGTTTTGTGTAATTTTCCTAGGATGTTCGAAACCTGCGGTTTGCCCATAAGCCTGAGGGACGCACAAGAAGATCCATATTTGAGAACTTAATGAAATATGCATTTCCAGTTTCCAATAGTTTGGTAGGCTGTTTTTCCTGCTGTTACTGTGTGGTGGTTAAATTTGAGAATGTCAGTGCGTGTCTCCAGATTCCACTGAAGTCAGTGGGAATCCTGTTGACTTCAGTGGAAGTAAGTCGTCAGGCCTTTATCTTTTTTCATAATGTGCAGCAATATGAAAATGCAGTTCATGTACTTCATAAAACTGAGAGGAGAATGCACCATTAAGTGTAGGCTTTGCTCCTACAACTTCACGCATGTAGGAAAGAGGGTATTAGAAAGATAGTTGGAATGACCAGGAGCAATCATTGAGGTGGTGGTGATAAGAAAGCTGGGACGTGGTGGCATATCTGCTGACTGATGGATGACTTGCTTGCTAAAGGCCGTGGTCTTCAGTCTATTGGAGGGAAGCAGGCCAAAAGGCTGGTCTGTCCATGAGGTGGACGGACAATGTTGTGGAGTGGCAAAGCCACAATTTGAAGGAGGAGGCAATTAACAGAGCAAGTTGGAATTAAAAACTAATGGAAGTGGTTGATCTCACATGGCCAGTAGAGAGTAGGACAGAGGACCCTCAGTAGGTTTTGGCCCGTGGGAGGTCAGGCAAGAATTTGTAGGAATAGACTGTATTTTATTGGCATTGTGACACCTCTGAAAACATACAGTAGCTTGCAGTATTCGAGGATCACAGTTTTATCATTAATCTCATATGCCTGTGATGGTGGAAAATAGTTCAAGGCACACTGAAATCTGCCAGAGATTCAGACCAACTGTGCCCCCATTTAGTTGGCTGCTCTCCCTCCTGACAAGTTCTGAACTGTTTAGAAGTTGTTCTGTTACAGGCTGGTTAAAAGGATTTAGCCATGTTTACTTGCAGTAGAAGCTTCAGGCTTTTAATAAACCTCTTTTGTTCCTGTGTTGTCATAGGTAACATAAAAGGGAAGGATGGAGAGTGTACATTGATGTGTTAACTAGAGTGTATGAAGAGAGCATCATTTTCTGATGCTCTACAAAGCCTCAAAGAAAAGCAGTGCCTTGGCAACAAAAGACTAGTTGCAGGCTATTATTTGAGATGTCAAATAAAACTGGGAAACGATCTTATTTAATGGCATGTGTTCTCTCTTCCTTAGCCCCTTTTTGCATTTGAATACAAGGAGGTTTTCCCAGAAAATGGCTGGAAGGTCTATGACCCAGTTTTGGAATACAAAAGACAGGTGCGTGCTTCTGATACAGCCTTGTACTCATTCACTTTTCAACAGGAAAACTCTGTGCTGGAACATACTCTGAAATTGTATAGAGGGAAGAACAATCCTGCTTGGGAGTCCAGAGCATGGTCAAAATGGTTCAGCAGCTGCCGGCAATAAGGCAGCTACACCGGTAGTGCCAATGACGTAAGCCTGGTGCGTGAAATGGGAGAATCCAGGCACCTCAGAATTCTGGACCCTCAGTTAGTTTCTTGTTCCTTCCTCCCCTATGGCCAGAAGAAGGTGGAAAGAAACTAACAGGGAGCATAGTGGGGGAGGGTTTCTGCAATGTCCAGGCTATAGCGGAGGGTCTGAGGCTGGGACTGGAGACAAGGGGGCAACCAGGAACTCATGTGTAGTGTTTTTCATTTGTGTTTTGTTGGGTTTCATTGGATTGTCTTCAGCCCAGCTTTCCGATCAAAGCTCAATTCACTTGCATAGTTATTTTTTTTAAAAATTATTTCTTTTTTGTACCGTGACTGGTAGAATACGAAACAGAAATGCCAACTGACTGAAATTCAACAATAGGTGGCCTTAGAAAACGTAATGTTTCATCTCGTAAACAAAATGTGGGAGCAAAGAGCTTGAGAGGAGATACTTGTGCTGGCAAGCCCCTGCCTCCCCCCTGCAGCTCTGGGCATGGGATCTGACCTAGCAGTCATCTACTTCGGAGGGCCAATGTGGGAGAAACTAAGTCACTTTTACAGAGCATACTTCAGCTACAGGCTGTGTGTGTGTGTGTGTGTGTGTGTGTGTGTGTGTGTGAACAAAGTGGAGCAGGTTCAGAGGAAGGTGACGAAAATGAGAGAGTTTGGAAAGCAAATCTTATGAGGAAAGGTTGAAGGGAGCTGGGTATGTTTAGCCTAGCAAAGGGGAGATTAAGGGGAGAAAGAATAGCAGTCTTCAATATATCTAAAGGGCTGCCCCCAAGAAGATGGCAAGGAACTGTTCTGCATTGCTACCGAGGGCAGGACTAGAAGTAATGGGCTCAAGTTACAGGAAGGGAGATTACAGTTAAATATCAGAAAAAAACTTTCCAAAAGTAAGAGTTAAGCAGTGGAACAAGCGAGGTTATAGGCTTTCAAAGGCTGGACAGCCATCTGTTGGGGAGGTTGTAGCTGTAGTCATCCTTCATCTAAGCAGAGGACCCTCGAGGTCCTGTCCAACTCTGACATTCTCTGATTTGAAGTTCCCTTTCTATAGGGGATTGTCCCACAGTTTGGAAAATATTGTACTAAATCATGAGAATGGCCAGTAAGATGATCAACTGCTTCATGCAACCATGTTACTGCAACAGTTTCTTCCTTACTACGAGTTTGCTACGAACGCTTCCCATAATTTCAGTTCCTAAAAATAAAGGTAGAGTCTCTTGGCCTATCTTCCCTGGGCCAGAGACCTTTTTCTAAACTCGCTGCTGTTTCAAATGCAGGGAATTCCCAATGAAAGCTGGAGACTGACCAAGATAAATGAGCGCTACGAGCTGTGCGATACATACCCTGCCATGCTAGTAGTGCCCGTAAACATTCCAGACGAGGAGTTGAAGCGAGTAGCGTCTTTCAGATCAAGGGGTCGCATACCAGTGAGTATGAACCTAGGAGAGCGCTTGGTGAATACTTTTCTACCATAAATTAAAGCCGCAAGGCCAGACAGCAAGAAGGGGTGAGCAAAACACACAGCTGGTGGTTGAGGAACTTGGGCGGGACTTTAACAAGGAGATATGAAAGCAGATAACATTACTAGGCTACCCCAAAGTGCTGCTGAGAGGATCATTTGGTTAAATCCACACAGTAACTTAGGCCACTTGCCCATGTTACTGAGACACGGTGCGAGAAACTCCCGGTGGATTCCTGGTGGCCAAATTCACGAGGAGCTCTGAGAATGGGCGCGGGTGATTAAGTGTCATCAGGCGTGACCCATGGTGATTTCTCTCATGGATGACAGAGCTCAAAATCCAGCCCTGTGATCCGTGAGAGAAATTGCTGCAGGACCCGCCTGATGACTTTTTTTATCCCTGCACCCACGTTCAGAGCTACTCAAGAGTTTGTCCACCAGGAGTCCGCTGGGAGTTTCCCCGCTGTGTTTCGGTAATGTGGGCAAATGGCCTCAGTTTAATTTTTTTGGATAACAGAATTAGTTTGACTAAACTGTTTACAAGTTTTTGCTTCAAAAGTAAATAAATGAGGTGGGAAGGAGGGCTAACTCATTCTTCGTTTAAAATCCTATACACTTGTCGATGAAGGTTGTTCCTAACCTCAGGCATGTAGCAGTTGTTGCGTTATATCATTTTAATGCAGCACTCCCAGGCTATTGATTTCCATGACTAAGAGCTTGTAGTTCAAATAGCCAAATGTTTTTGTTGTCATTTGAAAAAAATTTAAAAAAATGTTTCAGACAAATGAGAGGAAGGATGCGTAGGTAGAACAAAAGGGAATGGAGGTTCAATTATTGCACGGTAGATTGGGGTTAAATATTCGGGGGAAATTCCTGACCGTAAGAGCAATGGGAATAGGCTGCTTTGGCAGGTTGCGGAATATCCTTTCCGAGATGTTTTCAACAAGATGGACGCGCATCTTTCTGCGATGCTGTAGGTAGAAGGCCGGGGTGAGGAACCTCCAGCCTGTGGGGCCAGATCCAGCCTGTTTTTAATTGAGCCCCTGTCCAATTTCTGGATCTGGCCCAAGGGTCCACCCTTTGAAGAGAGCAGAGATGAGGACATGCACGCAAGGAGAGTGGAAGGTTCCAGGGCACAGATCCATGATCAGGACCTTCCCCTTCCTTAGCACACACCTTAAACATCACCATCCTCAGCTCCTGCCTTGCCCATGGAGCTTGTCCTAATTTTCAAAGTGGCCCATGGGAAGGGAAAGAACCCCACCCATGGCACAGGGCATCCTGCCACGGAGCAAGGGGTTGGATTAGATGATCCATGAGATCCCTTCCAACTCGATGGTTTTAGACTTAATAATTTGTAATTTCAATACAGATTATCTAGACTCCCGCCCTGTTCCCTACCATAGTGGGGCAAGTGGCAGGAGGAGGAATCCAAAATGTCTGGAATTCTGGGGTGTGGTTGTACTCTGCCCACAGGCTTGCTTGGTGTTTAGTGCCAAGCAACCGATTGCAGGTGCCTCTCTCCAACACTGGGGGCTTGGCAGGCCCACTGGCAGAAACACAAGCCCAAGGCAGAAAACGAGAGTCACTTCTCTATTTAAGAGAAATGACATCAGATAGAGGCAACAGAGAGGGGAGGAGGAGGAGGAGGAGCACAAGGAAAGCGTGGGATGTTATTGGCCAGTAGGAACAGACAATGGTGTTGTCATAGCAGGTGGAATCCAACCAGAGAGGAATGCAGTCCCAAAGGAACATGCTACACAGTTTCATTTCTTTTGCCAATCCTAACCACAGTTTCCTTCCTACTTCTTAAAGGTTCTATCCTGGATTCACCCAGAAAGCCAAGCCACTATCACTCGCAGTAGCCAGCCCATGGTTGGAGTGAGTGGAAAGCGAAGCAAAGAAGATGAAAAGTACTTGCAGTCCATCATGGATTCGAATGCTCAGTCCCACAAAATCTTCATCTTTGATGCCAGGCCAAGTGTGAATGCCGTAGCCAATAAGGTTAGAGCAGGGTGGAGACACACTTTGGTCCAGGCAGGGATGGGGAGGAAGAAGGTGGAGGCACACACACACCCTTAACCTCACCCCACCTCTTTCTCTTCTGGGTTCCCTGGCCTGCTTCAACTGCTGATAACTCCACAGCTGTTGGAGCATACCCCAGGGAAAGATGTGCCCTGTAGAACTGCTTCTGAAGCCTCAATGAAGAGGCCAGGGAAAGGAGCAATTAAAGGTGGATTATGGGGCAGCTGCAGTGGGCCATGTTAAAAGGGAGTAGATCATTGGGCTGAATGATCTTGGCTTTCTCTGCAGCCTCCCTGTGATGGATGGCCCACCCAGCCAGGGTAAGTAGAATTAGGCCCCAAATACACCAGTTTAGGCAGGCTAAGCCAAGCACCCTTCATTCCATGCACAGTCTACATGTACAGTTGGCAAAAGCCTCTTCTCAGGCTCCCAGCGTTCCTTTTGGGAGAGCAGCTTTCTTCTTAGCCCCTCTGCCCTCTCTCTTCCTTGAGCTCCTCCGCTTTCAGGACCAAAGCCAGCTTCCTGGCCATAGCCTGCTCTCCTAGGAGCTCCTACCTCTTGAGCCACTCCTAGCAGACTCTTTGCATTCCCAAGGCCCTAGGGGTTTCAGGTCCCAGGCTGTGGCCTGCTTCCTTTTGAGCTACTCATTCTTCTGCAGTTCACTGCAGACTAGCGTGGCTTCTGCAGCCTTCCTCTCCTATACCCCTCAAAATAGGTGGGGCCAAAGTGATGTGCAGGCCGGCTTTAAAGGGGCCACGGCCTGACTCTTCATGCTTATAAATATTATCTCAAAGGAGGGGATGGGAAACTGCCCGCTGCTGAAACGATATACTCACAATGTCTCTGATCTGGCAGTTGACTCCATACATAGAGACCTCTGCCCGCAGTTGCAGTTCTGTCGTCTTCAGTGGGTCCCCCTTGTGAATGCAGTTGCAGGAGTTAGGGCTGATGATTCTACTGAAAGGAATCCTAAGGGTTTGTCTCCTCCCCAGGCGAAAGGAGGAGGGTATGAAAGTGAGGATGCCTATCAGAATGCAGAGTTGGTCTTCCTGGACATTCATAATATCCATGTTATGAGAGAATCGCTGAGGAAACTAAAGGAGATTGTATATCCTAATATTGAGGAGACTCAATGGCTGTCTAATTTGGAATCGACTCACTGGCTAGAACATATCAAGGTAAGTGTGTGTATATGTGTCCTTGTACTTGCCTGGAAGAAGGTGTCATCCTGTTTGCTGATTCCCACGTCTGTTCTGACTTGCTGCCAGCCTGAGGAGGGCCCTGCATGGCTGAAATCTTGCATATTCTCACCAACAGAAGCTGAGCCAATAAAGGCGATCGTCTGAGCTACTTTGTTTCCATCTCTTCCAAACTGTAAAGGCAGAGGAGTCTGCCAGCTCCTGAGGCGGTGCCATTTTGTTATTCATTTCAGAATTTCATGCAGGGTGTGTCCGAGTGAGTCTCTGTGTCTGCCCAGAGGGAGAGTTTACGTTGGTTCTTTTTTCACTGTAGTTTTTTCTTAGTCTTTCAGTAACATCCACCTCAACTGAAAGTATAGGGTTTTCTTATGTTCTTATTAATGGCTGTTAGCCAAGGATGTAACCTCCGATTGTCAGAAACTGAACAGCAAGGAATGGATGGATTCCTCCAGGATGACCTGTCGGGTACTTCTCCGAAGCGACTGAAAACGGCCACTGTCATAGACAGGATGCTGGGCTCAATGAATCATTGGTCTAACCCAGTATGGCACTTCTTGTGTTCTTATGTTCTCTTTGTAGATAGAAAAGAAGTAACCGCAGACAGTGGCCCTTTTTACGTGAGGCGGTACCACTGATGTCCACGCAGCGCATCTGCGTGGGCATGAATAGTACCGTCTTGTGTAAATCCCGCGGCTGGTGAGTGGGGGTGTGTACGCGCTCCCGTGAAACACGCAACCCCACTCACCACACACACGCCCTGCATTCCCACGCACGGAGCAACCGAGGAAACTGGCAGTCGCAGCCCGTGTAAAAAGGGCCAGAGAATTATTTATTCATGCTTCATCCCCCAGAGAATGCTTTGTAGATTAGCCAACCAAGTGAAGGACTTGTTCCTGGAAGGTGCCATCACCTTCCCTTTCCTTCCACGGGCGTTGAGCGTACCCGACATTAGAAAAGGCTGCCTGCCTGTCCCGTATTTCATGGGGCAATCCCATAAAAAAGCAAGTGCTCCTCCATCTGTCAGTCAGGATTTTGCCCACAGCATGTTTTCAGAATTGAAGTTGCTGGCTCCCCAGCCAGCTGCCTGAAAAATGCTGGTGCTCCCCTGCCACCCTTCTGTGCATGTGTAGAGCATGCTCCCCTCCTCATCTCCTCCATCTGACTGCTTCGCTGTAGTGCCTCTAGTTTGCCCACATGGAGCAGCTGGCCACTGTGGACCATCCAGCACAGCAGTAGCTGCCACTGCCCACCCACTGAACTCCACCAAGTATGCCCTGTCTAACGCACACGAGTCGGCAAGTCGGTGATGAGGTGCTGTGTAGAAGCTTCATGCTGTGAGAGAGAGTGTATTCTGGTGTATTCAATTCAATTTTATTATGGCTGGCTTTCGCCTTTGCCACCAAACAAACATACATATAAATAAAACATCAAATACCATAATCACAATCATTCTATATCATTTATATACTCCAATTACTTCAACATCAACCAATGGCATCAGTCAATCTTTCATTTGATCCTCTATTTATTGAATTGGCCCAATTTGCTAGCTAGGAATTAAGGGAAAATTACTGTCTATGGTTATCTGTATTTTGTACCAATTGTTCTCTCTTCATAATCAGTAAAACAAAAGATGCCAGAGCCTTTATTGCCTCTTCCTGGGAGAGTGTGAGCAGATATAAGTAAGCCCTTTCATCGCCCAACGAGACTCCATCTTTCATCAAGGGGACCAACCAAGCTTCACGTAAATCCTCAAAAAGAGGGCACCTCAGCATCAAATGCTCGTGAGAGAGAGTGTGTATTGTGTTATGAGGGAGTGTATGAAGTGTGTGTGCTGCGTACATCTTCTGTGTGCATCTCCTCCCAATCTTTCTACCCTCATAGCCTATTGATGGGCCTGTCCTTCATGAATTTGCATAGTCATTCTTAAGCCTAGTTTTCTGCTGGCCTTCACGAGTAGATGTGGCTTTTGCCTTTAGCTGTGCCGAGCCATTCTCTGTTGGTATGTTCTATTGTGTTTCTCGTGGAGACTCTCATCAATTCCTGTGTTTAATGTTCTTCTGATTGCAGCTAATCCTCGCTGGAGCTCTTCGTATTGCCGACAAGGTGGAATCCGGAAAGACCTCTGTGGTTGTGCATTGTAGCGACGGCTGGGACCGCACTGCCCAACTCACCTCTCTGGCTATGCTCATGCTGGACGGATACTATCGAACGATACGAGGGTTTGAGGTGCTGGTTGAGAAGGAATGGCTGAGCTTCGGGCACAGATTTCAACTGGTGAGTCAGTATCCTTGGGAGCGACTGAAAGTTCAGCTCAGTGAACGAAATTGGGCTGTATGTTTTCTCTTTAACCGGCTTTGCTTGATCAGAGCAAGACTCGCAGTGTTGATGATGATGATGATTTTATATAGTGCCCCCTTTCTTCTCTCCATCCCCCCCCCCTCGCTGAATGGTGCTTGGAACGTTCACAAAATCCATTCAATAAAACAATGTAAAATCCATATAAAAAACATTTTAAAAGGGAAGGGTAAAGACAGAGGGGGAAATACATTAAGAGGAAACATAAGTGGATCCTCTAAAAGCACCTGGAGAATAAAAAAAAAGACTTTAAGCACTTTTGGAAGGTGTGGAGGGAGGAACTGAGGGGAACCTGTGGAGGGAGGGAGTTTCACACTGAGGGGCCTGCCACAGCAAAGGACCAGTCCTCCACCGACGTGAGGCAGATTGGCAGGACCCCCAAGCAAGGAGTGGTCACGGAGTGCAGATAGCCATCAGGGCAAGGTTTCAGGAGCAGCTCTGGAACTGACTTAGACTGCAAAATTTCTAATATACAGGAAACTGTTTTTAATTAATTAATGAATTAATCAATCAATTAATTCTATTTATATCCTGTGCAATCCCAAGGCGCAGGCAACACAAAAAACCAACTTGTAAAATAGATAAAAAATGAAAAGGATATGAAATGAAAACACACGTACAAAATCCAACATAAAATTATACACACACACCCCTTATAAATTCAACCTCCCCCACAACCCCTAAGGAAGATCATGTAGTTAATTTTGGTACAACCCTCGGAGACAAGGAAGTGCTGTATTGCAATTACCATCAGATGGTGCATACATTTGTATTACTCTTAGACCCCTTACACTGTACTGCTGTAGTAGCCAGGACAACATAGAACTAAAAAGCACAAACCTTTAAAGTTTTTTCTAGTCATTTGGACTCTGGCTGCTAAATGAAGTTGATGCCAGTGTAGCATCTGGAGCCTCTGCTCAGATGAGTTGGGGTTCTCGTCCTTTGTAAAGTGCACTTAACATGAAAAAGTCCCCGATAAAATGTCTCACTTCAAAGACCAGAGGAGCTCCTATAAACTCCTATAAAGACAGAGGATTTTAGACAGCCCTAAAGCTGGTGTGGGTTGGTTACACTGGTAGCTCAACAAGCAGGATCTATAGGATTGTTCTGTAAAGCACTGCACCAGCTCACGCTTCTTTTCCCTCCTTTGCTTTCTCTCAGAGAGTTGGCCACGGAGATAAGAATCACGCAGATGCAGACCGATCGCCCGTTTTCCTCCAATTCGTCGACTGTGTCTGGCAAATGATAAGACAGGTGAATTTCTAGGCTGCGCTGTACATTCTCTGAAAACCCTGAAACAGTTCTGAGAAACAGTGATTTTACTGTTCGAACTTTGGGTTTAAATACAGCATCCCTCGTGTGTGGGGCAGGGGGGAAGAGTTAGTCATGGTGGACGTTATCATTTCGCCATAGTTCTGTCACATGGACTCCTCCTTGGATTCTTCAAAGCAGGGGGGCAGTCGCCATTCACACCGTCTCCTCCTGCAGCCTCTTGAACATAGCTGACTGGCCCATCTCCACTTTAGACTGTAAGGCAGCAATACTTTTAAGAGAGCAACCACTTTTCTCCTCCTGAATACCTGACAGTCCTCCTTTGGGGTCGTTCTCCCAGTGCACCAGCAGGAGGCAGAAACCGCTTTTTTCTGTCACATGCGCAGTGGGACAACCCTCCTCTGCTTCGCCAGTTTAGTTTCTGCCACCAGACCGGCAGGAGCAGTTTTGGAGCGCTCCCCTTAGACGAGCACGTTCTGAAGCAAAATCAAAAAGAAAGGCAGAAAGCAGAGAAATAGCCGCCCCGTTGGGCCAGACTTGAGAGCCTTCTTCAGCGCGTCTGCACAGATCTTTTTGCAGGCCGCAGAGCAGGCTCAGCCCGCGCCAAGGCCTGGGCCTTGCAACCAGGCTGCCGCCACGACCCTATCTCCATGCTGAGGCCTGGATATCTGGGGCAAACAGCCAGCGCTCAGCTGGATCCCACGCTGCAGCCTGGGGACCAGCTATGAAACAAAATGACACTGGGAAAATCCTGCCCGCTGAGCAAGCCAGGGACCAGGAGGAGGCCACGGAGGAGACAGAACAAGTAATCCTCCTCCTAACGGCCTTCCAGACTCTTAGATGCCACCTTGGAAAATATGATGATCTCCATTAACTGGCTATGCCAGGAGGGTAGGGGGCGCCCTAAAGAAAAACAGAAAAGGTCTCCCTCTTCTTCAGCAGGCCCTATCAAAAAGGCAGCAGGCAAAGCCAAAAAGACAGGAAAGTAGCCAGCTAAAGCTTCCCGCTCAAAGCTGCTGGATTCCCCAGAAGAGGTCTCTCTCTCAGGGGAGGAGAGTACCTCAGATAGAATAGAGGAAGAGGGGGCGGTTGGGGGGGGGAGGGGCAAGGCTTCCCCCAACGAGGACCAGCTCCTGCCCAAGACCAGGGCAAAAGATCAAAAAATGCCTTCCCCTCATTAGAGATTCCTCAGAAGTAGATGCAGATAGAGAGTCAGGAGGGGAATCACAAGGGGACTCAGGATCCTCTCTGGAGGAAGGCCAGATACCAGAGTCTCAGGCGTTTTCTCTTTCCACTGACCAAGAGAGGGAATTCTCTGTACAATATAGGGATGAGCTCATGAGACAAGTTATACTCTACAACTAAAAGAGAAAGTAAATAAAGATGATTCCACAGAATCTGAGGAGGATGAACCCAGGGCTCGCCTCCCCCAGGTCCATGGAAGGGACAAAGGCATCCCACTTGATAAAGCCTTTGATAAACTAATAACTGAATGGAAGCAGCTAGGGAGAGCCCTTAGGATGAACAAGACACAAGATGTCTTGTATTCCTTTTGCAGGCACAAAGAATCTTTTTCCAGACCCCCAAGGTGGATGCTGCAGCAGCATCTCTGGCGAAGCAGACAGTCTTCCCCACAGACGCCACAGATAAAGGCATCGAATCTGTCCTGAGGTGAGACATTGAGGCATCTTCCACAATGCTATGCATGGCTACTGTCACCTCTTATGTAGTCCAGAACCCTTATATGTTGGTTCCAGGACATCCAGGACCCTAATATCTCCGACAAGAGATCTAAGGTCATGACCTCATGCATCTTATTAGCCATTACCTTCATGTCAGATGCCTCCACGGACACCCTCTCCTGGACATCCAGAGCCGTAGTAGCTAGTGTAGTGGCTAGATGTCGCCTGTGGCTCAGATCCTGGAACGGGAACTCAGTGGCAAAGAAACTACTGATAGTAGGGCCTTACCGGGGCCACAAGCTTTTCGGCACATGCCTTGATAAGGTCCTGGCAGATGCCTCTGATAAAGCAAAAAGGCAAACCCTTCAACAGTTTGGAACCAAAAAGAAACTTTTTTGTCTCTCAATACAGATATGCAGGAAACTCTGCTGCTTTTCGAAGGGGATACAGCCACCCCAAGACTAGAGAACAGAAGTTGAAACAAAAATGGCAGCATCAGTGAAAATTTCCCATCCCTAACAAGTCAAGGTTGGGGGCCCCTGGTCACCCCAAACAGAACTCGTGATGACCAGGTGACTGGCTTGGGGATAGGGGGCAGACTCCAAGGCTTCTTTCCACTATGGGCAGCTTCAACCTCAGACGCCTGGGTCTTGGAAGTCATAGAACAAGGGTACCCCATAGAATTAAGAAGGCACCCTCCAAACTTCTTTATAACCTCCCCATCTTCCTCTAAGCAGGTCAAACATCAGACCATGCTGGCAGAAATCTCAAGATTCTACGAGATAGGAGCAATAGAACCAGTTCCACCAGAGGAATAGGAGCAAGGTCTGTACTCCATTCTATTCCTGGTTCCAAAAAAGTCCAGCGAATGAAGGACGGTCCTAGACCTGAAACGTCTGAACAGGTGGGAGAGAACCAGAAAAATCCACATGGAGACCCTAACGTCCATTTGCCAAAACATATCCCAGGGAGATTGGCTGACATCCCTGGATCTGAAAGAAGCTTACCTGCACATGCCAATATGGCAGGCACACAGAAAGTGGCTACACTTCATATGCTCAGAAGCACCGGCAATATTGGGCCCTACCATTTGGCCTAGCATGTTCCCCAAGGATATTCGCGAAAGTGCTGATCCCCCTAATAGCCAACTTGAAACTTGAGGGGATACACATCCACACATACTTGGACGACCTATTAATCAGGTCTCCGTCCAAGGGCAAGGCCATGAAAGACCTACCCAGAACTGTGGAAAACCTAAAACCTCATGATTTCGTGATAAACTAGCAAAAGAGCCAATTGATACCAGTTCAGCGACTGGAGCACTTAGGGGTCATCGTAGATACCCACTTAGATGCTGTTTTTCTTCCTCCCAGCAGGCAGGAAAAGACAATCACTGGTGACAGCTCTGAGAGCAACCAACTGAATGAGGCTACTGGCCAGTCTCCTGAATCTGTTGTTATCCTGCACACAGCAACTTTGGTGGGCTCAATTCCATCTTCGACCCCTACAATTGCTTCTGAGAGCTCTACAGAGGGAGATATCTGCAGGACTGATATCTCCCAGTCGCAACCAAGGTAAAAGCCGCCCTGTCCTGGTGGTTACATTGGCACAGGTTCACAGAAGGGGTCCCTCTGACAGAACTGACCCGAATCACCATTGTGACGGACACAAGTCTGACAGGTTGGGAGGCTCACATGGGCAACTCCACCGCTCAAGGTCAGTAGTCAGAAAGAGACAGTCAACAGAGCATAAACTCTCTGGAACTGAAAACAGTGAGGCTGGCTCTGCAACACTTTGCGAACCAGATCCAGGGGCAACATGTATTGTTTTACACTGACGACACAACGGCGAAGGCACACGTGAACAATCAAGAGGGATCCAAATGCCTGAAACTCTGTGCAGAAGCGTCGAGACTCGTCTTGTGGGCAGAGACTTGCATTCAATCCCTGAAAGTCCTCCACATAAAAGGCTCAGACAGCAGACTGACAGCAGATGTGACAGCAGACTGACTCAGCAGATGCCAGCTAGATCCAGGGGAATGGACTTTGTGCAAGGAAGCATTCCTTCTAATAACACAACAGTTCGGCATGCCTCACGTAGATCTTTTTGTGACACCAGGAAGCCGACAGGTGCCAATCTACATGTTAAGGTGCAGGCATGGGGAAGCAATGGCCACAGACACGCCTATATGACTTTCCCCAGTTCCCCCTCATAGGCAGAACTCTGGTGAAGCTACGCAGGGAGCCGGCAGTGGCAATCATGGTAACTCCGTATTGGCCGAGGAGACCATGGTTTTCAGACCTATTCGAGCTAAGCATAGCAGAGCCTCTAAGGCTACCAAAACTTCCAAATTTATTGATCCAGGGCCCAATCCTGTACGAGGGGTAGGACCTCATCAGATTGACGGCATGGAAATTGAGCACTAAGCCCTAAAGAGAGTGGGCTACTCTGACGCAGTCCTCAAAACTCTCATGACTTCTAGAAAGGGTTCTGCCTAGAATGTATCAGTCCACTTGGAGAGTGTTCAGGGAGTGGTGTGTCTCTAGATCAGACAATCCCAGTGAAGCAGGAATTCCAGAGATTTTGAAGTTTTTACAGGCGGGATTAGACAAAGGGTTAAAGCCTAATACCCTAGCCAGGCAGGTAGTTGCCATCAATTCTGTCATCTTTGCATCCAGGGGCCTTAAGGTTTTCAGACATCAGCATATTCATTGCTTTCTCACAGAGGCAAAGGCGTTGTCTCCCCCTGTGTTTCACAGATATCCATCATGGAATCTAAACCTAGTGCTGGGGGCCCTTTCCAACTCTCTATTCAAGCCCATTAAGAAATCTCTATTTTTTGTCCTTAAAAGATGCTTTTTGGGTAGCAGTCACATCAGCTGGATGAATGTCTGAATTGGGGGCCCTGTCCATTGAGCCAAACTTCTGTATTTTCCCAAAAGAGGTGATGGTCCTCAGATTAAACCAGGCCTTTATTCCGAAAGTGAATTCAGTTTTCCATCGCTGGCAAGAGCTGGTCCTTCCTTCCTTTTTGTCCTCACCCTAAAGAGGTGTAATGGCATTGTTTGGACATCAGGAGGGCTCTGAAGGTGTATATTTAAAGGAACCTTTCCTTCAGACAATCCTCAGCCTTGTTTGTTAACATCAAGGTGAGTTACAAAGGGCAAAAGGCATCTAAGGCGGTGATCTCTAGGTGGGTCACCCAGTGCATTGCAGAAGCCTACAAAGTGAAATGCAGGGATCTGCCATTGAACATATGGGGGCATTAGATTAGCCTCTTTTTCGAGCTAGGGCCTTATATGAGGAAGTGTTCAAGGCAAGCACTTGGACCCCTTTGCACACCTTTGTAAAACATTACTAATTACACACCTTTTAATCAGCGGAAGCTGCTTTTGGGAGAAGGGTGTTGCAGGCAGTCTTGGATTAGTACTGTTTGCGCCCTCCCATGATGTAAAGAGTCAGTACTGCTTTGCTACGTCCCCAACGGAGGGCTGCCGGGTATCCAGGAGGAGAAAAGAGAATTGGGTCACTTCCCTTGTGAATTCTCTTTCTGTCCTGGATGCCTGACAGTCCTCGACCCACCCTAGGTGCAAAGCAGTCATGGATAACTACCTGAGGAGGGTATTGTGGACTGTATCCATTTTTATTTCAGAGGCCAATTGGTCCAATTCCTCATTTCATGAGGGAGTTAGTTAACAAGTTTCGTTATGAGAGGTATAAGTTATATCTTCTACAGTTAAAAGTGGTTTGAATTTGGCTTCATTGTTTTTGATTAGAAATAAGCAGTATCGTTATTCAGGTGGTCTGTTGGCTTTTGGACTTACTGGTGAAGCAGGGGAGGATCATCCCACTGCACATGCGCCAGAAAACCTGTTTCTGCCTCCTGCTGGTGCATTGGGAGAACGACCCCAAAGGAGACCTGTCAGGCATCCAGGATAGAAAGAGAATTCACAAGATAAGTGACCCAATTCTCTTTTCTCTGCCTCTAGTCCTGGAAGAGGCACCATTTTCTGGGGAGGCATGCCAGCATCCAGGCACCTCTTGCACACCAAACCGGCTGAGTTCTGTGGCAGAAAGACTGACTTGGAAGCCACACCAACAGGGAATAAGATTTCCTTGGGCTGGGCAGTTCATACCAATTGTAGCCCTGGGTTCCTTTTCAAAGTGAAACTGGCCAGCTAGTGAGATGGACTTCCCTGATACAGTCCTCCCACCTTTTGCTGTTTCCTGTTCCCTCCCAGCCCGTGCTTCCCATCTGAAAACCCCGTACCCTCTTCTCAGCACCCATATCCTTCTCACACCAGTCCCCATAGACAAGCCACCTTTGCTTGCTCCCTGCTCAGCAAGCCCCTGCTTTCCCTACACTTGCAAATCACACTGCAATGTAATCGCATCACATCTCTACAGATCCTAGCTCACTCACTGTCCCTGTAAACCCTACTTCCACCTCCCTCCATCCATGCTAGTTTACCCCCTTTCCACAACAAACCCTGCGTTCCACTGCTTCCTGCCTTTCCCACCTTCCTGTATCCCTGCCAACTGCCTCAGTACATTTCGGTGTTTCCACAAACTATTCCTGACATGGGAATCTGTACCTCATGAGCAGGGCTCCTAGTTTTCTCTGCCAGTGAGTTTTCACAGGCAGAAATTTCCCAGAAAAAAATTGATTACATTCATTTTCCATGCTTTTCCAGAGAAGAACACAGAATGCCAGGTTTTTCTTGGAAATTTCCACCTGCAAAAAACTCACTGGCAGAGAAAACTAGGAACCCTTGGTCATGAGTGGGGAGCCTTTTGCCTCCTGTGGACCATGTTGAAAATTAGCACAAACTCCATGTGCCAGGTAGGAATTGGGAGCAGGGATACCTACGGAGTGTTCTCAGGATGGGGGAAGGAAGAGAAAGGTCTATATCCTGGATCCATCCCTTGCCCTCGTCACCATCACCTTCCCCCAAGCTCCCTCTTTTGGTGCTTGAAAGTAGGGACTGGTTTCCTGGGCCTAATCCAGGAATTGGAAGGGGCTCAAATCATGAGCAGCTGTGGGCCAGATGTTCCGCACTCCTGCTGTATGCGGTTCTCCTGCCACGTTCCCTAGGGAAATGATCCATTAGTTTAAATCAGTCATTGAAGATGGAGCTTATTCATACTTTCTTCCTCTCTTCCATCTGTTGCAGCCTTCGGCCTGCATTGGGGAGAACAGAAAGCACCCCTGTTCAAACAGCACAAAAGGTTACATGAGTAGATTATTATTGTTATTTATTAAGTATTTATTAGCACCAGCAATGTACCTGGCACTTTACAATTGTTATTAATTATGACAGGTCCCTGTCCAGCGGGCTTACAATCTAAGATGGACAAGGGAGAGGGGAACACAGGGAGAGACAGACACACACATATTCCCATTTTACAGATGGGGAACTGAGGCTGAGACTTGTCCAAGACCACCCAGTGAGTTCATGGCTAGGGCAGAATTCACACCCTGGCTTCCCAGGTCCATGTCCACCATTTTATTCACTACCCCACACTGACTTTCATGGTTGGGTAATAAAAGTGCAGTACCCGGACCATGCAGGGCCCTGGCTTTTGCCCAACATTCATTTTGCTGCATGGATAAAACGGGACTTTGATTGAGGGAGATCTTTGCTCCTAGAAAGTTGAAATATAATTTTGAAGAGAAAGTAGCCAGACAACACTACAGACAGATCTTTCGCTAGGAATCCATAGGGGGAATGTTCCCCAGCTGCTTATCTGGGTAAGTTGTTACAGAGGTAGATCTTCAGCAAGAAATGTATGGCAAAAACAACAGCCCACCCTTAATGATTGTGTTTGCAGTTTCCTACAGCATTTGAATTCAACGAATGTTTTTTGATTACCGTTCTGGATCACCTCTACAGCTGTTTGTTTGGGACCTTCCTGTGCAGCAGTGAACAGCAGAGAATCAAAGAGGTAAGGGACAGACATTTCCCAAAATGGACAGTGACTTTCTATATTGGTGCAATGCTGTTGCGGGTTTCTTGGGCCCCAGCTGTGCTGCTTTACTAAAGTATTTTCTTTTGCTGGAATTTATAAAAACCCAGGATTTGTAGTTTAATTTCTCTACTTCAGAACAGTACCTGTTTCTTATTGTCTTCAGAAGCTGCAAGGACTGTTTCCAATCGGTCATTTCTGTCTTAAAATAACATTGTCAAATATTCCGGGTAATTTCAAGGGTGTGCATTTTAATACAGGACTTCCCCACCTCTGGCATACAGATTCCCCTGTCAGGAATGGATTGTGGCAACACACAGACAATGGCATCTGAAGTCACTAGTCAAAGGACTAGTTAAAAAGAATAGATCACAGTTGCTTCAGCAACAGACAACCAAGCAGCTGGTAACTATTGTTCTAACTAGCTGTTGAGTGGCCACCTAAGATGTTTGTTTTTGTTTTATTTCACTGTTGATGTGTTAAAACAGAAGCACAACATATGGCCTGCAAAGGACTGTGGCCCATCGGGCAGTTTTGTTTGGCCAGTGGATTCTTGATAAAAAGTAAGCTTTTAGACCTCATGGATATGGAGCAATGCTTGAGAACATGACAGCAATGTGAGCTAACAGCCCAGAAAGGAGAGGAGAGCTAAAATTAAAAAGAACAAAAATTGCATTGATTTTTAACGATCTCATGACTTTCAAGCCGGTCTCATGATTTTTCAACGTTCAAGGTTGGCAGTACCCAGGGCTGGCCCTAGAATTTGCAGGGCCCAGGGCAAAAATAAAATGTAGGGCCCCTGGTAGTCCCACCCCTCATGGGCTCCCTCTGTGGGGCCCTAGAGGTGGTCATGTTTGGGGACTCTACACTCTGCCCTGAAAACGGGCCACTGTGGGGTAAATAGAGAAGATTGGGGCCCACAGCAGTCACCCCAGATCGCCCTACGATAAAGTCAACCTCTGGTCACGCCTGCTGGCTGACACACCATGTCTGGAAATCACGTTGCATACAGCTAGAGCCCCCACCCCCTTGGTTGTAAATGACTGTTTCAGGCAGCAACCTTGGCTCAAATCCTTGTTCTGCCTGGAATATTATGTGGGTGACACAAGAACCCCATTCCCACCTCCAGCCAGGACTCCCCTAGATAAGCTATGTCAGATGTGCCTTTCGACTTGAAGCACAATGTGTCCCACTAGCAGCCTGGCATTGGGGAATAAATCCCATTAGCAGCCTGTCGAATAACGGAAGCCATTCCTTCTCTTCCCCCCCCCCCATTTGTGCACAGCCCGCACTTGACATCCAGCTAACAAGAGAGAGGAGCTCTTTAGATGGGCTTTGTTCTTTTAAATGTGAAACAGTGCAGCTGGTAGCTGTTAGAATGAATGTGGCTGTCGCCCATTAGGTTTGCTAGCTTTGTACTGTAGCCTGGCATGCTTGGGCAGGACTTAAAAGCAGGTCCCTTAACCAGGGTAGAACTGGAGAAACTGCGTGTGAATTCAAACACTAACGTTACAAAATACACAGAGCCCCAGGGAAATAAATGTTGCTCCTTCTCTGTTCACAGGACTGGTGTAGTGTTGCCTACTCCTGCTCTGAGTGGGTTTAGACTGCCACAGCGCTAAAGGAAGTCTGATCTTTTTTCCTCATTAGTCTCCTCTGTTGCTACCAATGGTGAAGCTGCCCTGTTTGTGAATTTCTGGGTTTCCTTTTTCCTGGTACAGACAAAGCTTGACTACGTTCTCATTTCAAAGAAGTGAACATCCATACACTGTGCTCCGTTGTCCATGCAAGGGCCTGGTCTAGCTCAGCACTTCTGCGGGTGCATAGTTCCCATGTTTTCAGCTGGTGGACAGTAGGGCGGCCATACCTCCCCTTTTAAAAGAGGACACTTATGAAAAATGCATGGTACCGGACTGCACTGGAACCAGTGCAGCCCTGCAACATGTATTGTTCATAAGTGTCCTCTTTTAAAGGGGAGAAATGGCCACCCTAGTGAGCAGTAGGAGCTTTGCTAGTCCAGCACTCAGTCAATTCCTAGATCAGAGTTGGGGAACCCCGCCCCTCCCGATCCATGGACCAAATCTGCCCAATGGCTCTCTTTTTATTTGACCCCTTTCCAATTCCTGGATCTGGCCTATGGACACAGTCCCTACCCTCAAGCAGTGAAAGACTGAGCTGTGGGAGAAGGTGGCAGAGATGAGGTATGCACTCAAGGATGGGGAATGGAACCATGGCACAGGTTCAGGATCTGGACCCTCCCATCCCCCACCCTGAGCACACCTTTTAAACGTACAAACACCAACTCCTCTCCGGTTCTGGGGAGAGCTGGTGCTAATTGTCAGTGACCCACGGGAGGAAAAAGGCTCCCCAGCACTAGCTTCTTTGGTTCTGAATCCCACTGTCCCCCTCTTAGGGGGTCAAAGTCCTTCTTTCAGGAGACAGGGACAAAAAAATACCCCAGTATTCAAACCTGAGGAACTTCTTGCCTGGCTGCCTCCCAGGAAAAGGATTTGAGAGGACAATGGGGAGATGATGCAACAGCAAAAAGACTAAGTGCAAGGAGAAGCCAGAGAGCTTCTGTCTCTCTTTCTGCACCTGGAATGTTGGGACGAGCCGAGGCGTGTAAATGCACGAGGGGGGAGGAGCTTATTTGATGCAGGATGGGGCTTATTGGCCGAGAGGGGTGTGGCTTGCCCCTATGGCTGCTTGAAATGTTGGGAGTTGTGTTAATGCCACCTTTTGAAGTGGGAAAGCTTAATTAAAGCAATTGTCACCCAGACGATGGACAGCCTTTCCTTTTGTCCTTTGAAATCTCCAGTCTAGACCATGGGCCTCTTCTCCCAATCGGCTTTTACTTTTTGTTCTGCTGTTGGCGATTCCCTTGATTTTGTTGGATGTTTCATGCGGACGGAGGTCTATTTCTGTGCCAGCAAGCCCCTGGGCCTGCCGATCTTCATGTGTCTTACAGAAACCATTTCAAAAGGTTAAATTGTATTTTTTTAAAGCTATAGAAAGGCAGCCCTATTTTTATTAATAGCCAACATGTCTCTGCTGTTACAAACACGACTGAAGCTGCATGGATCCCTGCTGCTGTTTAGATGGCTTCCTATGTAAAGCACAGCTCCTGTGTTTGCTTTCAGAGCATTCCAAAGAAGACAGTGTCACTCTGGGCGTACATAAATAGCCAACTTGAAGACTTCACGAATCCTTTGTATGTGAGCTACACCAACCATGTCCTGTATCCCGTGGCCAGCATGCGCCACCTAGAGCTCTGGGTGGGCTACTACATACGATGGAACCCAAGGATGAAGCCACAGGTGAGCAGCAATTTGTTTCTTAGATGCACTAGAGAGAGCAAGCTATTTTCTTTCTTTCTTTCTTTCTTTCTTTGGATTCTGTTGCCTCTGCATCTAAATTCTGTACAAAAAAAGCAGGCAGACCAAGTCTCATGGTAGCTAGAACTTGTAAGGTTTCTTTTAAAAGAAGCACGGCCCTTAATTGCAGGCCACAAACATGTGATGTCGTGAAAAACTAGTCCAAGGTTTTAAAAACAGGATGCCTGAAAGTAGGTTCCAACATAATCAGCCTTGAGAACGACAGGTGCTCAGTACTTGGAAATGGAGGTCATGTGAGAAGGTGGAGGGGGCATTCGCACACCTTGAAGTCAATGGGAGGTTTGCCATGACTTCAGTGGGGTCAGGATCATGCTTAAAGTGCTCCATGGGCCAAGCTCATTAGAATCAACATCGCTTTAAGCATTCCGTGTTGAAACCCCCAGCTAATAGAAATGAGGACATCATAGCTTCAACTAAAAGGCTGTCTAGTGATGGAGAAAACCCATCTCAGATCTTTACCCACGGGAAATCCTCGTCACTAGCATCAAGGCAAATGCTTAGAAGCACTCAGAACCCATTGCAGAACTGTTAGTCTGATACTACCTGTGCTCTGTTCTGAAATGCATTAGACACATCACAGATAGGTTATCTGCAAGTGTCGGTCTTGGAAACTCAAACTGGCTGGCCTTGGCTGTTAAAACATGAGATTGTGGGTTGGGTCTAGTTAAGATTTCTGAAACGTTATCCCAGCAGCTGAGCATGGCCAGCATTAAGGGCGGCAGCTTATCGTGGGTGCTGTCATCCCCGCAGTGGCCACTGGGTTCTTAAAGGGACTGCAGCAGAGCCCAGCTACTGCCTACAGCACCCGTACCACAGCAGGGTAGGAAGAGAGGGAAGCAAGCAGTCTGCATAAGCGCTGCAGGGAGTAGCCGGAGAAGTGCTGTGGCCCACTTTTAGGAATCCAGAGTTGAAGGAACAGCTGGTGGCGCAGCAGCCAGGAAGCTTTTCTTTGGGGTGGGCCACAGAGGCGACAAGCTTAAGGCGCTTTTAAATGAGCCCTCTCCCAAGTGGGAGAGGGCTCAACCTGGCGTCTAAACCCCACGTTCCTCTCTACGACATGTCTGATGTTCCCAAGAGCATCAGACACGTCGCAGAGAGTATGTACGCATGCGCATCCTTCTGCGCATGCTCACTCTGCTCGGGAACCCAGAAGTGTAGGTTAAAGCCGGCACATCGGCAATCCGTGTTGAAGGGGGCAGGATCGCCGGGCTGGCTTGACACGGAGGAGACTCGGCTGCGCTCCGCGTCGGGCATTTAAACGGTCTCAATGGCGGCTGTTAAAGGGCTCAGCCGCCATTTCCGTCTCGTTTAAAAGCGCCCTTAGGCTGATGAAGCTTGTTGCCTCTGTGGCCACCCCAAAGAAAAGCTGAAGATGTGGGGGGCAGAAACAGGCGTATGTGGGGGGTGGAGGGGATACAAAGCAGGAGCGAATGTGGTTCAGATTTCTGTGGTTAGGTGTCCTCACTCCATTACAAGGTTCTGTTGTGTTGCAGGAGCCAGTGCACAGTCGCTATAAGGAACTCCTGGCCAAGCGGGCAGAGCTTCAGAAGAAAGTGGAGGAGCTTCAGAGAGAAATCACCAACCGATCCACCTCATCGTCCGAGCGAACCAGCTCTCCAGCTCAGTGTGCCACGCCTGTACAGACAGTTGTGTAGCGTGGACTTTCCCAGGACCGTGTCCTAATAGCAGCTTCTCGAGCAAGGAAACTCATGAACTTCAAACTCGGTTGACACCAATCACCTTATTTATTATATTTCTCGCCAGGGTAATTTATTAGTACTGTAGCACTCTAGGAAACGTAAGCAAAAAAAGCATGGGGCCGGGGGAGCCTCTTATGCAGTTAATCGTCTTGGTGGCTGGTTATAATGAACCTAATTGCACAGCCACTTCAAACAAAACTAGGGTTACAAGCCACAGACTGAGTAGCCCCATTGAAGCCCCCGGGGCTGTTCCAGGCTACCTGTTGTTCTGCTAGATCTTAATGGGGCCACACTCCTGTCCAGCTACTGCCTGCTTGCTTTCTCGTGTGGTTACTGCAGAGTAAGTGATGTGTGGCTCATGGCCATCAGCTGTTGTTCATTTAGCTGTCTGTGTTGAAAGATCCTTTTGCTTTGAGTGGAAGAGCACTGGAAGTACGTGCAGTTCCCACCTGAGGCCACTTGGCCACATTACTGAGACAGCAGGGAAACTGCCGGCAGCCAAGCTCTTGAGTGGCTCTGAATGTGGATGCGGGGGTAAAAAAAAAACATCACCAGGCACATCCTGTGATTTCTCTTACGGATCACAGGGCTGTATTTTGCGCCCTGTCATCTGTGATAGAAATCCCTGGGGGAACCCGCATAATCCCTTGCACCCACGTTCAGAGCTACTCAGGAGTTTCCCCATAGTGTTTCGGTAACGTGGGCAAGTGGCCTAAGACTTGTTGGATTCAACTCTTCACGGTGCTGGAAGGAGTAAAGAGTGGAGCATCATTTGAAATCCTCAGGCACAGCCATGTCAGTGCACACGGGACACTCTTCCATGGAGTTATTTTGCCAATAGCCTGCAAGGCAAAGGCTGTCAGGCTGGGGAAAGAGAGAAGGGCTCATTTGATGATTCTTTTCCCATCCCTTTTCTATGTACCTTTGAAGTGATGCAGACGCTTGAGTTTTGAGGCTAATAAAAGAATTCATGGAGCTTAGGCAGCCTTGTCTGTACAGAGCAATGTAAATAAATACCCAGCCCTGCAATGTGATCCCTGAATTAAAGAAATGGAAACTTCTCCCTCTCTGGCAAGGTGGATGGCCTTGCAGCTTGTCCCTCCCCTTTTACCTCTACCCCTGTAACTCTCTGCCCTCAGCGTTAGACCTTTCTCTTTAATGAGTCTTGGTGGACAAAGGCTTCCTTCCTACTGTGCCTCGTGCAACAGGGGGCAAGGTAAGTGGAAGAGAGCTTTCTAAAAGCAACTCCCTTCCACTTTGGGTTTGTGTGAAAATAGTTATTTAATTACAGGCTCATGAAAATCTGCCTGAAGTGTTGTGTTACGCCTAGTAGCACTAGAGCAATAATGGATAGTAGTAGTAGGTCAAAACCAGCACTGGTGTAATGTGTTCCTGCAAGCTGCCATGTTCTGCACCAGCTGCTGCTGCTTCTGCACAGTTAACAAGGGCAGGCCCGGGCCAAACACACCGCAGTAGTTTAGGCTCAAGCTTATGAAGGCAGCAGGCCTGAATCTGCTAAAAAGGCTGCAGCCTTCTCACCAGGGGAAGTTGATGAAAAGAACTTTTGACACTGCAACCTGACAATCCAGGCACAGCAATTGATCCAGGAGTCCCGCGAGGCTGCAGTCCTGATTATTATTATTATAAGCATTTGTATAGCACCAGCTATGGACCTGGCGCTTTACAGAACAATAAGATAGACGGATGAAAGGCCACATCCCCTCAAGGACAGGTGTCCCCAGTATCCCCCATGGCGCATGGCCAGCCAACCATCACCAGCTTGATCTTGACTGGCTTCAGCCTCAAATTGGCTCACCTACATCTCATCCCCAGTGGCAGCCAGGCACTGGGTAAGCATCAAGACTTGCAGCATATGGACTGGATGAACGAGCGAGTTGGGCATCATCTGCATACTGATCTCTATACCACCTCTCCCACTGACCTCACATACACCTTTAATGGGGGTGGGGGGGACACAAGATGGAATTTTCTGCAACCTTCCCAACAGGAATGACAAGAGCAGTCCTGTGAACTTCTGTCTGGTCACGTAGCCATGGCAGCAATGCCACCCCCTACCCCCCCCCCCCAAACTACCAAAAGAGCAAGAGGATAGGGTTACCGCTGTCAGTCTCCAAGCATAGAGCAACCAGGGCCATAGCTGCAGCCTCAGTACTATGCCCAGGATGAAATCCTGACTGCTATGGGTTCAGGACAGTGGCTAGATTTAGTGACATTTTACTTCCAAGGGTAAAATTGCTTCATTTTGTAGAGAGAGGGGGGCGAAAAGGAGAATACCACACAAAAAAGTTCCTCTTGGTGGATGGCTTTCTTTTGCACAATCAGGAGCTCTACTGCCATTCAGAGGCCACATGGTTTTGAAGTTATTCTAACCTGCTTTTGGCATTCTCCACTTGTATTAGTCTTGATTTAGGAGGCAAAGCTATAGTCCTAGCAGGGAAAGCCACTCCTTCAGCTAACATCTCTGCACTATTTTCTGTGTTAATAGCCTACTAAGCAAGAGGTATTTTAAAGGAAAAGTAGTATTTATTTATTTTATTGCACCCACCCTGCCAATTAGCACTGAGAGCACGTCATAGTATAAAAATGCAATACAAATCTATATAAAAACCAATTTTAAAGCAAGGAGGAAAACTCCTAGGGAGACCAAGCAGCGGGTCCTACAGGCACATGGAGAATGTCAGTCTTCAGGGCCTTTTTTAAAAGATGAGGAATGGAGCTGGACATCAGAGGGAGCAAGTTCCACACGGAGCAGCCTGCCCCACCGAAGGCTTAAGACATGATGGTGGGATTCCTAGACAGCAGGTGGTTTGAGTGCAGATAACCATCAGGGGGAGGCTCCAGGAGCAGGTCTTGAATATAGCCTGGGCCACTACTATTCATGGCAGTGCAATCTTAACTTCATGGGCCATTTATGGAGCAATAGATTGCAAAAAACATAGGACAGGCATAACAGGAGCCCAGCTACCCAAACCAGTAAGTAGCCACACTGCTGTATTCTGAACAAGCTGCAAGCGACAGAGAAGTACCATCACGGGTAGAAGGACTACATATTCATATCAGAAAATATGGGCCTGTCTTCTTATAATTGCTATATAAGATGGTTCTTATGTACCAAGATCTGCATATGATCCTGCTTAACTTTACTCAACTAACAATCATTTGTCTGTAAAAATTAAAAACACCATTTTCTGAAAGTTAATACAAACTGGATGTCATCTCAAAAGCTTTCATTTTGTTCCTATCAGTCCCCCCCTCCCCCCCCGTCAACTAGAGTATACAACAGAACTTAAATGTTGTGATGTCTACTTACTGAAATAACAAAGGTTCTAAAGTAATGCTGAAGTACTATTTCCACAGTTGTACATTTACCACCAAACAGGAAATTTCTCTGTTTCTAGACAAAGTGCCATTTCCCTCTTCATTGCTAGAGAAAAGAAGTCTTCCAGCTGTTAGATTTTACCTCTCAAGAGCTGGAAAAAGCATATCCATTTCTCCACAAGATCTTTGAAACTAGTACTGAAACTCAATGCTCCGTTTTCCTTAGAAAACACAGAGGACTGTGGCATTAGACTTGATTTACTGAGTTCCAAAGTTTCAGGGGACCTTCTTTGAAACTCAGAAAATTGAGTTCAAGTGCAGGGAAGGGGGCGGGAGGCCAGCACTAAGTGCCTGCTCCCCCTTTCCTGGCCCCCACTGACTGGGGAGGGAATAGGCTAGCGGGGGCCAGGGAAGAGAGTGGGGGGCCTAGTGGGAGACATGATCAGGAATGGGGTACTTAAGGGGAGTGGGGGGCCTAGCAGGGGGGTCAGGGGTGGTTTCTTACCTTTGAGGGGTCCCCTGTATCTTCCCAGCTGGTAAGTTTGAAAATAAAAAAACCCCACTGAGCACGCTCAGGAGACCTTGAATAGCTTTCAAAGATGCTGCTGCCAGCACTGCCTTTGAAAAGGGCCGAGCATACCGGGAAAGGGCCATTCAGACCCTTCTGAGCATGCTCAGTGGAGTTTTTTTAAATTTTCAAACTTACAAGCCAGGAAGGAGCCATGCATCTTCATGGGACTGCTCCGGAAGGTAAGTAAACCCCCTACTTGGCCCCCACTTCCCCTTAGGCACCCCCGACCCATCCACCCTTGCTAGCACCCTCCCCCACCTTGGAACTCTGTGAGTATTTGCCAAGGGTCTGCGGAGTGGGCCCAACACTCGGACTGCTCCTTGGAGAATACTTGTGTTGGGGGGGGGGGGATTGTATTATTCAGAGCGGCCCTATTCACAATTGTTGTAGTAATAATATAATTAATAATAATAATAACTTACTACAGCATCCCTTATGAAATGGCATTCCAAGTGCTTTGTAATATCCAATATAATATCTATTTAAAACCAGTTTTAAAAAGGGCTAAAGGAGGAGCAGAAAACACATCAAAGGGAACCAGCAGTGGATTCAAAAAGCACCTGGACAAGAAGTCTTCAGTTGCTGTTCGTACGTGAGGAGGGAGGATGGACTTCTGGCAGGAGCGAGGTCCACATTGAGTGGCCCACCACACCGAAGGCTTGATTGCGTGCAGTGCTGACTTAAGGCATGATGGAGGGATCCCCAAACAGCAGATGGTTTTGAGTGCAGATAACTATCAGGGCAGGTCTGAAATATAGTCAGGGCCTAACACACCAGCAGCACAATCTTAAATTCAATCCATGACTCTACAGCCAGCCAACACCGAGAACACAGGATGGACTTAATATGATCATGGCTGCCCAAGCCAGTAAGCAGCCGCACTGCTGCATCCTGAACAAGCTGCAAGTGACAGAGATACGCTGTTTGAAGCTCATAGAAAAGGGAATTGCAAAAATCAAGCCTGGTGGTCACCAGGGCATGGATGGCTGTGGCACGGTCAGCCTGGGGTAAGTACAGGCGTAGCTTACGAAAACTGCGTAACTGAAAAAGGCGTCTCGGAACCACATCCAATACACAAGTTTTCATGGATAGAGCCCGGTCAAAAATGACTCCCAAGTATTTGTATAGCATCAACAATAAACCTGGTCCTTTACAATCAACAGCTATAGACAGGTCCCTGCCCAGTGGGTTTACAATCTGAGAGACAGGAAAACATCCAAGAAGTTGCAGGCGCACATGCTTAAAGGGGAGAAGGAGAACCTAAGAAAATCAGGAAGGAGACTTAGGGGATGAGGAGCTAGGAAAAGCCTGATGGAAAAGGTAGGTTTTCAGGAGAGATTTGATGATAGGGAGTAGAACAAATGTGGTCAGGGGGAGAGTTCCAGATGGGGGCAGCAAGGGAGAAAGAGTGGATACATTTTGAGGAGCAAGGGAGACGTGATCAGGCGAGGGTGGTAGAGGAGGAACAGAGCTCTCAGACGAGTGTGGCAGGAAATGAGCACAAAGAGAAATGATGGGGCAAGGCCACGAAGGGTGTTGGAAGTAAGGACCAGGAGCTTGTGTTAAATGTGGTCAGGTAGAGAGAGCCAGTGGAAAGAAGAAAGGAGGGGCTCGACATGATCAAAGCGGTGCGTGGGATGGATGATTTTTTGGCAGAAGGGGGTGGGGGACAAGATGAGAGTGGGGAAGGCCAATAAGGAGAAGGTCGCAATAGTCAAAGTGAGAGATGACTAGAACATGGACTAGGGTTTTCACAGTAGAATCAGTACATATATACATAAGCTTTATTGTACCCAGCAAAATTGCTATACCAATTATATATAAAACTAAAAGCCTTAGCACACAATAACTAGAGTGACCAGAGGCAGAAGGGACATTCCACCCAGTATAAAACATTTGCAAACATTTAAATCAATGTAAATTCATATAAAATGAATGAACTTAAATGAATATCACAATTCAATAGGCAAATAGCCTTGTCCATATAAAGCTCAGTAACTGTTTGTGTAATACCATTCTATGGGTCATTTACAAAGAAGAAGTACCAAAGAGAGCAACACTTTCAGTTTGCAAGGAGGGGATATATCTAGGGATCAACGATGATGGGACTTATGTCCCTATTCAGTTAAGGCTTTAGCCCTTTCTACCAGAATAAGAAAACAAGCTACTGCCCTAGCACTTTCAAAATCTGATACTGACGCTAATAATGCCATTTTACCCTCTGATGGAAGAAAAGAATTCTGAAACAAAGGATCAATCCAGATGCTTCTTAGATCCTTAAACCTAGGGCAATGAAAAATGACATGAGCTAAGTCTCAACTTCTTGCAGATCGCATAAGCAAATTCTACTGGCGTAAGGCACCTGGTTTCTCCTGTCCTTTACTACTGCTGTTTCGAAAGGAGAATCGGGGAATCGGAGTTTTGAACTCCTTTCGGAGTTTCGGAGGAGAGTCACCATTCTTCTTACTCTGGGATCTTTTATCTGAAGGAGATAAGGCTCAAGCGAGCATGAGACTTTCAGCTGGCCATACAATGGGGATATCTTACTTGCGTGTATCGCTGAGATATCACGATTCACTGCCCAGTCAGACAATCGCTTTCTAATCTCATCTTTGCCTGGCTGCGGTTCAGAGAGGTTGAGTGGTATGGCAAGATTCAAAATCAATTCCTTAATCCCCTTCCACCACCTGTATTGAGTTCCACAATGATGTGACCTTTGCTCGCAATAGCATTGATAGGCCAATGATGTAGGCGCCACACGGAGTAATTTATGCCAAAAAGAAAGTGCTCTAAGTTTGGCCTGGAATTCAACTGATATGAATCCTGTTTCTAGGTGGAGCATGGGCAGCGGAGTTGCTCTTGGTGCCCTCAATATACTTCTAAGGAAGTAATTTTGAGGTAACTCCCATCTGGCTGTATAGCTATAGTACGTAATTTCCCCTCCATAAAGAAGTTGGGATAAAGCCTGCGCCATAAAGCCGCCCCGAGCTGTCTCAGGAGGGGCGGGGTATAAATGCGATTAAATAAATAAAAAATAATGGCTTGATCCAATGGAGAAGCATAATATAACTTCAGAATTCTAACTGTCGACTGCCTTGCCTTTGTGAGCCAGAGCTCTGTATTAGGTTTTCAAGTTCGTGAGGCTAAAAATACGAGTCCTAAATATGTATAAGTTAACATCTGAGATATTTCCTGCTGGCCAATGAGCCACCTATACTTTAGGCCCGATGCCCCAAAGGCGACTATTTTAGATTTATGTGGGTTAACTGATGAGTTCTGAACACAAAAAAGGTTCAAGGAGTCAAGACACTGCTGGAGTCCCTGCTTAGTCTGCGATACAAGAATGATGTCATCTACATAAAGTAACATTGAAATCGACCTGTTCAATATCTTTGGCAGTATAGAATGTTTAGCTCCAACCAGACTGACCAGATCATTAAAAAAAAGGCTAAATAACAGGGCCAGGAGACTGACTTGCCTGACTCCCTGGTACATGTGGAAAGGCCTCATGGTTCTGCCTTCTGTATCTACCCTAACTGCCACACTTGTATCTTCATGCAGATGGTTATTAAATAAAATAAATGATGATTAATCCCCAAACTCATAAGCTTCTGCCATAAGATTTTCCTAGAAACAGAATCAAAGGCCTTTGCCAGATCAATAAAGGGCATGTACAGCTTAGCTCTCCTGATATGGACATATTTACCTATTAAATGGGATAGTATAAAGCAGTTATCCGCAGTTGCCCTTCTTGGCCAAAAGCCTGACTACTCCTCTGCTAAAAAGAAATGCGAATAGACCTACCCTTCCAAGGAAGCGAGCAGGACTTGAGAATATAGCTTGCTCATGACAGAAAGGAGATTAATGGGCCTATAGCAAGCAGGATCCTTTGGGTCTCCCTTTTTAAAAATCAGAATAATAATCGCCAAGGACCAAGATGTTGGAATTATTTGGCTGGTATTTACGGCTGTGAAGTACTTTGCCAGGACGGGGGTCCATCAGCCCATGTCATCCTTAAATAATTCAGGCGGTAAACCATCCGCACTTGGAGCTTTACCTGGTCAGAGTTTATTAATATATTCACACACATCTCTCGCTCTCACTAACAGAGTAAATGGGTCTGTGTTATCAGCAGAAGCTAAATCTGCAGGAGGAAAAGAAACTCCAGAATTAACCTCAGCACGAGTACCCTGGTATAAGCCCTCGTAGAAGGAGATCCACCCTTCATCTTTGATTCAGGTATGTCATGGGGATGTCCTCCTCCATTGCCAAAGATTGATTAATTTCCAAAATGTACTTGTATCCCTGGTCCTGGCCGCTACCTCAAGCTCTGCCCAGATTTGCGCTGATCTGGCAAGTCTCTTAGTCCGTAGAAGCCTATAACACTCCCTCCTTTTGGTGACGAATAATTTCCAGTCACTAGGCAAGTGGTACCTACTCCAATCTCTCCTTATTTTAAGCAAGGCAGCCTTAGCATTTTTACATTCACGGTCATACCAGATGCTATTAGGTCTACGCTGGTGACGAGAAGAGTGCCTAGTAGACTTCCAAGTAATATGTGGGATCAAACGATCAAGAACAGACTGAAGTAGCATATAGACTTCTGTATAATCATCAGCTGCTAAAAAGAGACTCTCGTAGCTGCTCCAAGAAGTCAGGGGAGTGGAGTAATAGTGTCACCCGGTTTGAGACTGCTGGGGTCCATTTAAGTGGGAGATGGATAGAGAACAGTGGTGGTGGGCTGCCTAGGGTGGGAGGGGCAATGCCCCTCCTGGCCCCAGGACTCCCCCAGCCGGGCGGTGCCGACACAGGGGGAAAAAAAAGCAGCCACACGCACCGCAGTGAATGTTCTGAACCATCTCAAAGAACCTGGTTTAGAGCAGCAACCGTCAGAAGGTTGCTGCTCTAAACCAGGTTCTTTGAGATGGCTCAGAACATTCTCACCGGTTGTGTGTGCGCACGTGCACACACAACCGGTGACTCACCTCCCACCCCCAAAAGGCTTCCTAAGGAAGCTTTTCAGGGACAAAAGGGAGGCGTTTTTTCCCTTTATGTGGAATGGGCAGCTAGAAGCGCCGTCGATTACGCATAAATGGACCCTGCAATGGAATAGTGCCGCAGGGGGCACTATTCCATTGCAGGGGCCGGGCAGGGCTAAAGTCCATACCAGGGCGCTGCATACAGGCGTCCTGGTATGAGCTGCAGTGTCCCGCGGCTGTGCAGGGGGGTGGGGCTGGGAGCTCCTGCCGCACGCGCAGGTCCCAGCCCCCCCTCCCTCTCTGTCAAGTCAAACTGACTTGACTCTGGGAGGGAGGGGAACTTGGGGAAGCCCGGCTGTGCGGCAGCTCCCAGGCCTGACTGAACAGTTCAGGCCTGGGAGCTCCCACACAGCCATCAGGAGCAGGACAGAGGACGGGATGGAGAGGAGCCTGAGGAGCCGCCGCCGCACGCCGGTGAGTAAATTGCGGGACTCCTGGGCTTTCTGGGTGGGGAGTGGGAGGCTATTGGGTTAGAGCGGGGGGAGCCAGGACTCCTGGGTTCTCTCGGTGGGAAGTGGGGGGGCTAGTGGATTAGAGCAGGGGGCTGGGAGCCAGGATTCCTGGGTTCACTGGGAGGGGAGTGGGGGCTAGTGGGTTAGAGCAGGGGGGGTGCTGGGAGCCAGGGCTCCTGGGTTAGAGCAGGGAGGACTGTGTGTGGTAAAATGAAGGTTTGGAAATTGTGAGATGTCACTGCAAGCCATGCGATTTCAGTTGTGTTCAAAATGCTGGAAATGGGATGTGTGTGGTAAAATTGGACTCAGGATGTGACTGGGGTGCTTTACAAGGATGGATACCTGTGTTTTGGGTTTATAAATTATTTATTTTAAGCTTGATGTGCATGTAGACTGTGTTTTCTTCCATCTAATGTTAAACCTGGGAACTCCTTGCTGCTGGGTTATGCCATGCCACTGGCCTACCGTCCCCCTGGCTCGGCCTACTGTCCCCCTGGTTCCGCCCCTAGGCCCGCCGGCCTTACTGCCCCAGTACCCCTCCAACATCAAAACCCACCAGCCGCCCCTGATAGAGAATCAGTAATGAAGGACCAGATCTTAGCAATGTTGTGCAGGGAGAGACGACAGGACTTGGTGACCGATTGGATCTTAGGTTTGAAGGAGTGGGAGGAGTCAAAGATGAACCCCATGCTATGTGCCTGAGGGACGGGCTGAATAGCCACCCCATCAATGGAAGTTTAGAAGAAAAAAGAGGAAGTTTTTTGCAGCGGGGAGGAGGGGAAGAGATGAGTTCAGTCTTGGACGTATTAAGTTTGAGTTGGTGAGATATCCAGGAAGAGATGTCCTAGAGACAGTTTGATGCGAGACTGGATGGAGAAAGTGGGGTGAAAAGAGCAAGTTGCGTCATTGACATACAAGTGATACTGGAAGTCGTGAGCGTCAATGAGCTTGTCTAGGGACTGAGTATAAAGAGAGAAGTGGGCCAAGAACAGAGCCTTGGGGAACTCCTACTGAAAAGGGAAGGGATGTGGAGGAAGAACCAGCAAGAGACACATTGGAGTGGCTGGAGAGAGAGGAAAAGAACCAGTCAAAGACCAAGCCTTGGAAACCAAGGGAGCGAAGTGCAACAAGGAGAGTGTGGTCAACAGTGTCAAAGGCAAGAGAGAGAGAGAAGCAGGACAAGAATGGACTAAAGGTCATTGGATTTGGCTAAGAGAAGGTCAGTAATGATTTTGACAAGAGCCGTTTCAGTGGAAGGGAGGACGGAAGCCAGATCAAAGTGGACTAAGGAATGATTTGGAGGAGAGGAAGTCGAGACAATCAGCGTAGACCGCACATTCTAGGAGCTTGGAGGTGAAGGAGAGGAGAGAGATGGGGTGGTAGTTGGAAGAGTCAAGAGTGGGTATAAATAACCCAGAAACAAGAGCTCCCCCCCAAAATGAACCGAGCTGTTTGGTAGGGAGGGCCGCAGGATTTTCCGGAGCGCAGGGGAGAAAGGAATTCACCGAGGTACGTGACCAATTCTCCTTTCTCCCCCTGCTTCCAGTCAATCCTCCGCACGGCATGTACCCGAGCCAATATTTCCTCTAAGCGTGGGAACAAACAGTGCCGGGAGAGTCCAGCACTGCCTGTAGCACCCTTCTACCAAACGCCGCTTCGGCCAATCTGAAAACATTACGTTTGTAATGCTTGATGAAAGTATGCAGAGAAGACCATGTGGCTGCTCTGCATATTTAATCATAGGAAGCTCTGGCCTTGAAAGCATAGGAGGTAGCAGCATTCCTCACTGAATGAGTTAAGAGATCGTCTCTGATCCCCGAGAAAAGCACAGGCAATTTCCCCTCAGCTACAGACAAAAACTCCTGAGAGGCCTTCCCTTCTGATTCAGAACACTCGTGCTTGGAAACCTGGTCCAAGTCTGAGGAAACTAGGGTCTGGGATTTTGCCCTGGGCCTTTTCTGCTGTAGCTCACTGGAGCTCTCCTCAGAAGACTGAGGTGGCCAGTAGGCAGGCTGCAGCGCCACCTTATGAGGGTTTTCCCCCTCTTTTCCCCACCTTGCTAGAGCCATTGAGGGGCTCGGGTGGGTGATCTAGCTCTAGAGGGTCTCTTGCGTTTTCCCTGCTCCTGCATCTCACAGAGTCTGTCCAGAGACTGCAGGATTTTTCCCATAGTGGACGTCAGGGCCGCCATAGAGGGTACTTGTGTGTCTGCCGCCGCTGCGCCTGGTTCCCTGTAGCTTCCTCCATTCTGCTGGAGCTGCGCTGGGATCAGAATACAGCATTCTCTCTCTCTCGTGTGTGTGCGTGTGTGCGTGTGCATGTGCGTGTCCCCCCCCCCCTCCACTTCCTGCAGCGTCTTGTCTCCGATTGGTGCCAAGGAAACAAACCCCTCTGGGTCTGTCACTCCCTGGTGCTGGGCTAGGGAGGCAATCGGGTCTCCACTAGAGCCTCGCTGTGGGTGGAAACGAGCTCTCACCATGTGGAGCTGTTCCCCGGGCGGGGGGAGGAGCGACTAGCTGGACAAGCCGCTGCCAGGGATAACTCCAAAAGGAAAACGAACAAAAAAGTTTTTGTCCCCCCCCCCCCCCGCTCCCAGGCGCTGTGCGAGGGAGCTGGCCGGGGCCCTCAAGCGCGTTTGCCAGACAGGTCTGGGACCACGCTGCCCCCCAAGGCCCCGCCTGTCCGCCAACCAAAAGCATTCTTCTCTGGATTTGGTGGTTCCGAGAGAGAAAAGAAATTTAAAAAACCCAACTTTGTCCTCCTTCAGAGACGGGAAAAAACAAACCCCACTCCTGCCGGTCTGAAGGCAGAAGACAGACTGAGGGGATCGGGATGTTTTTTCTGCCTCCTGTCGGTCACCCGCAGAGCTACCCGTGTGGAGGATTGACCGGAGGCAGGGGGAGAAGGTCAGTGATGATCTTGACAAGAGCCATTTCAGTGGAAGGGAGAGGACAGAAGCCAGATCGAAGTGGGCTAAGGAATAAATTGGAGGAGAGGAAGTCGAGACAATGGGTGTAGACCGCACATTCTAGGAGCTTGGACATGAAGGAAAGGAGGGAGATGGGGTGGTAGTAGGGATGGGCGAACAGATGGTGGTACGTGTTCGGCCGTTCGGTTCGGCTGCGTTCGGTTCGTTTGTTCCGCTAGTTCGCCGAGTTCGGGTTCGGCCGTTTGGTTCGGTCGTCCGAACAGGCCGTTCGGTTCGACCATTCGGCTGTTCGGTTCGGCCGTTTGGGAAATGTTATGGGTGGTTTTTTTGTTTTTTATATGGTTTTTTATTGGGTTTTATATGGTTTTCTTTTGTTTTTTATTTGTTTTTTTTGTTTTTATATGTTTTTTTTTTAATCTAATATTATATCTATCTATCTACACTAAATCTAACTGCTATTAACTATTCTAAATGCTATGAACTAAATGGATTATCTAATAAGTACACAGACCTACTCCTACAAACACTAAAACTAAATCACTAACGCTATCTCTATCACTAAGCTAACTCCTACAACTCTCTACTATCTATCTATCTATCTATCTATCTATCTATCTATCTATCTATCTATCTATCTATCTATCTATCTATCTATCCCCCCCCTCCCATATCCATATCTATATTCAAATATGGAGATATATATATCCAAATATGCATATATATGGATATATATATGGATATATATACATCCCATATATATGGGATGGGGGGGAATCACAAACAGAAGAGGAGTCTGTAGTGAAATACATACATACTCAATGAGTCTGTACAGTGAAATGCATAACACAAGGTTTCAGTTTAAGGTTTAAGTTTCATTTCAGTACAAAACTGAAATGAAACTTAAAGCAATCTAAAAATCCTACTCAACGCCTGCTGTTCAGGAACAGTGACTAGCTCAGAAGGTGTTGGGAAGGGGGGAGGCAGATAATTAGTTTCGTTTCTTGCAAGCCTCTCCACCCCTGGTGCCTGGAAGTCTGCTCCTCAGTGACTGACACCTCCCTGTCATGTTTGACCTTCCAGTGAACCTTTTTTTGCCACCCGAACTCATCCGAACACGATCTGAACTGACCGAACTGTTCGACCATTTCGCCGTTCGGACGACCGAACCCGAACATACCGAACAGGCCGAGTTCGGGCCGAACTCCAAACTGCCGAACCGCGTTCGCCCATCCCTAGCTGGTAGTTGGAAGAGTCAAGAGTGGACTTCTTAAGGATAGGGGAGACAGTAGCATGCCTGAAACAGAAGGAGCCAAAAGGGAGAGAATAATATGTGCAGCAGAGAGGGTGAGACCGTGCAGGGGCATAGCTAGCATAGGGACAGGAGAGACATTTGTCCCAGGGCTCCAAGCACAGGACCCAAGCTGGGGAGAGGGGCACCAATCCTGTCCTATTGCGGCATGGCCGGGTGGTGACAGCTGAGCAGAAGCACGTGGGACTGACCCGGCAGCTGGCACATGATGGAGAAAACACCGATGGTGGCACAAGGCAGGTAGTGCAGGCACAGTCTCCAGGGCTCAGGTGCAGCAAGTGGAGGGAGGGAGAGGTGCCATGGCGTCAGGAGCGTCTCTGGAGCCGTTACCATGTACATTGAGAGTTTTCGGAAGTAGGAATACTGAGGGGAGGGGAAGGAAGATGGGGAGGGGCTGGGGGGAGGATGGTGATGGGGCAGGGAGCAAGTCCATTTCTTACACCTGGGCTCATTCCAACCTAGCTACGTCCCTGGGGACAATAGAGGTCAGGGGCACTGGTAGAGGGGTTTGGTGTGGAGAGTAGGGAGGTGTCCTCATCAGGTGAAGAGGCTAGGAGAGACAGGAAGTGGTGAAGGGGGCAAGAAGAGCAAGAAGTGACATCAAGGCAGATTTTTTCCAATCTTTATCTGGCCCACCACCTCTACCTGAACCCCCTCAACATGTAAAGGCCCGAGGGAGGCAAGGGCATCCTCTTATCGGCTGCCCTTCCCCACCAGCATCACCTCAGTTTTCCCAGATTGAGCACGAGGTAGCACTGAGCGAGCCAGCCAGCTATATCATTCCAACATTCCTCCAAGGCAGTAGGGTTGACACAGCGAGAGATGTACAATTGTGTATTATCAGTGTACTGATAATACACTGATAGTATCCTGTGCTTGATCATGACATCCCCAAAGGGTTGCATGTACACACTGAATAACATGGGCAAAAGAAGTGAACCTTGAGGAATACCACATTTCAAGTGTCTTAGGGAGGATACATAGCCATCTATCACTATCAATTGGTTCCACTCCTCTAGATATGACCCAAACCACTGACCAGCAGCTCCTGTCAAACCAGTGATGTCCCTCAGCCGTTGAAGCACCAACTCATGGTCAGTCATACCAAATGCTGCTGTGAGGTTCAACATGACAAGAGTGCCCAACTGGCCTCAATCAAAAAATTCAGCAGATGATTCATCACCCTGACAAATGCAGTCTCTAACCTGTGGGAAAATTGGAACCAAGACTAGAAATTTTCCTAAGATACTGTTGGAGTCCAGATGCCTCTGCAACTCTACTACCACTGCCTTCTCCATCACCTTGCAAGCACTCCAATGTCAAGAGCTGGTTTCTTGAGGAGGGGGATGAACCTCTGCCCATTCTTAAGGTTGGCAGGCAATTGTACAGGCAACAGTGTTTAGTAAATACAGCTGTATTTAAAATTACAATCTGCTTTTCACTTCTGGCTAGGAATTCAACTAATTCAGTGGAAGTAACAGCTAGACAGTGGAACATAGTTTCTCTTAACTCACTCAAACAGGTTAGCTTTATTGGTTTCCAATCAACTTTTACAAAGACAGGTCATGAGTCTTCTGTACATTCCAATAATATGAAATTCTTTACATTATTAACATAATAAATAACATTTACATAGGCATGAAACTCATTTTGCACCGATGCTTATACCACCAGTGCAGCTATCCACTAACCATAAATCCAGTCCTACTCTGACGCGTTATGGGCTTCAATGGGACTACTTCAGATTAAACGGTTTGTGGATCAAGATATCCTAGTCAAGTCAATAATTTAAGTTAAAAGCAGAGCTGTCAAAATACAACATGATTGAGGCACTTGTAAATTAAAAAAACAAAACAGCCATCAGCTTTACTTTGCACATTTGTTCAAAGTAGATTAACATCCCCACTTCACAATTGAGGAGAAAATCCAAAGAGAATTATTCCTCTCAGTTTAAGAACATAATTACTTAATCATTGAAGAAACAAGTTCCTTGGTTTTCTTAGGGGGGAAATTTAAGATTGTGGATAATGCACTGAAACCTCCTCTATTTAATATTAGCTAATAAAACACAGAGAAGCCTGTAGAGCTTTTGTAAGGAGAGTAAAACAAAGTATCATCCTTACAAAGTTCTCCAACTTTCTCTTATATTCTCAAATGCCGAGAGGATAGCAGCTGCATAGATACCCGAGGGATAACACCTCTTGGACTGCTGGCCCTATGTCTTGAGCATCCCTGAATATCAAGGTCAAACAGTAAGGGCAGCCATGCACACCCCCTACAAACAATTAACCTGTCTGAAGGTGCAGAGGGTACGTGGGAAAGGTCTGTCCTGAAAGCAAGTTACTGCGGACAGTCAAAGATGACCTAGGAGAACGGTGACTAGGTGGAGTCGTTGAATAGCAAAACAAAACAAGGCTCGGCGTCTCCCAGGTTGATTTGTGGCAGGATTAGGGCTGTAATGCAATCAGATCGAGAGATGGAAAATGAGGGGTTTAGGTTTAGAAAGTGCCATCAGCATACAGTAGTCTCACACAGCAGAAACGCCAGAGGTTTAGACCGGTGAAAGCTAAGCCAGTCACCGCACCCGTGTCAGTAGTCCCAACTGATGTCGTCTTTCTGAAGCGAAGTCTGGATACTCTGCATGTCCCTCAGCAACTGGAGGTTTTTCTTGCTTTGTGCACCAGGTTTCACCTTGCTAAGACCAGGATGCTTTCCCTTTAGGGTCCCCGAGGCCAGCACTTTCCCATCACCCATTCCGTTTTGGGGGATGTCGTCGCTCGTTTCTTCAGCACAACACTTCTTGGCCTTCCACTCTTTCTTAAGCTTCTCCAACTGCAAGCAAAGCCCAGAAACTCTATTCAGCACAGCTTTCAATTCATTACGTTTCCATTCCCACCTCCCTGGCCACCCAGAAGACGGCTACGGATCTGCTCCCCTTCATGCAAAACATCCAGTCGGCTCCATCACATGGCTAGAGATTTAATTTTTTCCCTTGTTAAGTGATCACTGCAGTACACCTTCAACCCCTATATATGGTGTTGAAAAACTGACATTAATTGGGACTTGAGGTATTTTGTCTACCCCCTTCCTTGGCAAGGACATTTCTGGAACGTGTAAACGAACATGAAATGTGATGGGGTAGGTGAAAAACCTGGAGGTTCAAAAATACCTCATGGCAAAATGTATTGGGGTAGTTCTTCCCGCAGGGTTTTTTTTTTGGTTCTCTCACACAGAAACACACACACACGGTTAATGCTAAGCAACTTGCCTTTGAGTATAGTGTACCTGGGTCCAGGTGACAATGTTCTAAGGGCAAAGTTGGAGAGCCACTAACTTGCCAGTTTTTGTGGCAAATGTGCACCCGGGATAGGAAAATACTCCCAGAAAACATATAAGGGTTAAGCTTGGAGAATTCACCCCCCCACCCAGCGCAAATTGTATACTGAAGTGTTAGCTGTTTTTAAAGTTTATAAACCGGACTGTGTAAACTAACATGAAATGTGATGGAGTCGTTTTTAACCCCAAGTGAAAAAACGGAGGTTACTTACCAGTAACTCTGTTCTTCGAGAGAGCTCCGCGTATTCTCACTCTTGGGATTTACTTCCTGCTCCGCAGGTACCGGAAAACCTCTCGTCAGCAGTATCCAGGCAGATTACGCCTGGAAAAGACTAGAAAAGGTGAGGGCTCCGCCCCCTCACTCCCCCTCCCATCCCGAGAAAAGCGCGGGCCCGCATCACGAGGGATGGAAGTATAAAGAGGGGGAGGAGCCCCCACCGCCTCAGTTCCTTCCAACCCAGCCTGGAAGACCTGGTATGTCCATCCACGACTGAGGGGAAGGCGGGCGGGATGTGAGAATACGCGGAGCTCTCTCGAAGAACAGAGTTACTGGTAAGTAACCTCCGTTTCTTCTTCGAGGATCTCCGCGATTCTCACTCTTGGGAGAGTAATAAGCAGTTCTAGATAACTCACCTCAAGGAGGTGGGAGTCGAGGATGGTAACTCAGAAAAGAATCCAACACTGCTCTCCCCACTTGGGAATCTGCTCTGGCCGCCAGGTCCAAAGAGTAATGTCTTGTAAACGTGTGGACAGATGCCCACGTGGCAGCCCTACAGATATCTGGTAGATTTATACCTTGGAAGTTAGCCAAAGAAGCAGCAGTGGCTCTAGTAGAATGAGCCCTCAGACCTTCGGGAGGGATCTTGTCTGCTAAAGCATAGCATCTCTGTATACACAATAAAATCCACTTGGAAAGTCTCTGTGCAGAAAGCTTGACCCCAATTCTTTGGCCCCCATACGTGATAAAGAGGGAATCACACGCTCTGATTGACTTGGTTCTATCAATGTAGAAAGCCAGAGCTCTTTTAACATCTAACGAGTGTAGCCTTTGCTCCTCAACAGATGTGTGCGGCCTAGGGAAGAAAACTGGCAACGAGATAGTCTGATTAAGGTGGAAACTAGAAACAACCTTAGGCACAAATGAGGGGTCAATACGTAGATCAACTTTCTCCTTGTGAAACATGATATAAGGAGGTGAAGCTCGAAGGGCCGTGAGTTCACTCACCCTCCTAGCCGAGGTAATTGCCACCAAGAACGCCGTTTTAATTGACAAGTCTTCCAAGCTGCACGTAGCCAATGGTTCGAAAGGAGGGAACATCAACTTGGATAACACAAGGTTCAAGTCCCACTGGGGGGCGGGCCTAGATCGTTGAGGAAAAGTGTTCTTTAGACCTTTCCAAAAAGCCCTCATCAGTTTATGAGAAAACAGGGTGCCACTGTCATGCGGTTGCAAACGGGAAGACAGAGCTGCCAAATGAACCTTTATGGAAGCCAAAGACAAATGCAATTTTTGTAGACTCAGTAGATAAAGAAACACATGATTCATGTCTAAAGCTTGCAAGGAAATAGCCTGCGAAGTACACCAGCTACAGAATCGTCTCCACTTTAACTGATAACATTTGCGTGTCGAAGGTCTCCTTGCATTTAAAAGTATCTCTGAAACCTCCGGTGGCAAATTGCCTATCGGGGTAGAATCAACCAAGCGGAGAGGTGGAGCATCTGTAGGTCGTGGTGAAGAATTTCCCCCCGTTCTCTGGAGAGTAGATCGCAGATCATTGGAAGCTTCTTGATTTGAGTCGCCATCCCCAGCAAGGTTTGGAACCAGGTTTGTCGTGGCCAAAAGGGAGCGATCAGGATGATATGAGCCCTGTCCGTCCTGACCTTGCACAACACTCTGTTGATGAGGGGAAACGGGGGAAAGGCATAAAGGAATGTCCCGTGCCAAGAGATGGCAAAGGCGTCCGATATCGATTCTGGTGCCATACCTGCTCGGCTGCAGAATTTTGGTAACTTTGCGTTCTCCTGTGATGCAAATAGATCTATCTCTGGAGTCCCCCATTCCTGAAATATGTCTTGCAAGATCTCTTCTTTCAGAGACCACTCGTGCTGGTCCCTCGATTTGCGACTGAGGTAGTCCGCCCTCAGGTTGTCTTGGCCTGCCAAGTGAATGGCGTGAATGTGTATGTCGTGACCGATACACCAGTGCCAGATGGTCTCCGCTTCCCTCGATAAGCGGGTGGAATGTGCTCCCCCTTGTTTGTTCACATACCACATTGCTGTGGTATTGTCCGTCACGATTTGGATGTTTTGACCGTGGATGCGGGGAAGCAAAGCCTTCAACGCCCAACGTATGGCCCTCAGCTCCAGCATGTTTATGTGTAAATGCGTCTCTTCTGGGGACCAGAGACCGTGTATTGAGAAAGTCCCTAGGTGCGCACCCCATCCCGTCAGGGATGCGTCTGTCGTGATAATGTCCCTGAAGGTGGGAGCATCGAAGGGCACCCCTTGTAGCATATGATCTGCATTTGCCCACCACTGTAGGTTCAGAAGAAGTTCCTCTGCTATACATAGTTTCATGTTTAGTGGATGAATGGTGGGTATGTAGTTGCTGGCTAGCCATTGTTGTAGGGGTCTCATGTGTAGACGAGCGTACGGGGTGACCATCGTCGTAGAGGCCATCAACCCCTGCAGGTGCAAGAAAAACCGGACTGGTTTGGTGGGATGCGAGTGAAGAACGTCTAGGGCATGACGTATGGAGATAAGCCTCTCCTCTGGAAGGTACGCTTTCGCGTGTCTGGTGTCCAAGACTGCCCCTATAAAGGGTAGTCGTTGCGTCGGCTGTATGTGGGACTTTGCTAAGTTCAGAACAAACCCCAGGTTCCTGAGGAGTGACATGGTGAACTCCACGTGTTTGGTAAGTTCTTGTGGTGACCTCGCCGCCAGCAGCCAGTCGTCCAGGTACGGAAAGATTCGCACGCCTTGCCTTCTTAGATAGGCTGCTACGACAGCTACACATTTTGTGAACACGCGTGGTGCTGTAGACAGTCCGAAGGGAAGGACACGGTACTGGAAGCGAAGGTCCCCTGCAACGAATCGCAAGAACTTACGGTGAGAAGGGCGTATTGAAATATGGAAATAGGCGTCTTTGAGATCAAGAGAGGCCAACCAGTCGCCTTGCTGTAAGCCCATGAAAATGACAGGTAGGGAAGTCATACGAAATCTAAACTTCTTAACGAATCTGTTGAGACATCTCAGGTCCAGAATGGGTCTAGAACCCTTGTCCTTTTTAGGGACCACAAAGAATCTAGAGTAGAATCCAGAACTATGTTCATCTCGAGGAATGGATTCGACAGCCCCCTTGTCGAGGAGTTTTTGAATTTCAACTAGTATTTGAGTAGAGGGGGGGGGAGCCCCAGGGGGGCAAGGTGAGAGGGGAGGGGTGGTATGGAACTGTATGGCATACCCCAGCTGTACTATCTCCCTGACCCATCGGTCAGAAGAGATGGTTTCCCATACATGTAGGTAGGGCAATAGGCGGTCCTGGAATGAGGGGTCATCCTCATTATCTCCCTTGATCAGATAACAATCAAAAACGTGATTTCGCCTGCTGTCCAGAAGACGAGCTAGGAGAGGGTTTACCCCTGCCCCGCTGCCTGCCAAACGATTTACGTTGTTGAACACCTTGTTGTTGGTAATGTGTCTGATTGTGTTGCTGGAATCTTTTCCCAGCTTGGAAATTATAATTTTGGTAAGGAGTTCTTCTAGACGAAAAAGAATAGCCCTGCGTAAAAGGCTTTTTGCGTATCGCCCTGACTACCCCTGTGGATCTTGCCGTTTGATTCATCTCTTTAATTTTCTTAAGAGTGTCATCAGTAGAAGCCGAGAACAGGCCCTCACAATCAAACGGCAAGTCCTCTATTCTAGTTTTATTCTCAGGGGTGAGAGCTGTGGACCGAAGCCACGCATGCCTTCGTAGAGCTATAGCAGATGCCATCCCTCTGGCGTTGGCATCCGCCACGTGCATGTTTGCGGTTAATTGGAACTGGGCCATCTGCATGCCCTCTTTCTGTAATGCTGCCAACTGGTTTGGGTCCGATGTCATGCCAATTTTGGACCACAGCCAATGTTGGTAACCGCACATGGCGGAAGCATAATTAGCTATACGGAAGGACAGGGAGTCCGAGGAAAAAACCTTCCTACCCAGCACATCCAATCTCCTCCCCTCCCTATCTGCAGGGGAAGTCTGGATCCCTCCCGCTCGAGATCTAACCGAGGCAGCCGCTATCACCAAGGAGTTCGGAGGGGGGTGACTATGAAAAATTTGAGCCCCTTCTTTGGGTACCCCATACAAAGAGTCTGCCAACTTATTAGTTGGAGGAACAGAGGCAGGCTTAGCCCACAAGGTTGTAGCTGGTTCCAACAGCTGGTCCAGCAAGGGTAAGGTCACGTGTCCGGATTCCCCAGAGCCCAATATGCCAAAGATAGGTCCAGTCTGAGCTTTTTTAATGACCCTCGTGGGCAGCTTTGGGAGAGATGCAGCCATCCTCCTCAACATCGCCTGAAAAGCCTTGGCATCCTCTGTGGCCAGCGAGATGTTGGCATCCGAGATAGCATCTGGCGGTGGTGGGGAAATGGTCTCGTCCTCCTCCATTGAAGGAGAAGACGAAGAGGAAGACCGTGATGCCGACGCCCCCGGGGAAGCCATCCGTGGTACCGTCGGTACCGTCGGTACCGTGTCCTCCCTATGGGTCCCCAATAGGGAGGTGAGAAGTTGTGTAGCCCCTGATGGCTCTAACCTCGTTCCGGTCCCGGAAACGAGCTCTTCTGGTTCAACGGTACCGATGTCTGCTTGCACCGATCCTGTCTCCGACGGAGGAGGGCGTGATACGGTCGCTGATGGCGCGGCTCTAGGCGGAACCGGAGGCACATAGGAGGTGTCCCGTGGAAGCGACGGGTATCCGAAGTCGTGAGCGTATGGAGGGCTACGCGACCTGTATCTGTAGTCCCTACTATAGTCATAGTCCCGGTGTCCGTGACGTGGGGAGCAACAGGAGCATGGGGAACGCGATCGTCGTTCCAGGTGGTACCGGAGGGGCGTCCGTCCCGTCCGGTATCGAGGAGAGCGGGAGCGGGAGTGGAACCGTGGTGACCTGGAGCGCGACTCCCTGCGCACCATCGGTACCGACAACAGCAAAGGCGGTACCGAGCGGGATAACGGTGTCGGTGGTGCCGTCCCCCTCGTCGAGCCCGACGGTCGTGGGGATTGTTGAACTGTCGGCACCGGCGGTACCGGCGGTACCGGCTCTCGCGTTGAGCCCTTCTTCTTCTTTTTCTTTCTCTCCACGCTCTTAGAGCCCCTCTCCGACGAGTGCGCGACGCCTCGCGCACCAGAAGGCTCGGTACCGCTAGTAGATAAGCGTCTTGGGCTGGACGCATGCGGAACACTACCTTCCGCGGTATGGCCGGAACCGGTAGCTTGCACCTCAAAGGGTCCCTCGGTCCCGAGTTCGCCGGTGCCGCTGGTACCCATGTGCGGACTCGTCCGTTGCCTGGACGGTACCGCCGGTGCCGCTGGAGCCGGATTTTCCATGGCCCTGGAGTGCCGGGCGGGGAGCCTCAGGGGCCCCTCTTCACCGCCCTCTAAGGCCCTTCTTGTGAGGATGTCCTGGAGCCTTAGCGCTCTAGCCCTCTTAGCCCTGCCTGAGAGAACCGAACAGGCTCTACAGGTTCGAGTGTTGTGACCCTCACCCAGGCAGGTGAGACAGCGATCGTGTTGGTCACTCACTGATAAGGTAGCCGGGCAAGAGCCGCAGCGTTTAAACCCCGGCTGCTTGGGCATTCCGTTCGCCCCGGAGGACGCAACGGCCCGGGGAACGTCCCACGGGAGGGTGGCACTCCTTTTCCAATCTTCTTCTTTCTTTTTGATATTTCTAATCTTCGTTTTTTTACTGCAAAGTACGCTGAAAAGCGCCGAGAAGTCTTCCAACGCCACGCGGTTGGAAGGAACTGAGGCGGTGGGGGCTCCTCCCCCTCTATATACTTCCATCCCTCGTGATGCGGGCCCGCGCTTTTCTCGGGATGGGAGGGGGAGTGAGGGGGCGGAGCCCTCACCTTTTCTAGTCTTTTCCAGGCGTAATCTGCCTGGATACTGCTGACGAGAGGTTTTCCGGTACCTGCGGAGCAGGAAGTAAATCCCAAGAGTGAGAATCGCGGAGATCCTCGAAGAAGAACCTGGCGGTTCAAACAATACCCCATGGCAGAACGTATTGGGGTAGCCAATCATAACCAAGTGTGAAAAACATACCATGAGGCCAGGCACAAGGTCATTGTCTTATTTATTTATTTATTTTTTTAAAAAAGACAAATGAAAACATTCGTTTTCCTTTTACTGCCGAGACCCCATTTTCCAGAACTCACTCATCCAAAGGCTTCCTGTTGTGTGCCCGATACATGCTGCTGCTGCAGAGGTTGCAGGAGAACCAGAAAGAACAAGACCTGGCTGCTTCCCTCTACCTCAATTTCACCTTCACCCTCCCTGAACTCACTAAAAACAGTGGCCAGCGCTGTGTGGAACGGCAGACCAAGCCCAACACTAGGTCCCTTCTGCATTTGGCTCCCTGCCTTCCCTGATCTTATGGCAGAAGCAGAGAAGACAGGGTGCAGAACAGACACCTGGCGAGGTGGGGGAAGAGATTGGGCAGAGTAGCAGTCTGCCCTACTCTCTCCCACATAGTCACCCTCCAGCCCTGCTCTCCGCAGCTTCAAGACGGACCCCAGGAGGATGGGGTCTGAAGATGCTTCAGGGAAGAGAGAAGAGCAAGTCTCCTACCCTCTACAGTCACCTTAGCACGTGTGGAAGACAGGAGGCCGACTCATTTGAAAACTTCGGTGCTCACCCCCACCCCCCATCAAACTACTTGGCTAAGTGGGTCTCTACTGTGCCTACAATGATTGCAACTAGAGAGCTGCTGACCGAAGTCTCACTTTAAAGAACGTACAGGGGAGTTTCCACGCAGAGCCATTCACACGGCATAAACCAATTCCTGCTAGTCTAAAAGCTCTTTTTTCCTTGGCAACTAGAAAGGCAGCTTCCAGTGGCAGCACCAGTCACCTTGTAAAAGGTGGGCGGCTGCTAAAAGATGTACAATGGGAATCCAAACCTCTTTCTTATGCCAAAGGTTGGGGGAAGAGAGAAGTTTTGCGAGAACTGTCGGGGCATCTGGCCGTTCCCAAAAGCTCTTTGGCAGGGTTTCCCTTTCTCGGATATAGAGGGGTTTCCTGTCCTAGCTAAACTGAAGGGAAACAGATTTTGGGAGAGGAGAAACTTCTTCAAAGCAGCCCCACCTAGGTGAAATGAATACAGGCAGCATTTTACCCTTGTCCGGTGCCTCCGAACTTTACTGATTTGCTCAGCCTTGGCCTCCATCCTTCTCACCACGTTCTCAAGCTTCCGCTCTAGGTCTTCCCTCAACGCAATAGTCGGAGCTTCCTCAATGAGCTTGGCCAGCTGATGATGATCACTGACACACAATGGAAACACAGATAAAAGGTTGGGTTAGATTTGCCTTAATCCACGCCGTCCATCTATGGAGCGACTCTGCTAATTTCGTTAGCATTTGTAACAAGAAATCGTATTACACACCAACAATTGCTTTACTGAGAGAGTTTATTACTCCCCCAATCCCTCCCAAAACACCAGGGCATGGCCGATTCTGCCAAGGTTTTTTCCCTCTCCCCTTCATTTTTGTGATCCATTTCTAGCTGCCCCTCATTATCCCTTCCCTTCCCTTCCCCATAGACACTTTGGAAAGCAGGAAGGCCATACTAACAGAAAAGAAAGACCTGAAAAGGAGTCTCATTTACCCACTTGTTCTACATTTAATTCAGATTGTTTCCTTGCACGTTTGAGAACTGCTGCCTCTAGACACAAGTAATAAATTGGCTACTGTAAAAAACAGCTACTGTAAGGGTTTGTCAATGCGACAGGGAAAGAAGCCAGCCTTGATTTGTACAGCAGGAGAAGGGGCTCTTCCTTGTTCCAAAGCCTATCTTCCTCAATGGGAAGGCAAGCCCAAAAGCAGGCACTGCAAGCAAATCAAACCGCTTTGTAATTTACAAAAGAATCTCTTGCAGAACTCACAAACTCATGTGGCCAAGCTCATCCTGCAAAGTCAGCAGCACTTCAGAGAGCTCCCCCTCAGAGGCAGAGGAGACAACGGTTGACGGCGAGGACTTCTTGCCTTTGCTGATCTGCCTCACCAGCGGGACGTCATTGACCACGCGATCGTTGCATAGGGCTTTCGAGTGGTGTTTCATGAGATGCAGGACATGCTGCACGTTGGCTCCAACAGAATAGCTAGGGCTAGTGGACTGGGAGGAGAAAGTGATGGAGATGACATTTCCAAACAAGTGTTTTATCAGTAACCAAGAGTGTGGGGCATATTTTAATTAAACAATTCCAGTATGGCAATTTATCATGGCATTTTCAATATTCCAAGTGTTTTACAGTCCTCATCTAGTTCACCCTCCCAACAACCCTGCAAGGTAGGTCATTATTATTCCCATTCTATAGATAGGGAACCAAGGCTGAGAGTGTCTTGCCCAAGGTCACCCAATGAGTTCATGGCTAAGATGGGATCTGAACCCTGGTCATCCAGGTCCAAGTCCAGCACCTTATCCACTAAGCTACCCTGGATCTCTTGATTTGTTCCAAGATATTTTCTCAATTAAGGTAAATTGTGGAACTAGACCAACCATCAGCACTGAGGCTGCAAAGGACCAGTTCAATTTTTAACATGGCGACTTTGGTAATCTTCTCAAAAACAAAATGTCTAACACAGCTACTGTAAGAAATACAATCCTTTACTGAACAGACAGATCATCCAACCGTCCCGACGTGTTTCAAGATATAGGCCCTTTTTACAGAGGCTACGGCTGCGTGGCGGTGTGCTGCGGTCCGTGCACAGTGCATGGGGGGAGGGTTCTGACGGGGCTCATGCCCATCCCCACGTACGGAGGCACCGCCATTTTTTCCGGTGCCTCCGTGTGTGGGGATGCATGTGCACACACCCACCCCTGCGGGATTTACACAGGCAGCACCCCCAGATGGGTGTTCTAGCGTGGGTGCTGCCCGTGTAAAAAGGGCCAAACACTCTTTTTTGGGGTAATGTTTCAGTAAGTGTCCTTAATCTATTTAGCAACTTCTCAGACGGACATGGTATACATTTTAGCTGGATGAAATTTTTATACAAAAGCATCTAGTTTCACAACATATGCAAGGTAGCAAAAAGTTCTGAAAGCATTTTAACTAACCATTAACCTGGAGGAAGAGTCTTCGACTTGAAAGACAGTGGGACTGTTGGATGATCTATCTTGTGCTCAGTAAAGGATTGTACTACATAGAGTAGCTGATTTTGTCATTGCTTTACATTCCTACTATACATAGTACCCTTTGCAGCTTCACTTGCATCTCACTAAACCTTTGAAAGAGCTTGGGGAGAAGAGAATCTCAAGATTTCCCCTTCTTTAACTTTGAGTTGGTTTGACCAGTGCAGGGGGGCAGCAGTCCTCCCACAGAGCACAACCCCGGCAGGATCGGAAGCCTTGCTTTGTGCCTTTAGCAGCAAGCCTTACAGTTTTACATTTTGCAAGTGTGCACAGTTACTCTTAACTCACCTTCCCAGCTACAAAGGGCACATCTCCCAGATGCAGTCTGTAGTGGGGCTGCACGTGGAAGTGGCTCATAACTGACTCCTTCTACAGGAGAAAAGAAAATTAATTTCATTACAAGTGATCCTTAATCTCATGCCACAACGCACACACTAAGAAAGGGGCAGTCAGCTGTCAGATCACACACACACACACACACACACACACACACACACACACTTCACTATTTCCTCAGGCAGCTTCATGGTTTTATGATACAGTTTAAATGGCAGCAAAGTACCTTGTCTCCCTGCTTGGTTTTTTTCTTGTTTTTTCTTGGTTTTGCAGCTACCATCTCTGTCTTCACCTGGAGTAACATTCGGTTTGTTTCCAGTCCAGCCTGAAGCTGTGAACATAAATGCTATTAACAGATGGAAGGTATGAAAAATGAAGCCTGGAATTTACTAGCCAAAGAGCAGGGACAGGGGACTAGTTTATTTGTGCAGTACCAAACAACAAGGATGGAGAACCTTTGCCCTCCCAGGGGTCATTTTGAAAGTTTCATACAAGCTCTGAGGACTGCATGGAAGTTTATGGGTGGGCGTGCTTAAGGGAGGGGCATTCAGGAAGTGGAGAGTCTGGATCATGGATCTACCCCCTGTCCTTGAATGCATGGCTTCATCTCTGTTCCTTTACCGCGAGAGCGTGGGTCTTTGAACTGGATCAAATGGTCTGATCTGGGAACTGAGAAGGGGCTAAATAAAAACTAGCCACGGGCTGTATTTGGCCCTCGTGCCTGAGGTTCCCCACCCCGGGTCTAGAACATTAGTACCCCCCACAAATAGCAGAGCCTTCTTGAAGCTACTGCAATGCAAGTGTTAAAACACAACAGAAGATCACGACTGTGCTGTTATCATCAATTCTAGCCAGATGGGGAATAACTAATCTCAGCAGTAGACCATATGAGCCACTTCCATCAAAGCAACATATTGAAATATGAAAGAACAAGCCAGCACTTCCTTTCCCATCAATGCCATGACATGGCCCTGTCAAGCATCACATGTTTCAATTTCTTCCTCTTAAGGTTTTAAGATTAAGCTTAGGAGTCATTATTTCCAATAGCCCCATGATTAAGTGGTAGCAAAAGTGAATGTGGATAATTAGTTTTAAACCGGGATGGAGAAACTCAGGCCTGGGGGCCACAGCTAGTTTTTATCTGTCTCTTTCCCAGTTCCTGCCTCTAAGCACTGAAAAAAAATTGGGCTAAGGCTAAGGGGAAAGCACTGAGGACACACACACAAGGATAGGAGATAGATCCACCTTACTGAGCACACCTCTTAAGCACTGTGTCTATGCAGCCCTTGGAGCTGGTACTCATTTTCAAAGTGGCCCCAGGAAGCGAAGAGGTTTCTCGCCCTCGCTATAAAATCATCTTCCTCATCCTCCGCACAAATATCAGAGTTCAGTGTGCTATTTGCTATTGCGGACAGTCACGTAAAGATCACCGATTAGAAAGTCAGTAGCATTCATGGCATTTTAGACTTCAGAGAAGGTTGTTGTCCTGAAAGGTTGGGTTTTTTGATAGTGCATAAAAGAGAGTATGTGCTAAGTATCATTCTGAAATGTTAGGAGGGACTGCAAAATTCTAACTGCAGTTTTTGCCCTTGATCTATTTAAAGCCGCTCTACTCACAAAAGCCAGTCCAAAACTGGCTCTGGGAAGTTCCCCGTTAATTAAACTGAGGACTCTGGAACAGGTTTGCTCCTTACAGAAGTCTAAGATTTTTCTTAACAGTCTTCCCTACCCAATCTGTGCTGCAAGACAGACAAGTTTCCAGCCCCCTGTATCTCCACTTATCCACAATTCTTTGCAAGGTGGGAAAAGAAAGCAAGGGGAGTGGGGATAGGGTGTATTTGTAGGTTTGGATTGGACTCCCAGAAAGGTTGCAGTGAGCTCTTCATTTCATTGCAGACCAGAGACTATGTATGAGCTTTTCTGACAGATTAATAGGCAGAGCTCCCTGCTGCTCACAAATCAAGCAGAAGGAAGCTCATCTGTACAGGTTACCTCAGCTGCTTTTTCCTGCACAAGCTTCCTTGCATGTTCCTCTTCACGAAGCTTCTCTTCCAGCTCCTTCATTTTTTTCTAATGAAAACACAGTTAACAGAGGTTACTAGTAGAACACTACACCACTAATCATTTCTAAGGCGCTACTCGTCATATGCAGCACTGAACACCTAGCTCCTAAAGTCTAAAGCTATTATTATTGGTTATCCATTCAGTAGCACTTCACAGTCCTGAACTCATTCACCCTCAACAGCCCTGTGAGGTAGTTCATTATTATTCCCTTTTTACAGAACCACTGTATTTGCACATTTATTTTAATAATTATAATGCCTGAAAGCACAGAACAAATCTCAGATAAAAAAAACAAACCAACAACAGATCAAATTGTCTGGTCCTTTTGATCCTCCAATAAAAGGCCTGAAAAGGTTCAGCTTGTTTTCTTAATCCTTAAATTAGACCTTCTCTCCCAGTTTGTCCTGAAAGACCTGGGAAAATGAAAAGCCAGTAAAGCTTATGTTCATTTCAAACGCTAGGCAAGTGAAGATTTTTTGGGAGGAAGCACAATATATTGGTTTGGTTTTGTAACCACCTGCAACTTAACTGCTTGGAAGCACAGGGGTAGAAAGGTCTTTGGTGAGCACCGCAAACTGAGAATGAAGTGGATCATAAGCTTTTGCCCAAGACAGTCAAGAACTTTTTAAAAACAAAACAAAACACCCACGAGAACAGCAAAGTGCAGACTAAACACAGTGAGTTTAAGATAAACCACCAATACAAAAAATACATGTGTGTCTACATCGCAAAGCAACACACGCATGCATATACTTCTCCCCCTATGCGAGTGGCTACCCTTAAGGTCTAAACTGTAGGATAAGGGTTACTGGATTATTTTAACTTTGGGATTGTTTTAGTGTATTTTATTTTGTATTTTAAAATGTTGTTAGCTGCCCCAAGATGCTTGTAGCAGGATGGGGCAGCATATAAATTTTAATAATAAATAAATATAAATTAAGTCACCGCTCTGTAATTAGCTAGCAAGAAAAGTCTCAAATTCAGAATGACTGAGTTTGTATTGGCCAAAGAAAGAAACCCAAATTCTAGGACAAACTGAATATCTGGGCTACTTAACATCTGCACACTGATAAATCCAAACTCAGAACTACAGTCAGGAAACATTACAGGTTTGAGACAAATCCTGAGGAGGCATTAGCTCCTAAGTGCCCAAGTCGCTTCTCAAAATAGGCTCTTAATTCACTTAGGAGGTTAGGAACACAAGCTTAAAATTTTCAAATCTCCATTTATAAAAATCAAAGCCTGTTTGCTGGGCAGTTTTACACCGTTTGGTTCCGCAATACGTTAGACTGCAGCATTTTAAGGTCAAATGCCCTGCTAATTCAGAGATGGCACGGACCATTTCAGTTCTGAATTAACTGTGTGATGAATGCGAGACAATATATAAGTATTAATTATATTGAGTGTTGCTATTCAGTCATCAAAAAAAGCAAAGCCCATCCCAAGCCATGTGGCCCACTGAACTACCTGGCAAGGCATGTTAGTTTCTATAGCCTACAACACACAAGAGTGCAGCAGTCAGCACAATGTCCAACCCCCTTCGTCTTTTCCTGCTCATTGGATCAGGTGCCCATTTCACAGCTGGGTGGACTGGAGACCCTTATCCAGCATGAGAGCAACCAAGACTTTAACGCACGATCTTCAGAGATGTAGATGAGGGCCATATCCAGCCCTCATGTCTCACTATGGTAAAAAAATATTTAAAAATAGCAGAATCCCTTTTAACCCCTTGTGCCCCCACCCCCAAGATGATTTTCTAAATTCATCCAGATTTTCTAAGTTCCATACCAGTAAAACCTTTTTCTGTGTGGGCAATGGTTTCTATGGAAGCCATTATTCATTGATACAGCACCGTAGATGTAGCGCCTGCTGGACTGAAAGGTGGCCATGCTGGTATCCTTCCAATTTCTCCTGCACCCAAAGCATGTTACAGAAGCATGGCTCCCACAGGGATAGTCACAGCAGAAGGAACCTTGGTCTACAATTACATTCAGAGGACAGGACCTCTAATGAATGAGCTCTGGAACCATTCTTATCTAACACTCAACACACATAGAAGGTTAGTCAAGGACGTTCTTGTTCAGGGGGTCCAAGGGCTACTACACCGAGGTATGTACGCCGGCAGGAAGTTGAAGGCCTTTTGCTAGAAGGTTTCAATGTGCTTCATGTTATTGATTCGTATAAAAATCTAGCTTACTCTACCGAAGAGCAAGACAAACCTCTGCCAGAGACTGCATCGTAGTCAGTTTAGAATACTCTTGTTCAAGCAAATCCAACTTTTCCAGTTTAGACTGAACATGCGATGGATCGAGGAGCTTGCCTTTTTCCAATGTGACCTGGAAAGAGAGCCAGAAATGGTTAGAAATGCAGCAGCATGCCTGAGGAAGGGCCTCGGGGGGCCTGAAAGCTTGCGTACTCTCTTCAACAGAACTTGGTACCGTCAGGTGAACTACTGTGTCTCCATCTCTTAAATTTCTGACCAATATGGCAACCATCCTCCCTCTATAGGAGAAGCCTCCACAAATAATCCTATGTACGCACGCTAATGCAAGATTAGAGACCACATAACAAAACTCTGGTGCATCGGCACCATGAACATGGCAGTCCCAGAAAGTTATTAAACTAGAGAGAGCTTTAAAAAATTAAAAAGTCCCCACTCTAACAGACTTGCCAGAAATACTTAAAACAGGGTAGACCAGCAGTCCAAGGAAAAGATTCATCACCTATAGGGATAAGCAACTAGCTTTAGCAGGAACAAGGTTTGGAAATTGTTATAAAACAATAAAAAGGAGGTGGGGTCAGGGGTGTGTGTGTCATGATTTCCAAGGCGATCTGAGCAGAGAAACAGACCTTTGGGATTTCATGGGATTTAAGGCCAGGAGAGATCATACCGTCCGACTTCCTGAAGAACAAGGGTCAGAGTGTCACCAAATTATCCCTTCATCAACCCACACTATTTTCAGTTGAAATGTAGCTCTCTGGCTGAATTTGGTTTATGATCTTAGGATTCCAACTATTCATTCTAAGGTTTGTTTGGTTTTTTATGATTAAGGTACCAGTTGAGAAAAGCATTTTAAGGACATGCTTAATAACTTGAAGCACTTATTTAAAATCAGTAAGACTTCAGCTTTTGTTCATGTGCTTTACTGAACAGGGATGGGCTGCTAAACCAGGACCTAAACCAGACTTTAATTCACCACCTAGAGTGGTGCAACCACCAGGCAAACTCAGCCCAGATTAATGTACCTGTCTCTCCAGGACACTTGTCTTCTCATTTTCTGCCTGCTGTATCATTTTCCTCATATATTCCAGCTGTTTCTCTAACAGGCGGCAGCGCGCTTCTGCAGCTGCCAGCTGAGATGCCAGCTCTGAAAGTTTTGCAAGAAGAGAAACTGGTAAATTAGTCACTACTATTGCTTTCCAGCAGAAAGTTAAGCCTTGCACAGATGGCACAGGCCTTGCCCAAAGTGCTCAGTCTCCAAAGCCATATTGTGCATCCTACAAGATAATACCTGTATGAAGTTTGCATTCCCACCAGAAACACATTCCCCATCCCCTTAAAGAGCCATTGTGGGTGCTTTCCCATCTCGGAGTAAGAAAGAGGTTCATTTATAATGAATAACTACCTCGGTCATTTCAGCCCCACTACTCCCCCTCCTCGTCTATGGAAAAGTATTCTGCCTCTCCCCCTGCTAAAGGGTCATGCTGAAGGGAATGGCTCTAAGATTGGAACTGAAGACCCATGATCAAGTCCCTGCACATCTTTGAGCAAGTCACTTAGCCCCTCAGCTCTCTCCCCATCAGTAAAACGAGGAAATGGTCCTTCGCTGCCTCACAAAAGTTGCAAGGTGACCAGCTTTTACAGCGATGGGCACCGTAAAACTAAAGTAACCCCATATCGGTTTCCAACGGTTCTCTACATGCACACACATACTGACACACAGTCAAAACCTCTCTGCAATTAACCTAGGACTCCGAACCCTACCCAAGTGCATCATCATATATGCGAGAGCGTAGCCAACCGCTATACTGCTTTGGTTTTATTGTTTTCTTTTTTTGCTCCACTAAAGTTATTCACTGTGTTTTTCCAATAAATAATTCAATTCCCCACCTCATATGACAGTAGCAAGTGATGAGCTCTACTTAATCCAAACCTGCTCAACACGGTCCGTCCGGGCTGGGCTGCACTCACACAGTCCCAGAGAAACGCACTGAAGCCACAGCTAAGCCCAGTAATGCTATTAATTGTCCCCTGAACCGGGACTGAAAAGCAATGGCTGGCAGATGCCAAAATGTTTCCAGCATAGCCACGTTTCCAGCTGAGATATAGGCCACTTTCACATGTGACCAGGGTGGCAGGGAAACCTCGGTGATTGCAATTGCAGCTCTATTCTTGCAGGGATTAGCGCACGCGGGAAGATGCCATTCCGCTTTTATCCCACGAGAACACTTATTATTATTATTATTATTATTAAACATTTATAAAGCGCCAGTAACAACCTGGCGCTGTACAGAACATATAATCAGCTGCGGTCCCTACCTGTGGCTTACAATCTAAAAGACAAGGAGGGGGAGACAAGGAGAGGGGACAGCGGGAGAGACATGGGAGAAGACAAACAAACATTCAGGCGGATGCGAAGTCTCAGG
>QEPC01008045.1:1925837-1936796 GCA_003113815.1 Sphenodon punctatus | reverse complement strand
GGGGGGGGGGGGGGGGGGGGAGGGAGAGAAATGATGCAATACTATTGCGGTTAACACGGTTCATCTAAACACTAAAAGGAGCAGAGCAGTTACTTCAATTTCATTAAAATCGAATTAGTGATTTTGGATTACCTCTATTCATCAGAATGTGGCCTAACACAACATGCAAAAGAAGCGATGGTGGTCCACAAATTCATGCATGTCAAAGCATGGAATTGCGAGCTATCGTCGTATCTGAAAACACCCTTTGCAAGGTCTTGTAACGAGGAGGAGATCTCGCACTCTTTAGAGTGGAGAATGAAGATCTCCACAAAAATCACAGGCTGATAAATTTCAGGCAGCTGTTTCAGAAAACGAATGCATTGTCTCCACTGGAAGGGGATTTCTTTTGGGGGGTGGGGGGAGGGGGGCAGAGGGGGAAAGAAAAAAATGTGACAAATCTTTTCAGCCTTGTTGTTGCTCTAGCGGGTGAAGAAAAAGCTCTTACCAAACATGAACAGTGCTTAGCACAAAACGTAGGTGTCGCCACAACACAAACGATAATACTACTGCCCTAACCTTACACTGCGTGTGCCCTTCCACCACCCACCGCAGTCTATCCCCACCAGCTGTCGTAACATCCTCCCACACAGCTAAGGCAGTTTCAGAAAATAGTTTTCAACACAACCCGTATCATACGTACATGGTCAGAGCTTAGAAACTCTGCAGTGGTCTCATCGATATTATGGTTTTCAGATTAAGGTTTCATAATGTTGCTAACACTTCATAACGCAGCGACTGGCAGCTCTAGGCTTCATGGTTTTTGCAGATTCAGTTCGATTTTAAAGCCAGGAGGGATCATCATAATTATCCTGTGACTGAAAGCCAGCAATTCATACAGCAAACCCATCCACGCAGGGACGCAGAGCTCGATTGCCTGCTCTGCATCCCTGCGCGGCTCTGCCGGCAACGCTGCGTGGGGTGGGGTGGGGAAGCGGAGCCTTTCAGACCGGCCAATCCCCGTGCATATTCTGGCTGTGCATTCTCTCCCGCACATATTTTCTGACTTCAAACCAATCTTGTAACTTTTCCTGAACATTTTCCAATTGCTCTAAACAGAGTTAGAAGGCATTAGAATAAAGAGCACGAGACCTTTCACCACTGGTAGTCATAGAGCTTCAACAATACTGAAAAATATTTGCAGATTTTCAGTGTATAAATTAGGTGTAATGCACTTAGTCTCTAGTGACACAACGTGTCATGGAAGCGCATTCATAAACAGCATGCCCACAAAATGCATTACAACCACTAAATTACTCTGGATGTGGGCCTGTACTCTTCCCACTTTGTGACTGAGCGAAGGATACATGGAAACAAACCTTCGTTTTGCTTCGACACCTCTGTCTTCGAGTGTTCTCCCTGAAGCAGTTGCTCATTCAGCACTTTCTTGTAATCTGATGTTTCTCTGGTCAGGGTTTTCACATTCTCCTCTGCTTGACGTCGTTCTAGCTCGAGCCGGCGAATTTTCTCCTGAAGGTTCTTCAGAGCTGAAAATATTGCTGTTAATGAACAAACATTATTAGACCTCCTTGATAAACACAGCAGCAAGAGACATTACCTTCGGTTTCTTGGCAAAGCGCTGAGTGTATATTTTCTAAAGGTTCTCTCTCTCCCTCCCTTCAAACCCCTCCTAAAAACTTCCCACTTCCCTCAAGCTTTCCCTAGACCTTCACCCCGAGATAGGAAAATTGGGTTCTTACTTTGTGAATTTTCCTTCTACGGGAGAGCCTCTTGGACAGCCAGTAAAACTGATGGGGTTAGATCCCTGCCACTACCAGTAGAAGGCAGACTTCCAGATTTTTTTCTTGGAGCATGCTCAGTGGGGATCTAGCCCCTAAGCTCCAGTGTTTTTCAAGCTTTAACTTCACACTATTTAACTTATGCTAAACTGGAAAGTTTCCTGCAACTAGAAAAAAACTTTATCATCAACATAACCTCAATTCTACACTCCCTGCTGCCACTACTAATGGTGTGCGGCTGTGGGGTCGAAGCGGGCACTAAGCTAAGTGTCTGTGTTCCAGGCACCTCAGAGTTACCTCTCACTCTGAGTGGGACTACCTGTCCAGGAGAATCTCCCGTAGAAGGAAAGTTCACAAGGTAAGAACACAATTTTCCTTTCTCCCGGGAGATCCTCCTGGATGGCCAGTAAGACTTTAGAGATGTTCCAAAGCAGTGTCCCAATCCTGAAATTGGGGGGGGGGGGGAGGGGAGGGATAAACAGGGAGAGAGAGAGCTGTCCAGTGAAAGGGAGTCAAGGAGACCCCTTATAGCACTGCCTGGAGCACCATCCTCCCAAAAGCCGCTTCAGCCAATTTGTGCAGCGGGATCTTGTAGTGCCTCGTAAAGGTGTGCAATGAAGACCAGGTCTCTGCATGACAGATTTCCTCGTAGGAGGCCGAATTTCTAAAGGCCTGTGAGGTGGGCGCTCCCCTCAGGGAATGGGCAAAGACCCCCTGGGGGGGAGAACTGCCCTCTGCCTTGTAAGCCTCTGTCATGCAGAGGGTCATCCAGCACGCAATAACCGCTTTGGATGCCTCAACCCTCTTCTCTGAGGGCTACGAAAAGGGGTGACAACTTTCTGAAGAGGGCCATTCTGTCTAGGTATATCTTNGGGGGGGGGGGGGGAAGAAAGAGACTTACCTTCTGCCTTGTAAGCCTCTGTGATACAGAGGGTCATCCAGCGTGCAATAACCGCTTTGGATGCCTCAACCCTCTTCTCTGAGGGCTACGAAAAGGGGTGACAACTTTCTGAAGAGGGCCATTCTGTCTAGGTATATCTTCAGTGCTCTCCTTACATCGAGCTTGTGCCAGGCTCAGTCCTATGGGTGAGTTGGTTTGGGGCAAAAGGAGAGGAGGACAACCTCCTGTTTCCTGTAGAAGTGGGAGTCCACTTTGGGCAAAAGGCCAGGTCTAGCCTAAGGACCACTGAGGACTCTTTAAAGGAGAAGAAGGAGGAGTCCATGGAATAAGTTCAGAGACTCTTCAAACTGAGGTGATGCCCATGAGGAAGGCGAGTTTGAGGAACAAATAATAAAGGGAAACCTCTCTGAGGGGTTCAAAGGGTATCTTGGTTAGGGCCCTCAAGACTAAATTCAGATTCCACGTGGGAAATTGGTGAGCCATCAGAGGAAAGAACTCTCAATACCTTCAGGAAACAAACAATATGGGGGTGTTTAGCTACCTTGCGGCCCTTGACAGTGCAGAACACACTATTCAGGGCTGCTACCTGCCTTTGGAGTGTGTCGGGCTTTAACCCCTTGTCCAGCCCCTCCTGGAGGAAATCTAGGATAACCCTAATGGGGACCTTACCTGGTCTAACATCCCTGTTTTCACACCACCTGGCAAAAGTAGCCCAGGTACCCTGGTATAAGTGTTTTGTGGCCAGTTGCCTGGATTGTAGCATAGCGTCCGGACTTGTTGGGAGAAGCCCAGCTTACTCAGCGCCCTCAGTTCAAATTTCCACGCTGTTCGTTTCAGAGCTTCTGAGTTGTCGTGAAGGATAGGCCCACAATTCAGGAGGTCGGGGACATCCGGGAGCCTGAGGGAAGGTTTTGAGCTCAGGTCTGGGATGTCCGCAAACCACAGCCGTTGCGGCCAGTAGGGGGCTACCAGTATGGTGGTCGACCGCTCTTTCTTTATCTTTGCCACTGTCCTGCCTACGAGGGGAAACGATGGGAAGGCATCCGAGAGACCTGGCAGCAAGGCCAGGTTCAGTGCATTGAATGCTGCTGCACGGCAATCTGGGAATCGGGATACAAAGAGATTTGTCTTTGCATTGGCTGGTGATGTGAACAGATCGATCTCTGGCTGCCTGAAGGACCTGACTATTGTCTCGAACACTGCCAGGTGGAGTGCCCACTCTCCCGGGTCGATCTTTTCCTGGCTTAGCCAATCCGCCTGAGTGTTCGTTTTTCCTGTGATGCGAACCGCCATGAGGGACTTCAGGTTGTTCTCCGCCCACTTGATGAGAACTGTTGCCTGCTGGTGGAGAGATTCGGATCAAGAACCTCCTTGGTGGTTTACATACACCTTCGCCACTGTGTTGTCCGTATAGACAACAACATGTTTTCCTCTAAGGACCAGAGCTAGGTCTCGCAGGGCTAGATAAATCGTACGTGGTTCCAGCGAGTTAATGTGGTGTTTTCACTCCCAAGGGAGCCACTTACCTTGTGCAGTCTTGCCCTGTGAGTGTGCTCCCCAACCTAGGAGGCTTGTGTCCACTGTCACTGTTGTCCTGTTGGGATCGGAGAGTGGAACGTCCAGTTGGAATCAGTCTCTCTTTGTCAGCCAGCGGAAGGAGTTCAGTGGTGCCAGGACTGTGATCCACGGATTTCCTCCCTGTACCAGGTGGAGCTGTCATGGGCGTAGAAACCGTTGTAGTGGTCTGGAGTGGAATCTGGCCCAACACAGGATTCCCAGGCAGGAGATCATGGCACCCAGCAGACTGGTGAGCGTCTTGAGTCTGGACTTGCAGGCTTTCAAGATTCGTCTGATCAGTCCTCGTAGTTTTTCTTGCTACTGTGGAGTAAGGAAGATCTTGTAACGCTTGGCGTCCAAGATTACCTCCAGGTGTTCCCGAGCTTGAGAGGGAATCAGGTGGCTCTTCTTCAGGTTGGCTATGAAGCCGCGGTTCTACAGGTATTCGATGGTTCTGTGGACATCCACCAATGCCTGCTTGTAGGAGGATGAACGTATGAGGATGTCGATGTATTTATTTTATTTTATTTATTTATTTAATACATTTATTAGTCCCCCCCCCCCCCCATGCCAATGGCATCCTGGGGTGACGAACAATTCAATAAAAACATTCAGCAAATAAAAAATATTTTAAAAATCCAGCAGTTTAAAAACCAAAACAGGGTTGGGAAAAATAAATAAAAATAAAAAGGTAAGGGAAGAGCTAAAACCCTAACCCACCCTCCTCCCCAAAGGCCTGGGCGAACAGCCAGGTTTTACACGCCCGCCTGAACGTCAAAAGGCTTGGGGGCCAGGCGAGCTTCCTCCGGGAGAGAGTTCAAAAGACGCGGCCCGGCTACCGAGAATGCCCTCTCCATCAAGAAGGCACCCCGGGCAGACCAAAGGAGCCGCTCTGGGACGTGGAGGGTGAGGCGGTCCCTGAGGTACCAGGGGCCCAGATGGGTGGATCCTGATGCCCTCCTTCCGTAAATTCGTGATAAGAGGGATCAGGACCTTTGTAAATGTCCTAGGTGAGGTGGCAAGGCTGAAGGGCAGTGCCGTGTATTGCCGGGCATACGTGAACCTGAGCCACCGTCTGTGTGCTGGGAGGTTGGGGACATGCACGTACGCTTCTTTGAGGTAGAGGGATGTCGACCACTCACCTTCAGCAATCACTATGTGGATGGACTGAAGGGTTTCCATCTTGAACCTTTGAACTTTGACAAGACTAGTTCAGGATTTTGAGGTCGAGGACTGCTCACCATTTCTCTGACTTTTTTGGGACGAGGAACAGGATTGAGTCGAGTCCAGATCCCTTGTGTGTGTATCGGTTCTATGGCTCCAAGTCCATCTATTTCGGTTTGCATTGCAGAGTGCTTGTCCGGATTGCTTAAGAGATTGTCTCACGTTCTGGTGAGACACAGTAGAAGTTTCGAGGGAAGTGGGAGAACTTGATTGCGTATCCTCTCTGTATGGTTCAGAGGACCCATAGCGGAGTCCAGCCATTTCGCTAAAAACAGTTGCAGCCTGCCTCCTAGGGTTTCAGGGTCCTGAGGGGGGCAGGTCTCAAAGTCATGAGTCTGTTTTGGGGCATCCAGAGCCCTGCGAATGCTTGGCTGTGTTCCCTGATTCCTTCTGTTTGCCCCATCTAGGCTTGTATTTCTGCTGGTTTCCTCTGTGGGAATAGAAAGGTCATCTGGTGCCACCTGCTGGAGAGTAGCCTGTACTGAAGGGAGAAAAAGGCTTTTTTGAAATCCCCAAACTTTGCAAGGTTTATCTTTTGGATTTATCTGCAGTGTCTGTGAGGATCTCGTCCAGGCAGACCATGAAGAGTTTAGCCCCTTGGAAAGGTCCCCCCAGCAGGATATTTTTGGCTGTGGTGTCCCCTTTCCAGGACCTGAGCCAGAGGCGGCGGCAGGCTGTTATGTTGGATGCTGCCATTCGTACTGCCCAGCGCAGGATATCAGCGGAGGAGTCTTCTATAAAGGCATAGGCCAACTGGATCCTGGTGGATAGAATCCTCGTCATTTTCAGAGACCTGAGGATCCCTGGCTCGTTTGACCCAAGTCATAAGGGCCCTTGAAAAGGAGGTGGTGACGGTGGCCATTTTTATGATTGAGGGTATTTCCTCAAAATTCCTCCTTAGGTTACTCTCTATTTCCTTGTCAGTAGGGTCCCTGGGGTAGCCTTGCCCACGGCGGGAAAAACAAAGTTCCTGGCAAGGGATGCCGCCATGGCATCCACTTTAGGGATGGCGATGAGAGCCTACTTGCTCTTAGTGAAGGAGTAAAGGGATTCCTGGGTTTTATTAATCTTGCGAGCCCTGTTGGGGAGTTGACATTCCTTTTTAATGATTTTCTCATATGCCTTATCTAGAACCATCCCCCTGTCCCTGGGTCTAGTTTGTGGGATATATTCTCTCTCAGCCTCCGAGGATTCTGACGAGTCGAGTTGTCTTTTTTCTCTCCGAGGTGAAGGGCCTTTATGACCAGTTCAAAGATCTGGTCTCTGTATTTACTTGGGAACTGCCTGTCTCGGTCAGAGAAAGCTTAAATTCCCAGCTCCTCTATCTCTCCCTCCTCAAGGGAGGAGTGACAGTTTTCTTCCTCAGAGGCCTGATGTTCCCCTAAGGCATGGGCCCCTGAAGCCTAAGGCATGGGGCCTTTTTTCCCTTCTTCTTTCCCCTAGCTGAGGTCTCTTCCTCTTTGGAGGAGTGGATGGAACGCACCTCCTCAGAGGCTGCCCCTGAAGAAGAGGGGGAGTCCAGAGGTCTAGGGGCCTTGCATGGTTACTTGGACAGGGGAAGCTTGCCTTTGCTAGCGCCCATGGAGCAATCCTTGTACAGGTAGGCTTTCTTGAGCTTAACAGGAGATCTTTTGCGTTTGTTGGACTTCAATTCCAGCAAGATCTCTCTAAGGACCTCCATGTGTGGATCTGGGGCCGGGGCACGTGGGGGGGCTTACTGTTGTGGAGGATGCCGCCTGGTCCATTGCTGTGCCTGTGTTCACTGCCACCACCCTCCTCGTGATGGCCATCTTAGTCCTGGCTACTTCCCTTTCAGTTTCTGTTTCCCCGCAGCCGCTTTTCTGAGCGGCCTGAGGTGAGGGAGCAAGCGGGGGCCTCACTGATGCTGCACACGGGGCAAGAGCCTGTGGGAGCTGGCTGCGCTTCAGTTTGCCCTGGGAGCTGCTGCTGGGGAGCGGGGAGGGAACGAGCCGAGGCTGCCCCTGGCTATCTGCTGAGCTCTCCCGGTGCCGGTGGAGGGGACCTGTTGTGTCGCCAGGCCCCCAAGCAGCCTGCTGGGGGTTAAGAGCCAGGGACTTGCTTCGCTGCCCGTTTTGGAGCCGGTAGGGCCAGGCTGTTGGGCTCTGTGCCGTGGGAGCAGCAGGTCTCTCCTCTGGCTGTTTGAGGCTAAATGGTCAGTTTTCACAATGGAGAGATGTAAAAAGTGGTGTGCCCCAGGGAATCTGTATTGGGACCGGTGCTGTTTAATGTATTAATTAATGATTCGGAAAAGGGTGTTAAGAGTGAGGTGATTAAATTTGCAGACGACACCAAGTTATTCAAGGTAGTTAAAACACGAGAGGACTGTGAGGAATTGCAACTGGATCTTACGACACTGGGTGCCTCGGCATCTAAATGGCAAATGAGATTTAAAGTGGACAAGTGCAAAGTGATGCACGTAGGGAAAAATAATCCAAACTATGCGTGCACGATGCTGAGTACTAAGCTAGGAGTTACCACTCAGGAAAAGGATCTGGGGGTGGTTGTGGACAATACAATGAAATCCACAGTGCAGTGCGCAGCAGCAGTCAAAAAAGCAAACAATGTTAGGAATTATTCGGAAGGGGATAGAGAACAAAGCTGAGGATGTCATAATGCCTCTATACAAATCAATGGTGTGACCGCACCTCAAATATTGTGTGCAGTTCTGGTAGCCCCATCTCAAAAAAGACATAGCTGAACTAGAAAAGGTACAGAGAAGGGCAACAAAAATGATCAAGGGCATGGAAAGGCTCCCGTATGAGGAGAGGCTTGGTAGGTTGGGGGTGCAGAGGGTGCTGTGAGTGTTTGCTGAGTGCAGAGGGGAGAGCTACCATTGAAGGATTGCCCTGCTACTCAAGCCTGCATCCCTCCCTCCCACAGGTATCTAAAGCAAGGCGGGGCCCTGAGGGCGCTAGCCCTCGGGCGCCACCCGTTGGTCAGGCCGTTGGTCGACCATCGTGGCTGTGGCCAGGGACTCTGCCGGGAAAGAAGCAGGGTCTGGAAGAGCTGTCTCCCAAGGATGGCATAGCTGTGGAATCTGTGGAGGAGAAGCTGCTGTTGACACTGCGGCCTTAGGCGACGACCAGGTGAAAGAGAGTGGGGAAAGTGAAGTCGGGCAGTTGGTCTGTGCGGCTAGGTCCCGCTAGCTAAGAAAACCCCTCTTTGAGAGACTGAGTGACAGCGGCTATCATCCCTGACCCCTGGGAACTCTCGGTGTGGACTGGTGGCTACGGGGTTCCCGCCTCGGCAAGTGGTAATTGCCTTCACCTGAGCAATGAAACCTGAAGGAGTAGGGCTCTTCCACTCTAGCAGACTACAAAAGTGAGGCCGGCGCCTGTGGGTCCCTGGGCTTAAGGCTAGCTATTATATCTTATTGCATCTGAAGGTGCGGAGGAACTTATTCTAGTAAGATACATAGGCCTGGGATTAAATTTGTATCAAATTTCACCTGGCTATACTAGAGGCTTTGTGGACCTGAGTTTTTATATTGAATTGCTTGGGGGTGCGAGATTTATTATGTCAGTTAAAGGGAAAAGGCCTAGGGCTGTGAAATTACAGATTCCCCCCCCCCAGGAAAACAAAAGAAGGATTGATACCTATTTAGGGGGCACTATTACCAAGGAAAATGCTATGTCATATAATTTGTCTGTATCTAATGCTTTCTCTGTATTAGAAGATCTAGGGTCTTCCGGGAATGGGAGGGAGGTTGGTCAGTGGAGAAATGAGAAGGTGATCTGTAGTGAGGGTAAGGAGGCAGATGGGAAGTATATACTGAACCCCGGAGCTGAGGAACAAAATGTAACCAGTCTGAATACTGTCTTGGCAGACCATGTCCTTCTTATCTTGAAAACTGTTAAATACACCTTTAATCAGTTAAATAATTTAATTAGGAAAGTCGATAGGATAAATGTGCCTTTAAAGCCGGTTAGATCCCCACAGGTGAACATAGTCTTAAATCCACCATTTAATGATATCCTTAAAGATACCCTAGAGAATGAGGTGAGGGACTCTAAAGGAAGGCAGGACGTAATTATCTTTGCGGAAAGTACGGAAGACCCTTCAAAAGATCGAAAGAAGTTTTGTCTGTCTGAAGAAAAGCTTGCGTTTGTTATCAAATCTCTCCCGAATAGAAGTTCGCCGCCATGGGATGTTCCCTTAGACGTGGTAGAGCACCTTAGATACTTGTTAAGACGTCAAAATCACTAGTAGAGATATTAAGTTGGTAGCTCTTCTGTCAGCCAACAGAGGTAGGAAAAGCACGTTGGTGCATTTCAAAAATAGTAAATTTGTGTCATTAATACTGAAGGCAAAAAGTCTCTTGGAACGGAAAGCTATTTCTTTACTGAGGATATATGATCAGCCAAGGGTTGATGATGAAGATAATATGGGGATGTACTCTTGTATGGATCAGTGCCACAGATAGTCTCTAGGTCAGATGCACGGGGTTATATAAATGCAAATACACAGGATCTCACTTTCGGAAGTCTAGGCAGAATGATGGAATACCAAGCTGATTCCACTGGACCAGATTATAGTTTCTATAATAAACTTTCTGAAGTTAGCAAAGGTAGTCTGCAGTCAGTCCAAAAATTGAAAGGGGATACAGGGGACTCTGTGGGTCAACATGTGTTATTGAATAACAGGGGAATGTTGTATAATCACCTTAAGGGATCCCACCTACCAACTGCTAGAGGAAAACATGATCAAAAAATGGAAGAGACCAGGATTGCCTTAAGGGAAAAGAACCATAATCAGTGAAATCATTTTGAATATTTAAGAAATGGGTTTGGGAAGGACGAGGTTGTAACGAGGACCCCGCGGGCCCCCATTAAAATATTATCAGATAAATGGATAGAAGAGGAGGGTTCTTTAGCCCTGACACGCCCTGGGTCTGTGTTGGAACCATTGATTGATGTTTGGGTAAGGGCGTAACCTCCCTAACAAGCGATCTGTTTATTTCCTTTTACCAGCTCTGGGCAAGTAGACCTCCTTCAGGATAAATTTAAATCCAAAACTGGTTATGATGGAAAGGTACCCATTCATGGGCCAAAATCCCTTAAAGATATGGCTGTCAGTGTGGGGTTTATAGCTAAAGAGCAGTCTCATGTAGAGGATGAAAACTATATCCAAGTGCCCGCTCTATTAGAATCAGAGGATTTAGGGGTGGCTGGCTTATTTTCGGCTTGCCCTGATGATACCTCCCTTATAATGGGCATTATAATTTGGCAGGGATGTATAACCAGGACTTTGGTTCTGGGGGACTTCAACGTCCACGCCGATGCCGGCCTTGTTGGGGCGGAGCGAGAGTTCATGGCCGCCATGGCAACTATGAACTTGTCCCAGGAAGTGATCTGCCCGACCCACGTGGGGGGACATATCCTCGACCTGATCTTCGGCTCTGGCCTTGAGGCGGGGGGTCCGGTTGTGGGGGAGGTGACAGCGGTGCCCTTGTCGTGGACGGACCATTACCTCCTTCAG
>QEPC01008045.1:1895020-1923548 GCA_003113815.1 Sphenodon punctatus | reverse complement strand
TTTTTTTTTTTTTTTTTTTTTTTTTTGAGACCTCTGCCCTGGATTGCCAGATCGTGGAAATCGGTAAGATGCAATCTGTACCACCGACATCTCCTATTGCGGAGGGGCAGTTGCAAGAGAGAGAGGGTGGTGAACATGTAGTGCAGTCAGTATCTGATCTACAGAAACCCCCGTTACACAACTCTAATTGACATCGGCCTCCGTTGAGAGGGATCTCATCTGCCCAGACCCAGGCAAACAGTGTTTGTTATACCCCCCTCCCTCAGAATTATTTCATGGAATATCGCAGGATGGTCAGGGAAAAGATTGGATAAAGATTTTATGGTCTTTTTGCAGGACTGTGATATCTGTTTGCAATCCTGAACAAATTGATCTAAAAGTTTTTCAAAAATGGTTCCTGCCGGCGGAGGTTCATGGCCGTAAGGGGCGTCCATCAGGTGGCATTCTGATATTCATCTCCCTTAAATTAAATATGAAGGTCATTCTGAAGGAATCCTTTGGCTCCTATGCTCTGGCCTTGAGGGGTCCTTTTTGGTATGGATACCCCTATCTGGTTTTGTACTGTGTATTTCCCGCCACATAGCTTGAAGTCTGAATTATAGGATGGGTTTAAAAATTTCTTTGTGGATCTAAGAGCTAGGGGTGTAGGGGATGCTTTCATCCTACTGGGGGACTTTAATGCCAGGATGGGCCCTAATGCTCAGAGAATGTGGCAAGCAAGGAATCTAACTAATTTGTTGGATCAGGAGGAGGACTGGAATGAGCATAGATCATCAAAGGATCCACAGATAAATGTCGAGGGAAAAATCCGATACGAATTTATCCTTGAAAATAATCTGTATATCCTGAATGGAAACTTCTCTGCGGATATTCCCTGGAATTTAACTTACACCTTGATTTATGGAGGAAGTGTAATCGATTACATACTGATCACACCCTCTTTATTAAACGTTATTGACTCTTGCAGGGTAGGAGATAAGAGTCGAAAGCGATCATTTCCCTATAATTATGATTGTTGAAGGCTTTGGCAAGGAATCAAACAATGAAACCTTCATTTATGACAAGGAGGGAGTGGTGGAGCAGGTGGGACCCTCTAGAATTCGTTAGTCCTCAAAAGTGAACATCAAGGTCTCGGAAGAACTCTCAACGGAGAAAATGCTATCCCTTAAGGCTCAGATCCTGGGTACTTTGGATCCTGTTGAAGCTCTAAATGCTGCCGAAGAGATTTTTCTAAATCTTAAACCTATTCTAACTACGTTTAATGCAACTGTAAGGGAAAGAAATACCTGGTATGGTTGGTGGGATGACGAGTGCCAGATAGCCTGAGCATCCCTTTGGGGGAAAGCTCGACTGGTGAAACAGATGAATAGCCGCATCTCAATCTCCCAATATAAGAAATGTTACCAACGGTATAAAAAGTTAATACAAAGTAAGAAAACTCAATATTATAAGCAAAAATGGGGAGAAGTGTTAGAAGCTTAAAAGAAAAATGACACGAAGGAATTTTGGCACCTATTAAATAACACCATGAGAGGTGATAGAATCTATGTTTCAGCTTGGGAAAAACACTTCATGGAGATCTTTAATGCTAGTTTGCCATCTACTAAGAGGGAGGAACGGGGTCTGGAGGTAGCATACCCCGTTTGGGATCCAGTGAGTGAAGAGGAGGTTTTGGAGGCTATAAAAAAAACAAATCAGAAAAGAGGGAAGGCCCCAGGGGGAGGCTTTATCCCCACCGAGGTATTTAAACAAAATTCTGATTGGTGGGTAAAGGTCTTGGCAACTTTGTTTACATTGATCAACAATTCAGGTGTAATCCCTGAATATTGGAAAGTTGCAGTGGTCGTCCCAATCTACAAAAAAGGAGACAAGCATGATCCCAACAATTACCGACCTATAAGCCTTCTCCCTATAGTTTCAAAAATCTATTCTAGACTACTGCTAGAAAGATTGCAAAAGTGGGTGCTAGATAAGGGGTTGCAGGAAGACAAACAAGCTGGTTTTACAGCAAATAGAGGTACCGTGGGCCATTGTTTCATTTTGGCACATTTAGCTGAAAAATACAAATATAAGGATACAAAGTTGTTTGTTGCATTTATTGATTTCTTGTCCGCATTTGACCTGATTAATAGAGATAAGTTATGGGGCAAATTGGAAGCCATGAACATAGATAAAATTCTGTAATTAGATCTTTGTATTCTAACACAGGTTTGAGGGTAAGATACAATAGTAGAGGTGCTACAACTAAGATGATCATGACCTCCCGCGGGGTTCTTCACGGCTGTCTCCTCACCCCTCTGTTGTTCAATATGTATGTAAATGATCTAATCATTAAACATAGAGATATTGGGCAGTATATGGCCCCCAAAATAAATGAGAGGAGAATTTCCATCTTAACGTGCGCAGATGACATGGTTCTTTTGTCTACTATGGGATTAGGTCTTAGACGTTTATTTAAAAGTTTTTGAAGCCAAATGTATCAAACAGGATTTAAATATCAATTATGCCAAAACCAAAGTTATGGTCTTTGAGAAAAAGTATAAGGTGCAGCAATGGGTTATTGACAATGTGAAAGTTGACCAGGTCAAGACCTTTAAGTATTTAGGCCTTACATTTTCTTATAATGGGTCATGGATTCCACATCTAGCGGCCTTGAAAATGAGCTCCAAGGTTACGATGGGTGCTTTACTTAAACTAGTCAGACAAAAAGGGGGCCAGCATCTGGCTCCAGCAATTCTGTTTTTGAGGCAAAGGTTATTGCAAAAATAAGATATGGCACCCTCTTATGGGGTTATTTGCCCAGTGCAAGGAAAATGTTAGAACCTATTCTAAATTCATTTATGAAGAATTTATTGCAAATATCATTATCAACTCCATCAGCCATGCTTAGATTCTAATTTGGTTGTCGGTCAATAGACCCATACTTAACAGAGACTCCTTTGGTCTCAGTCATGAAAATAGAATCCTTGTCACCTGAAGATATTACCAGATGCTGCCTAAGAGAAAGGCTGGAGACGGCCACCGGTAGTGGTGCATGGTGGTCAGGGGTTAAGGATAACTTTGGGAAATTGGGTTTCTCTTTTCCCTTTTTGCAGTCCCTTTCCTTTATACAGGCAAAGCATCTGCTTAAAAGCAGAATTGCGGATATCGACAGACAAAACTCTAGATCACTGGCCCTATGTGTAAAATCTGCTCCCTGGTATAAATTTCTAATACCTAAAAAGGAGGGATGTGAATATCTCAAGAGAGATCTACCCTACCATGAGCAGAGAGCCTTTCTGGCATTACGTTTTCAGGTAATGCCAACTTCCGTCCTCGAAGGAAGGCACAGGGGGATACCCTTTCTAGAAAAAATATGCCCTTGTTATAATCTGGAAGTGGAGGATCTAATTCATTATCTGCTTCAGTGTCCATTATATACAAGATTGCGTCATTTGTTATTTAGAAGGGTAAATATGTACGAAGGCCTGTGCCCGGTGGGGAAGATTATAGTATTACTATCTGATAGACATCGAAATGTAACCCTGGCGATGTCTTTTTGGGGGCACCTGATGGAAAAGGAGAGAAGAAAGAAGCAGGTGTTAATGCTCCAAGAGGGTAACTCTTAAAAGCATTGTTGGACATAGTTTATTGGAGTTATATTATTTATATACACAATTGTTGCTGATTACTATTGTATTTTATTTTACTTTGTTTTATCGCTTTTATTTTTGTATAATGGTCATGGCTGTCGCCAGTGCCAATAGAGGAATTACTTACTTACTTGGTAGGTTGGGGATCTTCAGCTTGGAGAAGAGACGACAGAGGAGATATGATAGAGGTCTATAAAATCATGAGTGGTGTGGAACTAGTAAACAAGGAGCAGTTATTTACCCTCTCAGCTAGTACTAGAACTAGGGGACACTCCATGAAACTCATGGGTGGCAAGTTTAAAACAAATAAAAGAAAATATTTTTTCACTCAGCATATAATTGGGTTGTGGAATCTACTGCCAGAGGCTGTGGTAAGGGCCAATACTACAGCTGAGTTTAATTTGGACAAGTTTCTGGAAGACAGATCCATTAGCAGCTATTAGCCAGACAGGATCAGGGAACATGACAGGAGCTGGGGGAAAACAGGGAATGGATCCCCCATTGTGACCTGTTGTGTGCTTCTCCCAAGCCACCGTGACTGGCCATTGTCGGAGACAGGATGCTGGGCTAGATGGACCATTGGTCTGACCCAGTACGGCACTTATGTTCTTATCAATGGACATTTTTGCTAATAAATTATTCAGATATCCTCAGCTTAAAGTACATGGCTGCAGATAGCCTAGTTCTGTTATCATTCCCTTGCAAGGTGCAAGATTTATACTTGGTTTGATTTTTCTAGTTCCATGCAGGTCCCCTTTAATAGTCTCCCCAACCCCTTCCCCCCCACCCCCCAAGAACCACATGCGAGTCTTTAAGAAAGCTACAACATATTCCTAGTATTTAAATACCACACCGTATTTTCCAAGGAAACATTTATACGTGGGCTCCCAAAATCTTTCCTGCAGGATCCCATTTAGAGGCATTGAGAAGCCTGTGACTCCAGGCAGTAACAGATGTGCACATTCTACCCAGTATCGGTGGGATTGTGACCCCATCCACAGATCTTTAGTTTGGCTATGTAGGCTTCCCTACAAAAAGTGGGTGTGAAGGAGGTTGGAAGAGGAAGGGTGCTTGAATCAGACAAAGTGGGAGCAGGGGCACTGCCAGAATTTTTGTTGGGGGTGGGGAGGGGACACACTGTAGTGATCCTGCAACCAAGCAGGGGGTTGAACTAGATGTCCTTCGAAGTCCCTTCCAACTCCGACATTCACTGAACCTATGGAAAGGGACAGGGTAAAGAGGCACATGGGATCCCTGCTTGATGCAGCTCCTCCCCCAGTAAAGCATTGTGATAACATGATGCTCTGGAGCGAGCATGGCCACATCAGAACAGGACAGGAGAGTCCATCTGTGCCACCCCCATCCCCCCGAAGCATCATGACATCACAACGCTCTGAACGGGCACGCCAGGCAAGATCCAAGGGGCCAGGTGCTCTCTTGCTTGCATCCCTCCCTCCCTGCCACTCATGGTCCCCGTGGTTTGAAGGATATCCCAGACCTAAGAAGTGTGATTTGAAATGACAACTCTGGGTGAAAATAAATGGTGACAGTGGTGAGGCAGCTCCCTGGCCCTGCCCTAGGGCGAGATGCTGGTAGCTGCCACACCTCGGGTTGGCGGGGAGGGCTGTTCACGAGTGCAGCCCTTCACCCATATCACCAGACATGGAGGCCGATGTCACGGGTCCCTCCATGCCTCAGGTCAGCCCAAGGAACTGTTCACGCAGGACGGGATTCCCGGGCCAATGATGCTTAGCAGGATCAGGTCCTAGGAAGAGCTGCCACCGAACAGCTGATGGAGGGTGTTTCTGGGGGCTCCCCCATCAGCTGTTTGGTGTGTGCATATGGCCTGCCAATCAGCGGATCGGGGGCACGGATCATCAGATCAGCTGTTTGGTAGACTAAGCGCACGTGCCAAACAGCTCATGGGAGAGGGAGGGGCTGGAGCAGCGTGCTCATCTGGTCTGCCGAACAGTAACTCATTCACCAAGGAGAACCAAACTCTTCAGAAATACAGCAACTTGAGTGACGCACAAGGTCTTGTAAGGAATGCCACAGATGGAGAAGACTGGACTGAACCCAACTCAGAAGTTGAACCCTGACAAGATGGAGGTGATGCTAGTGGAGAAGGCGGTGGGTGTGGCATCCCGTCATTGACGGGGTTCGCCCCCCACTGGTTCCCCAGGTTTGGAGTCTGGGACTGCTCCTTGATGCGCAGCTTCGTCTAGATGCTCAGGTTGGAGCTGTGGTGAGGAGCACATTCCGCCAATTACACTCGGTGCGACGACTTCAGCCGTACATCTCAGACTCTGACCTGGCCATATCATCCACGCTTTCATCACCTCAAGACTGAATTATTCTAATGTGCTCTACATGTGGCTGCCCATGGTGACGGTTCAGAGAAAAGACTGCAGCTGGTGCGGAATGCGGTGGCCTGTCTCCTTCTGGGAACAGGCCGCCTGAGACATTACACCAGTGTTCCATTCTCTGCACTGGCTGCCTATAGTCTTCAGGGCCCAATTCAAGGTGCTGGTTCTTACCTATAAAGCCTATACGGCTTGGGACCCATATAACTGTGGCATCACCTCACTCCGCGTGCTCTGGATCGGTCGACCCCTCCTCAAAGTTTCCCGGATATCCTGGGGGGCGACTATGGAGAGCGTGTTCTCAGTGGCCGTGCCGAGGTTGTGGAACTCCCTACTAGCAGAGGTCCAGATGACTCCGGGCCTCTCCCCTTTTCAATGTCAATGCAAGACCTGGCTGTTCCGCCAGGCCTTTGGTGAGGGAGATAGGTGAAGGTGGGGTTTTATTTTTATGGGGGTGGTAAGGGTGGAGTATTTTTTCCTTCCTCTTTTCTCAGGGGGGGAATGTTCCCTCCCCCATTTTAGATATTTTATGTTGATGTTTGTGTATTTTTATATATGTATTTTTAATATAATGTAAGTCACCCCAAGCTGCCTTTGGCAGGAGGGGCAAGATATCAAGTGTTTTAATAAATGTAATAAATAAAAAATAAATAAAACTCCAACTGTATTTGTCTCCCAAGCCTTGCAAGACCCATCTCTTTGATTAGGCCTCCCCCCACCCCAACAGTAGAAATATCCTCTTCTAGACCAAGGCAAAATGGACCAGTTAAGCAAAAACAAAAAACCAGGAACATTAAAAAAAAAAAAGAAGAGACGGCTAAATGTATTTTTAGAAAGAGACTACTTATATCACCACTGGGTAATGAGAGATGATTACAGACCTCTTGATATAAGACACTTGGCTCCAATGGTGACAGTTAGTTTAGAAGTACCTGAGAGAGACCCATTGTAGCTGGGCTGAAATATTACCTCTGCTGTTACTTTCAGGATAGGGAATGACAGGTTTCTCAGGGGAGCGCCGCAAGTCAGAATTAATGAAGGGTGTGTGTCTTGGGTAATCTACAAATGAAGCAGCAGAGAGTCCATCTGTGAACGAGGAAGACCTGTGACTTCTTCGCAGAAGCCCCTGAAAAGGACACAAAGTGAAACAAAGTTGTCAGTCATATTTTCTTGTTAAGCACAATAACCAGGCAACTTACTCCATCAAGCTTTGCTGGCACGACTTATGCTCTTATAGGCAGGGACCAGGCTTCCCTTTTCACCACTGGCAGCAATAAGGAACACACAGTGAACGCAGGGGCCCCCCTGAGTGTATTATTTAAATATCACAGAAGTAGAGTAGACCCCTAAGAAAAGAAGAGTCTTGATAAACCACCATATTTTAGAGAATTCGAAACAAATCCTGCAAAGTTTCCATACATGTTTAATGGGTCTACCCACCAGAGTAAAATGAAGCATGTGTGTCATCCTTTGCAGAGTCTTGATCTGGAACCTACCACGCCCTAGCAATGGAAAGGGGGGTGCTATATAAAAACAAACATTATTATTAACCTGCTCAGGGGTTTAAAGGGGAGCATCAGCTAATAAAACTGGAATACCACTCATTAACAAACACATATTTTACCTAATGCCACCAGCAGCAACAAGACTGGTATCAAGTCAAAGGGGAAGATCAGAGTGTTAGCCATTGGGTCCTCGAGTTCAAGGAGTCGGCCAAAAGACAATTCTTTTAGAAATACAAGTCAGAGGGTGAACACAGCATACCTGTTTTCAGGCATGTTGAAACCAGACAGTTAGCCCACTGGAACCTTTGTTTGGTCCAATGCAGCCCCCACGCAGCTGCCATGTGCGTTTAGCGTGTCCCACAGAATAAACAGGGTTTATTCCGATCACATCTAACTACATTCCACATGCTTGTGGCAGCCTCCCCACAGTGGTGATAGCGATCTCCCTCCCCCCATCCCCACACCGCCTGTCACCTGGGCAGCCCACTAGTGAGCTGCCCCCTCCCGCCCCCCGAGTGATCTCCCCCCCCTCCCCCCGTCCACCTGCCAGCTGAGTGGCCATGCTAGTTATTTCCCTCACCACCCCCTCCTGATCTGTCTGTGAGCTGTGCCAGCGATCTCCCTGTCCGCACACAGCCAGTTGACAGGCGGCTCCAGGGGGACAGAGAGAGATCGCTGGTGTGCCGACCGGCCCAGCTGACAGGGAGCCCTGGGGGGACAAGGACATCACTGGCTGGCCTCATCTTCTCCCCAGGCCACCTGTCCGATGCCCAGGTGCACTAGGCAGGAGTCCATGGTGCTGGTCGACCTGGATGTGGGCGAGGCGGCAGGTAAACCTAACGGACAGGGTGTGGACAAGTAGGCAGCTATTAGTCCAGAGTAGCCTGCATGGTAGGCCCGCAACCTCCTAGAGACTGTTGTGAGTGTTCAGTGGCTACGAGGGGAGTGCAGGCTAACGTCTCGTTTGTTTTCACCTCGAGTCCAATTCTCTCTAGGTTCCTTTGCGTTATTGGTATTCTGAGTAAAGCTGAAACAGTTGTCTGTGCAAATAGGAATATCCATCAGATTTGTGGTAGCCAAACTATACCAAAAGGGTAAATTACTAACTGGTAACAGTTTAGTAACCAATGCGTTGTTCCTGTTACTACATTATTTACCTGGTTTGTGACATTTTCCTGGTTACTAGCTGCTGCCGTTTGCTTGTAATTCCTTTCCAGTTTACTGCCAACTTAGGCTTCAACTTTAACTTGGTTTCCCATTGACAACTAATTCAAATCTGCTGGTTGCAGCTTCGCTATTGTTGGTCAATAGCCTAGAAACTGGATGCCGTCAAAACAGAAGCAGTATGCACAGTGATAGTTCTCCTCCTTACTTCTGGGGATTTGCGCATTGGCAGTTGATACATGGGGAGTGTGCAATCTTATTATGTGGATCCATTTGATTGGGTGGAGGGGGGCACTGTGGACTGATTGTATGATTCCCCAGCCCATAATGTGCCCTCTGCATCAAGTAATCTTTTCATTTTCCATTTTTCCCCTTTTCTGATCAGTTTAATTATTGTGGTTTTTTTTATATCTTATCATTTAATCTTGTTTGTTACCCGGCAATGTTATTATTCAACACTATGGTTAACCATTGCAGTATGTGGCTACTGATTGGATAGCTAACACTATGGTTAACCACTGCAGTATGTGGATACAGATTGGATAGCTGATTTACTATCCAAAATTGTTGTTACTAATCACAGTTACGAATTTTGCTATCAATTTCAGCTTTAATTCAGAGTAATTTGTTGGAATTCTTTGTGAATGTAAATAAGCATGTGGACAAGGGAGACCCGGTAGACATAGCGTACCTGGATTTCCAGAAAGCATTTTATAAGGTCCCTCAGGAGAGACTCTTGAGAAAGTTAAAAAGTCATGGGACAGGAGGTAGTGTCTTACTATGGATCAGAAACTGGTTAAAAGATAGAAAGCAAAGGGTAGGACTAAATGGCCAGTTTTCACAATGGAGAGATGTAAATAGTGGTGTGCCTCAGGGATCTGTATTAGGACAAGTCACTGGTGCTGTTTAATGTATTCATTAATGATCTGGAAAAGGACCTTAAGAGTGAGGTGATCAAATTTGCAAATGACACCAAGTTATTCAAGGTAGCTAAAACATGAGCAGACTGTGAAGAACTGCCACAGGATCTTATGAGACTGGGTGCCTGGACATCTACATGGCAGATGAGATTAAATGTGGACAAGTACAAAGTGATGCACATAGGGAAAAATAACCCAAACTATGAGTACACAATGCTGGGTACTAAGCTAGGAATTACCATTCAGGAAAAGGATCTGGTAGGGATTGTGGACAATAAACTGAAATCCTCAGCCCAGTGTTAGGAGTTATTCGCAAAGGGATAAAGAATAATACTGAGGATGTCATAATGCCTCTATACAAATCGATGGTGCGACCGTACCTGGAAAATTGTGTGCAGTTCTGGTCGCCCCATCTCAAAAAAACAACACCATAGCTGAACTAGAGAAGGACAAGAAGAATGAAAAAGGGTATGGAATGGCTTCCATACAAAGAGAGGCTTGACAAGCTGGATCTCTTCAGCTTAGAGAAGACAGAGGGGACATAATAGAGGTTTCTAAAATCTTGAGTGGTATGGAACGAGTAGATAGGGAACAGTTATTTACCCTCTCAAATGGTACTAGAACTAGGGGACGCTCCATGAAACTAGCTGCTGGCAGATTTAAAACAAATAAAAGGAAGTACTTTTTCACTCAATGCATAATTAATATACGGAATTTGTTGCTAGAGGACATTGTCAAGGCCAGTAGTATGGCTGGGTTTAAAAAAGGACTGGATAAGTTCTTGGAGAGTAGGTCCATTAATGGCTATTAGCCAAGCAGCTTACGGGATGAACTTCTTACTGTCGGGAGCTGGGCGCGAACGGGGAACGGATTGTCCATTGTGACTGGCCACTGTCGGAGGACAGGATGCTGGGCTTGATGGACCATCGGTCTGACTCAGTATGGCACTACTTATGTTCTTATCCTTATGTTAACTACAAGAGAGAAATGAGAGCTGCATCTTAGCAGTCAGCTATACTACAACACTTCTGTAGTAGAAAGACATGTCCAAGGAGAAACTTGGAGCTGTTTCACAACTGTTTATTTACAAAATCAGCAAGCTAACCACTGATTTGTTAAACTTATTTTCAGATTACCTATTTAAACATCTGGACACCAAGTTCCACAAAACAAAGCAAATATTTGTCAACCTTAATTTCAGTTCACTTCCTTACAGAATCAATAAAGCTACAAACCACATACACAAAATTAATCTCTGAATGCTGCAGAGTAAATACAGCCATTCCCTGCTGCAGAGTAAATACAGCCATTCCCTTATCATAGACCAAAGCCAGGCCAAGAATTCAACAATACAGAATTTACAGACGTTACTTATTGAAATCCAAATAACAGCAGGCTGCTAAGTGTATTTTACTATATGCATATATTCCAGGCATAGGATTCTGTTATTATCCAAAGGCATATGAGAGGTATTTGCCTCCTCTCTCTCTCCCCTTCTTCCTACAGTCTTCTCTTCCTCCTCCCCTGACTCCGCTGTCTCTGCTCTCAACGCCTCTCTCTCCTCCACACTTGACTCCCATGCCCCTCTCTCTTCCCGCCCTGCCTTCTCCCACAACCCCCGTCCTTGGCTCACCCCTAGTATCCGCCACCTCCGTTCTTGCACTCGTGCTGCTGAACGACTCTGGCGCAAATCCCATTCTCACGCTGACTTCCTTCACTTCAAATTCTGTCTCTCCACCCTTACTTCTGCTATCTCCCTTGCTAGACAACACTACTATGCCTCCCGCATTGAGTCCTGTTCTCGGGACCCTCGCCGCCTGTTCTCTACCTTTGACTCCCTCCTCAAGCCTCCCTGTCCTCCCCCTCCTTCTTCCCTTTCTGCTCAGGATCTTGCCTCCTTCTTCACCTCCAAGATAGACAAGATCCGCCTCGACATCGCTTCCCACTCCTCTCTTCCCACTCCCACCCCTCTCCCTCCTCCCCCTCCTTCTCTCATGTCCTCCTTCTCCCCTGCCTCCCTTAAGGAAATCTCCTCTCTGCTCTCCTCCTCCAACCCTTCCACTTGCCCCCTTGATCCCATTCCTTCCCGCCTCCTCACCTCCATTACTCCCACTGTCGCCCCTTCCTTCCTGCACATCATCAACCTCTCCCTCTCTACTGGCTCTTTCCCTTCTGCCTTCAAACATGCCACAGTCTCTCCTATTCTCAAAAAGTCCACTCTTGACCCCTCTGACCCTTCTAGCTATCGTCCTGTCTCACTCCTTCCTTTTGCTTCCAAGCTGCTTGAACGTGTTGTCTACTCCCGCTGCCTTGACTTCCTATCCTCCAACTCCTCCCTTGACCCCCTCCAATCTGGCTTCCGCCCCCTTCATTCTACTGAAACTGCTCTCGCTAAGATCACCAACGATCTTCTGGTGGCTAAATCTAAACGTCTCTATTCCATTCTTGTCCTCCTTGATCTCTCTGCTGCCTTCGATACTGTTGACCACTCACTCTTGCTGGATTCCCTTCACTCCCTTGGCTTTTGTGGCTCTGTCCATAACTGGTTCTCCTCCTACCTCTCTGACCGCTCCTTTAATGTGTCTCTCTCCAACTCCGCCTCCTCCTCCTTCCCCCTCTCAGTTGGTGTTCCTCAAGGCTCTGTTCTTGGCCCTCTCCTCTTCTCGATCTATACCTCATCCTTAGGCAAACTCATTGCCTCCCATGGCTTCCAATACCACCTCTATGCTGATGACACTCAACTCTATCTCTCTACTCCCTCTCTCTCTCCCTCTGTTCAAGCTCGTCTCATCAACTGTCTCTCTGACATCTCTACCTGGATGTCTCAACGTCAACTCAAACTCAACATGGCTAAAACTGAACTCCTTATCTTCCCCCCTCATCCTTCCTCTCCTTCCTCACTGTCAATAACTATTGATGGAGTCACCATCCTGCCTGTCCCCCAAGCCCGTAGCCTAGGCTTCATCTTTGACTCAGCCCTTTCTTTTAAACCCTACATTGACTCTGTTGCTAAATCCTGTCGCTTCTCCCTCCATAACATTGCTAAGATTCGCCCTTTTCTCTCTGTCTCGTCTGCCAAAACTCTTGTTCATGCTCTGGTCATCTCTCGCCTCGATTACTGTAACCTCCTTCTCACTGGCCTTCCCCGGTCTCACCTTTCTCCCCTCATCTCTGTCCAAAACTCTGCTGCCAGGGTCATCTACCTCGCCAGTCGCTTCGACCATGTGCAGCCCCTCCTCTCTTCGCTTCACTGGCTTCCCCTTCCTGAACGAATCCTGCACAAGCTCCTAGTCTTCACCTATAAAGCTCTTCACAACCTTGCTCCCCCCTACCTCTCTGCACTTATCGCCCTCCATACTCCAGCCCGTGCACTTCGCTCCTCCTCTGTCCCTTCTCTCACCCTTCCACGCCTTCCCTGCTCCCCTAAGCGCCTTCGTCCCTTCTCACTTGCTGCCCCCCATGCCTGGAACTCCCTCCCTGTCCACATCCGCCTTGCCCCCTCCCTTCATACCTTCAAATCTCTCCTTAAAACTCACCTCTTTCGCTCTGCTCTGTCTGACTCTTTATCCTGCTGAGCCACTATTCCTATACCTACGATCGGTTTACCCTTATCCTTGCAACATGGACCTGCCTGCTGTCATTCTCATCGTAACCAAGCCAAGTACGTGCACTTGAGACCTCGCATCTTCATGAATGTTAGACCCCTTGTCTCTCCCTCTGTTCCCCTTCCTAAGTCTCTCCCCCAGCTCCTGTCTCTCAGATTGTAAGCCCTAGGGGCAGGGACCGTGTCTATTTTATTACTTTGTAAAGTGCCAGGTACACTGCTGGCGCTATATAAATGTTTGTTAATAATAAGGTATTACAGATGCGCAACACCAAAAAAGGTATCAATCCTGAGGACACAGATTTGGATAGGAGTTTCAGAAGAGTTTAACAGCAGTAAGACAAAGCATTCATAACCCCCCACAACAGTGCTACTTCTTCATGTGGGAAACTCACGGTTGAGCCAAAACAACAAAATTTGCTTTTTAAAAAAAATCCAAAATTTATTTATTTAAAAACTTGTGGCCCCCTCGTTACATCTGAGCGTATGCAGTTTGCAATAAACTGAACCTGAAATGTACCCAAATCCACAGGAAGTCTGCATGTAGCGTCTTGACTGAACCTAGTCACAAACCCCCCTCTCATCTCTTTTCCTAGGCAAAAGCCAGCTCCCTCCATCACCTAACCCACAGAGAAGTGGAGATATCACGTGGGAGGAAGGCAACCATCCTCTAAACAGCCAGGTGCAAATTCAGCTGGCCTTTCACATTAAAAAGTATATTGAGAGTACGAGGATGATACCTGTGGAATCGCCTCAGGTCATATTGCGGCCCCTTGCGGTTGGCCATGGATGCCCGACTTGAAGTCCCCCAGGTGGCAACAATGGGGAGGGCATTCTCAGTGGCAGCTCCTAGGCTGTGGAATTCCCTCCCAGCGGCGGCCCACCTTGTCCCAGAACTCCCCTCTTTCTGAAGACAGTGTAAGACCTGGCTGTTCTGCCACGCCTTTGGAGAGGGAGACTGGTAGGGTGGAGTGGGTTAGGGGAGGGGTTTTGGTTCTGCCCTTTAAGCATATTTTAACTGAATTTAAAGTTGAAAAGTGTATATCTGAACTGTGATTTTATGGAGATTACTTCTGTGGAAACCGCCCTGAGCTGCTCGGTGAGCAGAAGGGAGTGGGATAGAAGAAACCCAAAATCAATCAATCAAACATGCAACAACAGCACTGAGCTCATGAGACGCCTCCTAGTAGCAATGCTAAGCGTGTGCTTAAAAAGTTCTGTAATCAGCCCGAGGGCAAAGCATGTGAGAAACAGAGGTGTTTAAATGCTTTATGTTAAAAACACAAACAACTCGGAGCTGGTGAACAACACATCTTTGCAGAGTTAGGGCTTGTTCATGCCTCCTACTTAAAAGCAGAGAGAGAGGCCACAAGTGTGTCCCATGCTCCCAGCTTCCCCAATGGCAGGATGAGAGAGTGAACATGTGTTTGTGTGAAAAGGGTTTGGCAAGGCAAGGAACTTCAGGTCAAACTAAAAGCTGTCAGTAATTGTACCTGAAGGTCCCAGACACGGAGGGTGACTCAAATGAGACAATAGCCCTCTGGAGTCTGTGTTCGGTCAGTGCAGCCCCCACTCACATGTTTATTTCTTTATTTTCATTGTTTATACCCTGCCCCTAGTGCAGAGGCAGCTTACAAAAGTTAAAATATTTAAAGATATACATAAAATATATAAAAGGGAGGCATAAAAGGGAAAAAAAAAAAACCCGTTCTCCCCTCCCCCCTAACCCACCTCCCTCACCAAAGGCCTGGCAGAACAGCCAGGTCCTGCATGGTCATTGAAATGAGGCAAGGTCCAGGGCCATCCGGGCCTCCACCGAAAGGCGCCGTCACCGAGAACACCCTCTCCACTGTAGCCCCCTGCACCCCCCGGGGGGGGGGACACCAAGAGGGCGCTCCCAGTGGAGCACAGGGTTCGATCCAGGGCACGGAGAGTGAGGCAGTCTCGCAGATGGGAGGGGCTCAGACCGTATAGGGCTTTATAGGTGAACACCAACACTTTGAATCCGGCCTGGAAGACTATCGGCAGCCAGCGCAGCGTTGTAGCGTGCAGAGCCTCCCTGGGTACATTTCAAGTGCTAGCGGCAGTCGTCACTCAGTGGCACCACTCAACACTTCCCATCTCCCCAGCCCTGATGGAAAGGGGGAGGGGGGTGTCACAGCCAGGGAAGACTTCTCCCTTTCCATCAGAAGCAGCGCTAGCATGCTCTCCCAACTGAAAAGCGGCTGCAAGAGGAAAAAGCGAGGCAGAGGGTGCAGGAAAGAACTTCTCTAGAGAATCTGCTCCCGCATTCCTCTCTCCATTTGGGAAAGGAACAAAAGGGGAGTGCAGGAGCCACATGGATCCTCCAGAGGATCCAAATAAACAAGACAGGGAGATGTGGACTATGCTGTGAGTGGTCAGTGAGTGGTGACAACATAATACACGCAGGTGGGAATGCACCTGGCGAGAACTAATGTGGTCTTTAGTCTCATTTGAAGAAACCCAGAGTATACTCCCTGCCAAAAAAGACTGCACTCAAAAGGTGTGCCAAGATGCTTTACAAAGATAGATTGTCCAGTCCAAGAAACATGCCCCATGTGGTGCTGCCATTGTATCCAAAAGGAGTGTCACCCCTAAGGTGACCTAGGTTTATTCAACTACAGAAGGAGAAACAAATTAAGAGGTAATAGTGATAACATAAATGTTTAGATTAACTTGTAAAGAAATGCAAAAGCCAGGAGGCAGAAAGACATGGGATGGTTCTCAAGAGAACTACTCTGCAAGACCTTATTAAGGCACAAGTAACTGATGTTGCCATAAAAGAAGGTAAAGTGAACAGGATTACAGTTCATGAGATTTTGGACTGGATTCTGAAGTGAATGGAAAAGTCACAGTTGTTAAGGGTGATGATATCTTGCCGACACCCAACTCCCTTTACATTCCTACTGAAAGAAAAGTTGAATAGGCATATGCAGGTGAATTGCTTTCTTCAGACAACAACCTAGTCGAGTACTTTGTAGGAGATGGAGACAAAGTTGCTCAGATGACATTTGTAGGAGAAAGGGAGAGCAATCTGATTAGTGCACACAGAGTACCAAGGGTTCAGGTTGGGACAGATTTACATTTAGACTTCCTGCCTTTTGCCTCATTAGCAACAGCCATAAATAAATATTGCTGGATACTGCTTCCAAGTCCTCTCCCCCTATTACTCCCCACCCCCTTTCCTTCCTCCCCCAACCTCTCTCCTGTCCTCTTTCCCTCCCGCCTCTCTTGAGGAAATCTCCTCCCTGCTCTCCTCCTCCAACCCCTCCACTTGCCCCCTGGGCCCCATGCCTTCCCACCTCCTGATGTCCATTGCCACCCCTCCTCTCCTGCACATCATCAACCCCTCCCTCTCTACCGGCTCCTTCTCCTCTGCCTTTAAACACGTCACGGTCTCCCCCATCCTCAAAGAGTCCATTCTGGATCCCTCTGAACCCTCTAATTACTGTCCTGTCTCACTCCTCCCTTTTGCCTCCAAGCTCCTTGAACAGGTTATTTACTCCCCTTGCCTCGACCTCCTCTCCGCCAACTCCTCCCTTGACCTTGGCTTCTGCCCCCTTCACTCCACTGAAACCGCTCTTGCTAAGATCACCAACGATCTTTTTGTGGCTAAATCCAACTGCCTTTACTCTATTCGTGTCCTCCTTGATCTTTCTGCTGCCTTCGACACTGTTGACCATTCCCTCCTGCTTGAATTGCTCCACTCCCTGGAATTCCGGGACTCTGTCCTCAACTAGTTCTCCTCCTAACTCTCTGACCGCTCCTTCAATGTATCTCTTCCTAACTCCTCCCAACCCACCCCTCTCGGTCGGGGTTCCCCAAGGTTCTGTCCTTGGCCCTCTCCTCTTCTCTATTTACACCCAATCCCTAGGCAAACTCATTGCCTCCCACGGCTTCTAATACCACCTATACGCTGACGACACTCAACTCTCTCTCTCCACTCCTTCCCTCTCCCCCCTCTGCTCAAACTTGTCTCACCAACGGTCTCTCTGATATCTCCGCCTGGATGTCTCAATGCCAACTCAAACTGAATATGGTGAAAAATTCTAATTTTGTTTCTATTTATTTAAAACTTATATCCCGCCCCTCCTGCCCAAAGGAAGCTCGGGGCGGCGAACACCACAAACATTTTTTAACAATAAAACATTTAAAAATAAATCAACAAATTTTAAAACAAATCATAAAAACTCTCTCCCAAACCCTACCCCCTGAACTCCTGATCTTTCCTCCCAATCCTTCCTCTCCCTCTTCCCTGTCAATTACCATTGACGGGGTCTCCATCCTCCCTGTCCCCCAAGCCCACAGCTTGGGCTTCATCTTCAACTCGCACCTTACCTTCAAACCCTATATTTGAAAAGTCACCCCCACACCGAGGGTGAGGGAGGAGCAGGGTCTAAGGTCCGCCTGTAAAAGGCTGCTGCTGTTAAATGCAAGGTCCGTAGTGAATAAGGCCCCAGTAATTTGAGATCTGATTTTGGATGGGGCAGCGAACTTTGCATGTATCATGGAAACCTGGCTGGACGAGGAGGCGGGTCCAGTTTTAGCGGACCTCGTTCCGGTCGGGTATGCTGTGCAGCACCAGTCCTGTACAGGGGGCCGGGGGTGGTGGTATAGCTATTGTTTTTAGAGAGGAATGGCCTGTTAGGAGATATCCAATGCCCCCCATGCCTGGAACTCCCTCCCTACCCACATCTGCCTCGCCTCCTCCCTCCACACCTTCAAATCCCTCCTCAAGACCCACTTCTTCCGTGCCACCTTTCCCAATGCCTGCTAGTTGTTTTTCCCCAAATACTTATGGTCTGCCCTCCTCTGCAGACTCCTGCCTAACTGTAACCAAGCCAAGCACGCGCACCTGAAGCTTCGCAGCTGCTTGCATGTCTGTTTGCTTCTCCCTTGTCTTCCCTTTGTCCCCTCTTCTTGTCGCCCCCTTGTCTTTTTAGATTGTAAGCCGTAGGCAGGGACCGCATCTTTATCTTTGTTCTGTAAAGCACCAGGTACACGGCTGGTGCTATACAAATGTTTATTATTATAATAATAATAATAATTCCAGGTATTGAGGCCCTCCATGTGGTGTTTGATTTGGCTGGGGGCAATCTCAGGGTGCTGCTGATATGTGCCCCTTCCTGTCCGGCAGCATCCCGTGCCGCTTTAGCAGAGCTGGCCTCGGAGGTGGCGCTGAACTCCTCCCTCCAGGACCTTGGTCCTGGGGGACTTCAACGCCCATGTCGATGCCGGCCTTGCAGGAGCGGAGCGAGAGTTCATGGCCACCATGGACTTGTCCCAGGTGGTCAACTGCCCGACCCAGGTGGGGAGGGGCACATCCTCGACCTGGTCTTCTGCTCTGGCCTTGAGGTGGGTGATCCGTTAGTGGGGGATGTGAGGGTCACGCTCTTGTCATGGGTTGATCATTATCTCCTACAGGCCAGCCGCTCAGCGCACCACTGCCAGAAAGGGATTGGACCAGTTAGGTTGGTCCGCCCTCGGAGGCTGATGGAACCGCAGCGGTTCCAGGAGGCTCTGAGGGAGTTAACCTTAGACCCCGACAGTCACTCTGTCGATGAGCTGCTTCAGTATTGGAACATCTTGCTGGAGGAGGTCATTGACAAGGTGGCTCCAAGACGTCCCCTGCCTCCATCTTGTCACCGCAGGGCCACTCGGTTTATTGGGGCTGCAGTGTATGAAACAGACAGGCAGGGGACTAGAGCGACGCTAGCATCGGACTCACTCTGAATCTGACCGACTTCTCCATAGGGCCCATTTGCGGTCCTATGTTGAGGCTGTGAGGACAGCAAAGAAAGAGTTCTTTGCTGCCCTCTTAGCGTATGAAGTCGCGTCCAGTGGAGCTGTTCTGGGTGGTGCGGGGGCTGGTCAGTCCAACCTCCCCCCCACCTGGACGGGGACTTGTCCTAGGCCACCTGTAAGGAGTCTGCCACCGACTTTGCAGACAAGATCGCTCAGATCCAGAGTAACTTCAACACCAGGTTGGAGGCAGTGGGTGAGGAGCACGAGGTTATGGAGGCACCGTCTGGTTTACCTTCTTGAGATGAGTTTCAGGAAGTGACGCCAGCCGATGCGGTGGATGTCCTGGGGTCTGTTAGAGCCACCAGTTGCGAATTAGATCCATGCCCGTCCTGGTTGGTGAAAGCCTCCAGGGAGACTTTGGGGACAGTGCTGGCGAGGGTAGTTAACACGTCCCTTCGGCAGGGGAGGTTGTCACCCAGTCTCAAGCAGGCTGTGGTGTGCCCCCCGGTGAAGAAGCCATCCTTGGATGTGGACGCACTCACCAGCTACCGACCTGTCTCTAATCTTCCCTTTTTAGGGAAGATTATTGAATGGGCGGTGGCGATACAGCTCCAGGCGCACCTGGACAGCATTGGTTTCCTTGACCCTTTTCAGTTTGGGTTCCATCCCGGCTATGTTACTGAGACAGCGTTGGTGGTCTTGGTGGATGATTTCTGCCGGGAGATGGATGCAGGATGTTCAACATTTCTGATCCTGCTAGATCTCTTGGCCGCTTTGATAAAGTGGACCATGAGCGGCTGCTGAGACAGCTGCAAGAACTGGGGGGTCTGGACGGAACTGTCCTTGGATGGTTCTGCTCGTTCCTCTCAGGGAGAAGTCAGCAGGTGGTGCTGGGGGCAGAAACATCAAGCCCCCGGGCCTTGACCTGTGCCGTTCCTCAGGGTTTGATCCTGTCTCAGCTATTATTTAATGTGTATATGCAGCCCTTGGGGGAGATCATGAGAGGGTTCGGGGTGCGTTGTCACCAATATGCTGATGATACTCAGCTATACCTCTCGTTTTCAACTGACCCAGGTCCCACTGTCTTGTTACTTTCCCTATGTTTGGAGGCCGTGGCGGATTGGATGAGGCAGAGCAGACTGAAGCTCAATCCCGACAAGACAGAGGTGATGGTGGTGAGCAGGGCGAGGGAGGTTCTGGCTCCCCTTATAGAAGGGGTCCGTCCTCCCGTAGCCCAGCAGGTTCAGAGTCTGGGGGTGCTTTTGGACACGGACCTCCGCCTGGATCGACAGGTTGAGGCGGTGGCTTAAGCTGCCTTTCCCCAGTTGTATCTGGTGTGGAGGCTGCGTCCATACATTTCCGGGCCCGACTTGGCCACCCTCACCCACGCCTTCATCACCTCGAGGCTAGACTACTGCAACGCTCTCTACATGGGGCTTCCCTTGATACTGGTTCGGAGGCTGCAGCTAGTGCAGAATGTGGCGGCCCGTCTCCTTACAGGGATGGGTGGGCGGGAGCACGTAACGCCTGTGCTCCGTACTCTGCACTGGCTGCCTATAGCGTGCCGAGCCCGATTCAAGGTGTTAGTACTGACTTATAGAGCCCTGCACGGTCTCGGCCCCTTATACGTCAGGGACTGCCTCGCACTCCGCACCTCAGAACGATCCCTGCAGCCCGCTGGGGGCCCCTTTCTGGAGGTCCCCTGGGTAAAACGGGGGGCCACAATAGAGAGGGCATTCTTGCTGGCCAGGCTGGGACTTTGGCACTGCCTCTGCTGGCTTTTCGCCAAGCCTGCAAGACCTGGCTGTTTGCTCAGGCCTTCAGACAGGGGGGTGGGACAGTTGGGGTTAATTTGGGGGTTACTAAGAGATTTTTTAAATTGTTGGGGCTTTAGTGTTTTTATTGAAATTTACTGATGTGTTTTTGGTTTTGTAAGCCGCCCCGAGATGCCGTAGGCATGAGGGGGCAGCTAAGAAATAAAATAAATAAAATATATTGACTCCATTGCCAAATCTTGCCGCTTCTCCCTCCACAACATTGCCAAGATCCACCCTTTTCTGTCTGTCTCCTCTGCCAAAACTCTCATCCACGCCCTAGCCATCTCACGCCTCAAGGACTATTGTAACCTTCTCCTCACTGGCCTTCCCCGCTCTCACCTTTCTTCCCTTATCTCTGTTCAAACTCTGCTGCTAGGATCATCCACTTAGCCCATCGCTCTGACCACGTGCAGCCTCTCCTCTGGCTCCCTCTTCCTGAGCGCATTCTGCACAAGCTCCTTGTATTCACCTACAAAGCCCTTCACAACCTCGCTCCCCCCTACCTCTCTGCCCTGATCTCCCTCCGAACCCCTGTTCGAGCACTCCGCTGCTGCTCCTCTTCCATCCCCTCCCTCACCCTCCCACGCCTCCCCTGCTCCCCCCACCGCCTTTGTCCCTTCTCCCTCACTGCCCCGCATGCCTGGAACTCCCTCCCTGCCCTCATCCGCCTGGCTCCCACCCTCCACACTTTCAAGTCCCTCCTCAAAACCCATCTCTTCTGCTCCGCCCTTCCTAACTCCTGCTAACCATTTCCACCCAGGATTATCCCCCACCTGCTGTCTGTAAACTCCCAACTTACTGCAACCAAGTCAAGAACATGTACCTGAGCTTCCGCATCCTCATTAATGTTGCATCCCTTGTCTCTCCCTCTGTTCCCCCTTCCCNCCTGGACGGGGACTTGTCCTAGGCCACCTGTAAGGAGTCTGCCACCGACTTTGCAGACAAGATCGCTCAGATCCAGAGTAACTTCAACACCAGGTTGGAGGCAGTGGGTGAGGAGCACGAGGTTATGGAGGCACCGTCTGGTTTACCTTCTTGAGATGAGTTTCAGGAAGTGACGCCAGCCGATGCGGTGGATGTCCTGGGGTCTGTTAGAGCCACCAGTTGCGAATTAGATCCATGCCCGTCCTGGTTGGTGAAAGCCTCCAGGGAGACTTTGGGGACAGTGCTGGCGAGGGTAGTTAACACGTCCCTTCGGCAGGGGAGGTTGTCACCCAGTCTCAAGCAGGCTGTGGTGTGCCCCCCGGTGAAGAAGCCATCCTTGGATGTGGACGCACTCACCAGCTACCGACCTGTCTCTAATCTTCCCTTTTTAGGGAAGATTATTGAATGGGCGGTGGCGATACAGCTCCAGGCGCACCTGGACAGCATTGGTTTCCTTGACCCTTTTCAGTTTGGGTTCCATCCCGGCTATGTTACTGAGACAGCGTTGGTGGTCTTGGTGGATGATTTCTGCCGGGAGATGGATGCAGGATGTTCAACATTTCTGATCCTGCTAGATCTCTTGGCCGCTTTGATAAAGTGGACCATGAGCGGCTGCTGAGACAGCTGCAAGAACTGGGGGGTCTGGACGGAACTGTCCTTGGATGGTTCTGCTCGTTCCTCTCAGGGAGAAGTCAGCAGGTGGTGCTGGGGGCAGAAACATCAAGCCCCCGGGCCTTGACCTGTGCCGTTCCTCAGGGTTTGATCCTGTCTCAGCTATTATTTAATGTGTATATGCAGCCCTTGGGGGAGATCATGAGAGGGTTCGGGGTGCGTTGTCACCAATATGCTGATGATACTCAGCTATACCTCTCGTTTTCAACTGACCCAGGTCCCACTGTCTTGTTACTTTCCCTATGTTTGGAGGCCGTGGCGGATTGGATGAGGCAGAGCAGACTGAAGCTCAATCCCGACAAGACAGAGGTGATGGTGGTGAGCAGGGCGAGGGAGGTTCTGGCTCCCCTTATAGAAGGGGTCCGTCCTCCCGTAGCCCAGCAGGTTCAGAGTCTGGGGGTGCTTTTGGACACGGACCTCCGCCTGGATCGACAGGTTGAGGCGGTGGCTTAAGCTGCCTTTCCCCAGTTGTATCTGGTGTGGAGGCTGCGTCCATACATTTCCGGGCCCGACTTGGCCACCCTCACCCACGCCTTCATCACCTCGAGGCTAGACTACTGCAACGCTCTCTACATGGGGCTTCCCTTGATACTGGTTCGGAGGCTGCAGCTAGTGCAGAATGTGGCGGCCCGTCTCCTTACAGGGATGGGTGGGCGGGAGCACGTAACGCCTGTGCTCCGTACTCTGCACTGGCTGCCTATAGCGTGCCGAGCCCGATTCAAGGTGTTAGTACTGACTTATAGAGCCCTGCACGGTCTCGGCCCCTTATACGTCAGGGACTGCCTCGCACTCCGCACCTCAGAACGATCCCTGCAGCCCGCTGGGGGCCCCTTTCTGGAGGTCCCCTGGGTAAAACGGGGGGCCACAATAGAGAGGGCATTCTTGCTGGCCAGGCTGGGACTTTGGCACTGCCTCTGCTGGCTTTTCGCCAAGCCTGCAAGACCTGGCTGTTTGCTCAGGCCTTCAGACAGGGGGGTGGGACAGTTGGGGTTAATTTGGGGGTTACTAAGAGATTTTTTAAATTGTTGGGGCTTTAGTGTTTTTATTGAAATTTACTGATGTGTTTTTGGTTTTGTAAGCCGCCCCGAGATGCCGTAGGCATGAGGGGGCAGCTAAGAAATAAAATAAATAAAATATATTGACTCCATTGCCAAATCTTGCCGCTTCTCCCTCCACAACATTGCCAAGATCCACCCTTTTCTGTCTGTCTCCTCTGCCAAAACTCTCATCCACGCCCTAGCCATCTCACGCCTCAAGGACTATTGTAACCTTCTCCTCACTGGCCTTCCCCGCTCTCACCTTTCTTCCCTTATCTCTGTTCAAACTCTGCTGCTAGGATCATCCACTTAGCCCATCGCTCTGACCACGTGCAGCCTCTCCTCTGGCTCCCTCTTCCTGAGCGCATTCTGCACAAGCTCCTTGTATTCACCTACAAAGCCCTTCACAACCTCGCTCCCCCCTACCTCTCTGCCCTGATCTCCCTCCGAACCCCTGTTCGAGCACTCCGCTGCTGCTCCTCTTCCATCCCCTCCCTCACCCTCCCACGCCTCCCCTGCTCCCCCCACCGCCTTTGTCCCTTCTCCCTCACTGCCCCGCATGCCTGGAACTCCCTCCCTGCCCTCATCCGCCTGGCTCCCACCCTCCACACTTTCAAGTCCCTCCTCAAAACCCATCTCTTCTGCTCCGCCCTTCCTAACTCCTGCTAACCATTTCCACCCAGGATTATCCCCCACCTGCTGTCTGTAAACTCCCAACTTACTGCAACCAAGTCAAGAACATGTACCTGAGCTTCCGCATCCTCATTAATGTTGCATCCCTTGTCTCTCCCTCTGTTCCCCCTTCCCCGTCTCCCCTCCCCGGGTCTTTAGATTGCAAGCCCTCAGGCAGGGACCGTGTCTATATTATTCTTTGTAAAGCACCAGGTACATTTCTGGCGCTATATAAATGCTTATAACAACAAAATAATAATAATAATAATAAATAGAGCCAAGTCTAATTCAACTTAAGTACATTCACACAAAGGACTTAAACCCAGCACTTACAATGATGCACCACAAAAGTAAGAACGTAAGTAGTGCCATACTGAGTCACACCAATGGTCCATCAAGCCCAGCATCCTGTCCTCCGACAGTGGCCAATCTTGATCGCATGGAGAAGAACCAACAGTCACAATGGGCAATCCATTCCCCGTTGTTCACTCCCAGCTCCCGACAGTAAAAAGTCCATCCCGTAAGCTACTTGGCTAATAGCCATTAATGGACCTACTCTCCAAGAACGTATCCAGTCCTTTTGTAAACCCAGCTATACTACTGGCCTTGACTACTGGCTATCTGGCAACAAATCCCATAAGTTAATTATGCGTCGAGTGAAAAAGTACTTCCTTTTGTGTTCAATCTGCCAGCAGCTAGTTTCATGGAGTGTCCCCTAGTTCTAGTTCTATTTGACAGGGTAAATAACCATTCCACACCTCTGAAGATTTTACAATTATCATGTACCTTGTCTTCTCTAAGCTGAAGAGACCCAGCTTGTTAAGTCTCTCTTTGTATGGAAACTGTTCCATACCCTTTATCATTCTCATTGCCCTTCCCTGTACCTTTTCTAGTTCAGCTATGGGGTTTTTTGAGATTGGGCGACCAGAACGGCACACAATATTCCAGGTGCGGTCACACAATTGATTTGCATACTGGCATTAGGACATCCTCCATTTTATTCTTTATCCCTTTGCAAATAACTCCTAATATTCGGTTTGCTTTTTTGACTGCTGCTGCACACCAGGGCTGAGGATTTCAGTGTATTGTCCACAATCACTCCCAGATCCTTTTCCTGAGTGGTAACGCCTAACTTAGTACCCAGCATTGTGTACGCATAGTTTGGGTTATTTTCCCCTATGTGCATCACTTTGTACTTGTCCACATTAAATCTCATCTGCCATTTAGATGCCCAGGCACCCAGTCTCGTAAGATCTTGTTGCAGTTCTTCACAGTCTGCTCGTGTTTTAGCTACCTTGAATAACTTGGTGTCATCTGCAAATTTGATCACCTCACTCTTAACGCCCTTTCCCAGATCATTAATGAATATATTAAACAGCACCGGTGACCTGTCCCAGTACAGATCCCTAGGGCACACCGCTTTTTACATCTCTCCATTGTGAAAACTGATCATTCAGTTCTACTTTTTGCTTCCTATCCTTTAACCAGTTCATAGAAAGACACTACCTCCTATCCCATGACTTTTTAATTTTCTCAAGAGTCTTTTTATGTGGGACCTTATCAAATGCTGAGCTGAGCTAAGTAGCTGAACTAAGTTTAGTCTCTCATTCTAAATAGCTCCTGGCTCAATCCAGCTGTATAGTGGGAAAGTGGCAGCTAAGCACAAATCTGCTTGAGGCCACAGAATAAGACACTATATTAGTGCAGAGGATTCTCCGAATACACCACCATTTGGAGGCTTTGCTATTCCACCAACAGGCTTAACATACAGGTATGACAACCCCATCAAAGAGAAGACAGTTTCGTTTGTTAGAACTCACATTTGCACTTTTATTTAAGGGGATTTCCCCATCTCTACCGTTTGATTTGAGGTCAGGACTCTTGCTGTGTGTCCACTCCCCCACCCCCTCAATGCTCTTCAGAATATTTGATTAACAGAATACCAGTTTAGGAACTATGCTGCAAGACCCCACTACCTCCCCAATGCTGCTCCAGTAGAAAACTGGGGAAGAAGAGGAGAAGGAAAACAAGGCAATACACAACTGTGGCTAACAGTCTTACAAGGCACTGCTGTAAAACTAACACACAGGAAGCGCTATCATCTACAGGCACAGCATAGGCAGTGAGGCTCACGCACTCCACCCCCATCGCTTCATCCGTTTCGCAACAGCACCACCACCTCCTCACCTCGGCTAGTTGTCTCCTCCTCCTAATAGGCTTGTAAAAGCAAGTTGTTCTGGAAGAAGGAACAGATCTAGCTCCCAACAGCCACCGACACTGAGAGAATATGGCAGAGCAGGAGACCTCATGGAGAAAGCAAATCCCACGTCTTTGCAGATACTGCACGGTAACTTACAGTCCTAGTTTGTTCTGACCCACACTGTTTCCCCCCAGCTCCCCCCTCAGCCAGAAGTCATGATTTCTACTCTGCATTTAAGTTGTAGGGACTACTCAGACGTTGTAGATGCTAAGCAGATGCTACTTTGCAGGATTCTATTGTATTCCAATTTCGGTGCCATTTATCACCAAGGGTAATCAGGGTCTTCAACTGTAAGCTATTCTAACTGTACAGCACCAAATAGACCAACAGAACTAAATCTTATCTAGAATATTAACTGGCTAGATTGTTTAAGAGTGCCACCCATAACTATTCACTATGACTTTTAGGCCTTCCCTCCTGCTAACGCTTTACTTACACCGTGTGTAAGTGTTTGCCAAACGGAGGCCTCAGATGGTACTGGAAGATCTGCACTGAGCCCAGCCAGTAAGCAAAGACAATCCTAGCACAGCCCTTGCACTGCTTGGCCAGCATTAGCTACTCATTTCTAAAGCGCTATGAGGCATACACAGTGCTTTACAATCATAGGTTTTGGAGGCAGGTCCCTGCCCAGTAGGCTTGCACTTACTTGTCCAAAGTAACCCAGCAAGTTCACAGCTAGGTCAGGATTTGGCTTCCCAGGACCAAGTCCAACACCTCATCCACTACACCACACTGGCTCACTAAAGTGAAATGAGACTGGCACCAATGCAGCGGCTTGATGGATTGTGTTCTTCGAGTAAAGACACTTTACTTGCGACTGTGAACACGTTTCTCAGGGCTTCAGTGCCTTTTAGTAGTTTTTAATTATTCCTTTATTTTGCTTGGGTAAGATTTCAAGCTTCAGTTTTAAGTACATATTAACTATATGGTGACCTCTTGGCAAATACGTACATACCAGACTTCATTGTGCAGCACAATTTCTACTAAATACTAAATAAATTTTCATTCAAATGCCAAAACAAATTAATTTTGATATAGAAATTGTAGAGTTGTTTGAAAAACATAAAATGGAAGTGTAAGGTGTCATATTATAATAACTAACTAACTTAAGGCATTTGAATGAAAATGAATTTATTATTTAGTAGACATTGTGAAGCGGTGGGAGTTATTGTTTCTCATTGTTATAACTGATGTTCAAGGAAAGAAGGTAGTGATGATGTTGAGAAGACAGTGATGTATAGAGTGTTTAATTAAACACATTAGATAGGAGTGGTATTATTTTAGAAGAACTGGATTTATGATAGACATTATTAGTTGCATTAGAATTGAAATAGTTATTTTTGATTTATTGACCTTAACTCTGAATTTAAACCATAGGTTTTTAAATGTTCGAATTTAATTAGGTTTTTGAATCGTGCTTCGACCAAGGTTGATCCTTGGGGTGCTGTAGCCAAGGGGATGGAGATTTAAGTCCCCAGATTTTGAGAGCTGGGGACAGTCTTTTCCTTCCACCTCCTCCTCAATTTTAGCTGCAGGGGGTGGGTGGGTGGAGGAGTACTTTCGGGAGGAGGAATCAGAACTGTTCCTCCATCCCTGTTGCTTCAACACTGCCTTCCCACATTTTCTCTCCCCTTTTTTTTCTTTGCGAAAAAGTTATGTGTCTGAACTCTGCTTTACCTAACCCCTCCCTCAAACTGGAAGCTGTGAGGCTCCCACCGTAAGACTGAATTGCAAAGGAGAGAATAAAGGGGATGCATGGGTGCAATCCTTCATCCATTATAGTCCAATAGCAGCTGAAATCCATTGGCTTTAATAGCGTGTGTCTGCATTTTGCATGCATGTCATACGTGCATGGTGGTTTTTGGAGTATCCTTGTAACCCACGGTGATTGATCCTTATCGGATATAGTCCAAATATTGGGTACAGTCCTTTCCCACCTGTCACGGGTTTGGGGGTCCACACCCCCACTTTACCGGGTTTGAGTGACTCAGTTTCCCTTGCGCACAGTTCTCTTGAATCAATTTCTCTCACTGGCTAATTCAAGTGTGCCACAATGAAACTCCTTTGTCACACAAGGGCCTGATCCTTCCCGTTTACAGACTCTTTACTCTCTGGGTTCGCAAGAGCTTGAGGGCTCTTGTAGCTCACTTGTGTTCCAATATTAGACACTGACCACTTCTTCATAAAATAAG